>PIJE02000468.1:281211-313775 GCA_002895965.2 Coryphaenoides rupestris | reverse complement strand
AGTGTTAATGCAAGAATCATGTAGTGGGAGGCGAAAACAACCCATAGCTTACTACAGCTCAAAGTTAGACGCAGTAGCACAAGGCTATCCGCCTTGTTACCAGGGATTAGCTGTGGTACAGTATGCTTATGACAAGGCCTCGACCATTACTATGGGTTACCCAGTAACTATTTGTACGCATCACAAAGTCACTGAATTCATTGAAAAAGGAAAGTTTGTATTGACAAACTCAAGGTTGATGGAATATTTGGCATTACTAACATTTCCAGATGTTACCATACAAAGGTGTTCTACAGTAAATCCAGCAGAAAGAATTCCGCATGATTTTGAAGGAACACCACATGATTGTGCAGCTGACTCTTTTATACCAAACTACGGCCGGATTTATTATCAACGCCTATAGTTGGGCAGAGGAAGAGCTGTTTGTGGATGGATCGTGTTTCAAGGATCATTTGGGAAACCAGGCGGGGTTTGCAGTGGTGAGACAGAACCCAGACAAAACGTTTTCTGTTATTCAAAGTTGTCATTGTAAATAGCCATGTTGAGTTGAGAGCTCTTACAGCTGCCTGTCAAGCGGGAACAGGTAAAACGGTAAATATATATACAGATTCTGCATACGCACATGGTGTATGTCATTTGTTCGGAGCAGTGTGGAAAATGAGGGGATTTAAGAAGACAGATGGGTCCCCCATATTGCATTGTGATCAGATTGTGGAATTAATGTCGGCACTGTTACTGTTACTAAATATCAAGCGCATAGGAAAGGAAATTATTATGTCATAAAGGGTAACAATGCTGCAGATGAGGCTGCCAAGGTGGCCTCAAACAGCAGCAGGGCAGTCCAGGCAGTATTGATCATGCCTGAAGCTGTGCCTACTGAAGAAGATGTTGTTCGTATGCAGGAAAAAGCTGGAGTTTATGAGCAAAACATGTGGCTAAAGAGGGGGTGCTGTACGAACCCCCACAGGGTTATGGAGAACCCATGATGGGATGTTGTTGGCACCAACGGCGTTGTTAGGTTTGCTTATCACTAATGCGCATGGTTTTGACCATTGTGCAAGGGGGGAAGTAATGAGGAAAATTCGAAAACAAGGTTTTTGGTCACCATACTTGCAAACAATGGTTGATAATCAACTTAATGAATGTGAGATATGTGCAAAAATTATGTAAGAAAAACAATCACGACTCCATTGGGACACATTCCTACACCTGAGGGACCATTTAAACAAAATATGTGCAAGTGCTAAATTGAATTGGATAGATGCACTGCCACTAGCACTAATGAGTTATCACATGCAGGCTAACAGAATGACGCATCTAACTCCACATGAAATGCTTACAGGTCGACCCATGCCTGCACCTACCATTAGAGGACCCCATAAGGGACCTCCGTTGGAGCAATTACAAATGGAGATAAGGGAATATATTAAACAACTTACTGCTATACATAAGCTGTTACGATCTCACGAGGGTTGGACCCAAATGCAGAGCCGAACACAGAGTAGGGGAAAAAACAACGGTTTATTGAAGGAGAGAGAGGGAAACCAGGGTAGGCGGAGCAGAGGCAGGGAGAAGCCGGGGAGACCGATGACAGATGCGGCTGGTAAGGCAAGCGGGTGGTGAGTAGGCAGGTAGACAGACAGGCAGGCAGGCTGGTAAGTGGAGGAGCAGGATGATGGCTGGATAGCAGGCAATGATCCTGGGACAGAGGAACACAAGGTCAGCAAAATGTAGAAACAGATAGGGAGACTGGAATGCACAATTCTAGTGGCTGGAAGTGAGGGATACCACAGTGGCTGAATCAACGATCTGGCAATGAGTGGGATGAAAGCCGGGGTTTAAGTACTGGTGGAGATGAGTAGATAGATGGCAGGTGTGCGGGGTAGACCAGGTGGCTCGGCTCACCAGGTGAGCCGAGGAGGAGCCGGAGTCGGAAACCACGCCCACACAACACACAGACAGACAGGTAGAGGCACATGGGGAATACAGGAGGCACGGCCAAGACCGTGACATAAGCTTATATTCCAACAGGAAAGGAGTTCCAGAGCCAGAAGACGACCCACCAAGGGGGGTGGAGCCCGGTGATCAGGTCTACCTGAGGGTGTTCAGGAGAAACTGGAACGAGCCAAGGAGAGAAGGGCTATACAAAGTAGTCAGAGCAACGCCAACAGCTATCCAGGTGGAAGGGAACACCACCTGGTACCACCTCAACCACTGCACAAAACCACCCAGCCAAGGATGAGGGAGGAGCTTGGAAAAGATCGGGATGCAGACGCATCCAGACCTAACCAACCGCCCCAGGAAGACCAGACCCAGCCCAGCCAGGAGCTACAGCACCAAAGCGAGGATGCTGAAAGAGATGAGTGTGCTCCTGATACTCTACGGGCTCTGGCAGATCCCATTGGTCCAAGGGTGGAGCCAGAGGAAGGGGGAAGCACCAATAACACAGCAGACCTGGAATAGCCAGGTATCGTGTAATGGGAAATTGCATTTCAGGCCTTTCTTCTTGTTGGTATTAGTTTCTTGATGTAGATTGTTTTCTGCAACAGGCAATCTTGGTAAATTATATGGCAGGAGGAGACCCCTTCCTGGACCAGTCATAAATGAAGGTGACGGCTGGTCATGCAGATAAGCAGCTGGGGAAGAGGTTAAGTCTGGTGAATGTTTATACAGGAGGCAGAGATCCCCCATCCCATGTCAACTGGGTATTCGGAGGTCAAAGGGGATGAGGTTTATTGCTGACCCCAGAACCCCCGGGGGTCTAAAATGGGCTTAAAAGCCACATGGAAATATCTGTTGGGACTCACTCTGCCAGAGGGGAGTCTGGTGAATGCATTCATTAAAATACTGTTAATTTCTACAAGTATTGTGTTTACTTCAGTTTGAAGATCTCACGTGCCCTAGATGCAATTATTGAATTGCCACGACAATCGAGAGACAGCACTAGAGAATATGAAAGTGTTGCAGAAACAGCCAGTCTTGAGATACTCGGGAAGAGAAAGCAAACTAAGAGAGAAGAGGTCAGAAAAGGTGGTCTTACGAGCACAGATACCCCCACAGGAATTAAAATACGATAATGAACAATGGACTTTAGCTGTCATGTTAGGTGAAGACAGGCTATGTACGGAAGCTACCCATAAAAGGTTTGGGACTAAACTAATGAATTACGCAGGCATAGAAGAGCTTATGAGCCGGACCCAGATGTAATACTTGACAGTATAGGACAACCCAGAGGCATACCCAATAAATTCAAGGCACGAAATGAGATAGCATCAGGATTTGAAGCAATAATACCAGCAATAGGTGTGTCCAAGAACGTAGAATGGATTAATTATATCTATTATAACCAGCAGATGTTTATTAACTACACTGACGATGCGTTATCCACTTTAGGGGCACAATTGAAAGCTACAAGCGCTATGGCTTGGCAAAATAGGCAAGCCTTAGATCGGTTGCTAGCAGAAAAAGGAGGAGAATGTGCTCTCATAGGAGACATGTGCTGCACCTTCATCCCAAATAATACCGCTCCTGAAGGCTCATTCACAATTGCAATGAGAAAACTTAAGAAACTAAGACAGGGGGTGACAGACAACGCAGGACATGGTCAAGATTGGTTTTCATGGTTGAATTTTGGTTTTGGAGATTGGAGAGGCATGTTGATGAGAATAGGTATGACTCTCTTGGTAGTACTAATAATAATGGGATTGATTTTTTGTTGTTGTATTCCCGTATTGAGATCCATGATAGCGTCTAGGATGGAAAAAGAGATGGTCCTCACAGTGGGAGACATAGTTGAGTCAAAAAGGTTAGAATGGGAGTATGTGGGAAATAACGGCCATGGTGATGATGATGATGAGGGGTATGGGCCAATGAAGGCTTAATCTCTGAAAAACGATTGAACTCCCCAATCGTGCTAGTAACCTCTCCATGTGAGTCACATCAACGACCTGAAGACAAAGAAGAAATAACTACAATACTGCCCCAAACCCCACATATGCATACAGCACACCAATACATGAAGATCATTGAATGAAAGAATGGACAATGTTCTCATTGGACAATGATAATATGGCATGAAGGAGACATGTAAAAAGCATTCCAGAAAAACTGTAACATGATCTGAAATTATAATTAGGATGAAGATTGTATACTGTTACTGTTGAGAAATGGTGAAAGTATGAAAAAGTTAGGGGTTTGAGAAAGAATTAGATCATTCTTATATTCTCATTTATATAAGTATTTTGTTTTACATGGCTAAAATAGTTGTTGTTTTTAGTATATCTTATTATTTTGTGTTTTTATGTTTTTGTGTTATGTATTCTTTAATAATCATATGATGTCTGGAATGTTCACGTCTTGTGAAAGAGTGATGATTCCGGTATGTTACAACTTATAGAGGGAAACAAAAGATGCAAGGCTCTGATTAAGTTACATGCTGCCGCTTACATAACATTGATAACTATGACAATTACAATATATTCCTTTTTTTGTATCATATTAATTTGTTTATCTCATTATAACCATTTTTACTGTATAACCATTGATTATTGAATGATGAGTTAAGTCCCCATGTGATGTAACAAGATGCAGTCCCGCTAAAAGGAGGTTTCCCTACAAAGATAGGTTTACTCCAGAGGACTGTGGAGGTACATGGTGATCTTTACTTCCTTCCTGTAATTGGGCATTAGAACAGAGAGGAAGACGTTTATCTCGATGTACCTCGTGATGAGGGCCTAGGTCTCTGATTAGAGCTACATTGGTGGTCGGAGTATTTGAAGCCTAAATCACTATATCACTATGGAATGAGATGATTGTATTACAGAGACTGACACAAAGGGTCTGAAATGTAATCACAAAAGTTGGGGCTTAGTAAGCCCCAAAGGGGGGAATATGGGAGATATTTACCAGTACATGCATAAGAATATCTTGCCAATATGCTGTGTGTGTGAATTAAGTGTGGAAAAATATATAGAATGACCAGCGGGACACTCACGTCCACCCATGTTTATATTGAAGGCTCTTGGCTCCGGACATGAGACAAACTAAACAAGGTACTCTGTTCCTGAGGAACAGAGAGAGAATCTATGTATATGGTATTCTATCACGGTATCCATAAAAGGGTTTGGAATGTATAGAATTATTATGTAACATGTGTAGGTTTAAAAGACAGAGCTAGTAAAGGGTGCGCCAGTCTTCTCTGCAGATTCGACTCAAGCTTTATGTTACTGTAGTGATAATAAAGTCTTTAACTTTCAAACTTCGGTCTTCCTGATCTTTCTCTTACTATTGTCAAAGTATTTGTAAATCCACGACAGTCCTTGCTTCACAGACAGTCAGTCTGGCAGGCTCTGTTACATCTCCATGTAAGACCATAATGCTAATGACTTCTGCATTCTTTTCTCCCATCCCAGAGGCGTGACTAGCATGTCCAAAACTGTATATATGCTCTATGTATCTGAATAAACTTGGAATCATTCCGGGTGATGCTGACTTGTGTCACATTGATTCCCGAGCTCGCTGCTTTGCTTCCAGACAATCCAGAACCTGAACCTGAAAATGAACCTGAACTTCAGCCACAGTAGATGACCGCCAGAAACTGTGCATAACAGAAGGTGAGCCATAACCATGTACTGGTTTTGTGTGTGTGTTAGGTGTTAGGGCTAGGCAATGTAACAATATTACATCAAAATTGCGATATGAGACTGGATATTGTCTTAGATTTTGTGTGTGCGTGTGTCTGTGTGTGTGTATATATATAAACGTATATAGTATTTAATTCCCATAGAATACAAAAATATGCTTTTACCGTGCATTACTTTTTCTATACATTTATTGAATTCCCAGAAATTTCATGATGTATATTGTAATGGGAAAAGTCCATATAAGGCTGTTAAGTATTGTTATATTATTGCGCCCTTACTCCCTGTACTACGGTACTGTTGTTGTCCTGTTGACACTGTATTATACCTGTATGTTATACGGTAATGTGATGATGTCACTAGTCCGCGCAGGTAGCAGAGCACACCTCGCGGCATTGTCAGTATTGGTTGAGACTGCACTGCAGAGCAGTCGTGTGTTTTGTATGCACAATAAATATGCCAAATGAAGGCTAAAGAGAATCCACCTCGTTCTGCCTATCTCCACCACGCAATGGACAGGTGAAGCCACCGCTCCACATATGCTTTACAGGTTATGGGCCCAGGTAGAGTTTGAACACAAGCTAAAGTGAAGTTAGCTAGCATCGCCGGAAGAAGTTACCGCGAAGAATACACGTGGAACTCATGCTAGGCTAACAAGAAAGCTGTGTGTACAAGCCTGGAGATAAGTGGACGTGTTTAGATTCCCGGAAGAAGTGAAACGTGAGTCGCGATGTTTAACGCGAAAGCTGAAGAAGCTAATGAGCTAGCCTTGCAAGAGAAAAGTGTACAGCAAGCTAGCAATTAACGTTAGCAGACTAGCAAAGTGGCTAGTAGACCACGAGGGAAATTAGCGAGTGAAATTAGCGCGCGGTAGCAACAATGGCAAGCACAACGGCAGGATTCATCGCTGCACAGCTTATATTTGATGGAAGTGAAGATAAGTATGAACTGTGGGAAACGAGATTCTTAGGCCACTTGCACATTCGTAAGCTAAAAGGGACAATTCTGAATGAGCCCGCCGCCGGCGCCAGCGCAGACCAGCTAGCCCAAGATGGCACGAAAAATGCTGATTGTTACGCAGAGCTGATAAGACTGTTGGATGATAAAAGCCTATCGCTAATCAGACATGATGCTGCCGATGACGGCAGGAAAGCCCTGAAAATACTCAGAGAACATTATTCGGGTAAAAGCAAGCCTAGAATTATAAACTTGTACACCTCGTTGACCAAGCTAAGCATGGCAGAGACTGAGAGTGTAACTGACTACATGATAAGGGCGGAGAACGTCATTACTGCCCTGAGAGATGCGGGTGAGACCATGAGTGATGGACTGACCATAGCCATGATATTAAACGGGCTACCAGATACCTTCAAGCCGCTAGCCGTGCATGTGACACAGAACGAAGATACTGTTACATTCACAGACTTCAAGAGAAGGCTACGGGTTTATGAAGAGGCGGAGAAGATGAAACCAGCAGAGTCTGCAGATAACGTGATGAAGACCTGCGTGAAGCCAGGCCGAGGACCCACCAAGACGCACGCCGGCAACAGAAAAGGTGAAGATGCTGACCTGACGTGTTACAGATGTGGAACGAAAGGTCACAAGTCAAGAGGATGCTCCAGAAAAGTGTGGTGCGGCTACTGCAAGAGCAACACACACCACGAGTCCATATGCAGGAAAAAGGGGACACAAGATGGAGCAAAAAGAGTGAAAGAGAAACAGACGAGCGATAAAGATCAACTCTTCAAGACCAACCACATGAAGAAGGAGAGACCACCAGACAACGTGAAGATGAAAGGCATCATGGTGGACGGGGGAGCCACATCCCACATTGTGAACGACATTGGGAAGTTCAAGAGCTTTGATGATTCGTTCAAGCCTGAGTCCCATTTAGTGGAGCTGGCCGACGGAACCAAGTGCAGCGGAATAGCACAGAGGAGAGGAACGGCGGTGATCACCCTACAAGACCACGTCGGGCGACAGCACACAGCACAACTACGAGAGGCACTGTACATGCCTTCCTATCCTCACAACATCTTTTCAGTGGCAAGAGCGACAAACGGAGGGGCGACCATCACCTTCAAGAAAGAAGACAGTCGCATGGTTACCAAAGACGGTAGCAGGTTTGATATATATGAGAGTGGAAATCTGTTTTACTTGCCAACTGTTGAAAAGAATGTTGATAAGTGTAAACAATGTGTGTGTCATGATGTGAAAACCTGGCACGAGATTTTGGGCCATTGTAACTATGACGACGTACAAAAGTTACAGGGTGTAGTGAAAGGCATGGAGATAAAGGGCAGTGCAGTAAAGCCAGCGTTTTGTGAAGTGTGCACACAGGCAAAATTCACCCAAACTAGGAATAGGGAGCCAGACAGTAAGGCTAAGAAGCCCCTAGAACTAGTGCACACTGACTTAGCGGGTCCCATGCGCACACCAAGCCTAGAAGGGCACAGATATGCACAATCATTCACAGATGACTACTCAGGTACCATATTGGTGTATTTTCTCAGGTCTAAGAGCGATACAGTACAGGCCACAGAAAGGTTCTTAGCCGACATAGCACCGTATGGAGAGGTAAAATGTATCCGTTCAGACAACGGCACTGAGTTTACAAGTCAAGACTTCCAAACACTGTTAAGGCAGAATAGGATAAAACATGAGACGTCTGCACCGTATTCGCCACACCAAAATGGTACGGCAGAGAGAGGGTGGCGAACACTGTATGATATGGGCAGGTGTTTTCTGATAGAGAGTAAACTACCAGACAAGCTGTGGAACTACGCTATCCAGACAGCTGCTTACGTGAGAAACAGGTGCTACAGCAGACGCACAAAGAAAACGCCATACGAGCTGTTAAATGGCAGGGAACCAAATGTATCCAAACTACAAAAATTTGGATCAGTGTGTTTTGCTTACAAGCAAGAAAAAGGCAAGCTAGACTCCAGATGTGAGCAAGGTGTGTTCGTAGGCTACGACAAAAACAGCCCAGCTTACCTGGTGTACTACGCAGACACAGAGAAGGTTCAGAGGCACAGGTTAGTGAAATTCACAACCGAGACAGGCACAGAAAAGGAAACACAAACACCTGAGTCACACATAGAATATGGTGATAGAGAGGTACATCCCAGGGTCAACAGAGACGAAAATGTTGATGATGAATGTGTGAATGTACAAAATCAGGGTATTCAGAGTGGTGTTTCTGGGGCTTTACCTGAACAGACTGAATGTACACAGCCACGTAAAGCCACCGAGACTGTGATCAGAAAGAACCCACGGAGAACCAGGAGACAACCAAGTTACCTCCAGGAGTTTGAGACCGAGTTTGAGGACACGGTTGATAAACTAGAAACATGCGTGGACTCCTGTTACAGAGCCGTATGCGACATTCCTCAAACCTACCAGGACGCCATAGTGTCATCCAAGTCAGAGCAGTGGAGAAAAGCAATGGACGATGAGATGCGATCACTGGAGGAGAACAAGACCTTCAGCCTCACCCAGTTGCCACCGGGTAAACAGGCAGTGGGGGGTAGGTGGGTCTATGCACTCAAGAGTGACATCGACGGGTCAGATAAATACAAAGCCCGGTTTGTAGCAAAGGGCTACAGTCAAAAAGCAGGGAGTGACTATGAGGAGACATTCTCACCCACAGCTGACATGACGAGTGTGAGAGTAATAATGCAAAAGGCTGCGCAGGAGAATCTTGTGTTGCACCAGATGGACGTCAAGACAGCCTATTTGCATGCACCGATCGACTGTGAAATATACATGGTGCAGCCACAAGGCTATGAGAAAGAGTCTGAAACCAAGGAAAAGATGGTGTGTAAATTACAGAAGTCTTTGTATGGTTTAAAACAGTCAGGCAGAAACTGGAATTTGATGTTACACACATATTTAAGTGAAAATGGTTTTAAACAGAATCCCGCAGACCACTGCGTGTATATGAGAGAAAAACATGATGGAAAGGTTATCCTGTTAATATGGGTTGACGATGTCATTATTGCAGCTAGTAGTGAGGATGTACTGAAGAGTGTAAAAAGGATGCTTGCAGAGAGGTTTAAGATGAAGGACCTGGGGAGGTTGAACCATTTCTTGGGGATAGACTTTAACCAAACAGAGGGTCAGGTTAAAATGTCACAGAAGAGATATGTGAACAAAATCCTAGAGAGGTTTGAAATGCAGGACTGCAAGCCCAGAGAGACTCCATGTGAGCCAAAGCTCGAGTACTCAGAGGATGCTAATAAAATGAAAGAGCCAAGGAAGTATAGGGAGGCAGTGGGAAGTTTAATTTACTTGTCCACATGTACTCGACCAGATCTAAGTTTCGTGGTCAGTAAACTATCCCAGCACTTTGCTGAACCGACAGAAGAACACTGGAGCACAGTAAAACATGTGTTCAGATACCTAAAAGGTACGACCGAGAAGGAGTTATGCTTCAAAGGAAGCGACACAGAGAGACTAGGTCTCAGAGTGTACTGTGATGCTGACTGGGCATCAGACCTAACAGACAGACATAGTACGACAGGATATTGCGTCAGTATGAGTGAGGGCAGTTCTCTCATCTCATGGAAAACAAGAAAACAACCAACAGTAGCGTTATCTACGTGTGAGGCTGAGTACATGTCCTTAGCATCAGCCATACAGGAATGTATCTATTTAGAACAGCTACTGAAAGGCATAGACAAATACCAGTATACTCAGACAAAAGTGTACGAAGACAACCAGGGTACTATTGCACTAGCCAGGAACCCAGTAAGTAGGCAAAGGTGCAAGCACATAGACATCAAGTACCACTTCATTAGGGAAACTGTAAATAGTGGAAGAGTGATCCTGGAGTACTGTCCTACTGAGCAAATGGTCGCTGATGTGTTGACTAAACCAGCCACTAAGCAAAAGCTAAAGAAGTTTGCTCAGAATATGTTTGGCACTTAGATGTGCAGTGTATTTAATGTTCAGCCTAAAAGGGAACCTTGTTGTTTTGTTTTCAGTTAACCCAGTGAGCTAAGTGCGAGTGGGGGTGTTAAGTATTGTTATATTATTGCGCCCTTACTCCCTGTACTACGGTACTGTTGTTGTCCTGTTGACACTGTATTATACCTGTATGTTATACGGTAATGTGATGATGTCACTAGTCCGCGCAGGTAGCAGAGCACACCTCGCGGCATTGTCAGTATTGGTTGAGACTGCACTGCAGAGCAGTCGTGTGTTTTGTATGCACAATAAATATGCCAAATGAAGGCTAAAGAGAATCCACCTCGTTCTGCCTATCTCCACCACGCAATGGACAGGTGAAGCCACCGCTCCACATATGCTTTACAAAGGCCTTTCTTCCAGTTGGCATTATGTTCCTTGAATAGATTGTCTTTATGATAGACCATAGGGCATTAGGGTGACTCCTTCCTTGACCAGTCATAAAGATAAGCAGCTGGGGAAGAGGTTGAGTGAACCATAAATGTTTATAGCCTACAGGAAACAGAAATTCCTTTTTTGGGATTGAAGGAATTCGGTCCCAGGAACCCCCAGGGGTGATAAGTGTGCTTAAAAGGGAATATCTGCTCTGCTAGAGCGGAGTCTGGTGTATGCATATATTAAATACTCTTAATTTCTACAAGTATTGTGTCTGCTTTAGACTCACTCACCCTAGACGCAATTATTCTATCGGAGAATTGCCACGACAATATCATTATCGAAATATAAAATTACTCATATCGGGATAGAAGAGTGTGTGTGTGTGTGTGTGTGGTATGTATTGTAAATGAGTCAGTGGTTTCCCTCCTCCATTATGACAGCTGGCCGATCGCAAAGATGGATGCCACAGCCAAGATGGATGCCACAGCCAATGATATTCCGTCTCAGTATGATGTCAGAGGGAGATTGCTAACTCAGGGTTTCATGCCTTGATGGATATTCATTCATTCATCTCTCCCTCCCTCCCTCTTGGTCTCATTGTTTATGTCTTTCACATGTCTAAAGATTCCCCACAATATACTTGAAATGAACCCAAACAAATATGAGGTTTGTCAATGTTTTATTTGTATTGTAACTAGCTTAATGTGTGTGTATTTCAGCATGTGTCTTTGTTTGTGTGTGTGGACCATCGGCATCATTAGGCCTGGGCATCCGAGGCTAGAGCCTCAGATGTTTTATAAATAGCATTGCATCTCAACAAACTAATCACGCCTCGAAAATAATATATTGTTGATCACAAACACAAACACGAATCACTACTAATTAGCAACAACTACTAAAACTTTTAACATTACATTGCATAATTAATCTGGAAAGTAAAGAAGAGCTGCTGGCACGGCTTTGTACAGAGAGAAGCTGGCTGGCTTGCTCGCCGTCTTTTTTGTAGACTCACTACTCGCTGTTGCACTTGTGGTATAAAATATAAGAGTTTTTGTGTTGATAAAGAATGTGCAAGGGACTGTTGTGTACAGCCTTGTGTAGCCGAGACGGGACAAAACATCAGCCGCTGTGCTCACAGAAGATAACCCAAGTATGTCTGGCCCTCTATCTCGTGAGACCAAGTAGCAAAACAGTATAACTAACTGCACCTGGCCGCACAAATAAGAAAAAATGGGATTATTGTCCATTCAAGGACACCAATGCCATGACTAGCACAGCTGCTCAACGCCAAGCAGATCAGTATCGATGGCGACCAAGGCGATAGAAAAAGGAAGAACGACAAAGAGCACGCAGGAGAAACAACAGACGTAAAAGAGTGAAATCTGCATCTGCAACTGGGAACGGGGTGTGGGAGGAAGAGGTAGACAGGCATGAAAGGAGGAAGAGGGGGGGGGGAGGTAGACCGGCATGAAAGGAGGAAGAGGGGGGGGAGGTAGACATGCATGAAAGGCTTGTAGAAAGTGGCCAAGCAGGGAGAAGGCATCTTATACATTTTCTTCCGTAATGCGATGAGTTTGATAGCCAATGGACAGGATTTTAAACAATTTATAGACAGAGGGAGAAACTGGACATTTTGTGTGTTCAGGAATCATGGCTGAAACCCAATTTATATTTTGTGGTACCTTTTGTTAAACATTCCTTAGAGAGTACTGGATATAGGGAATTAACTGGAGTATGTGGCGGTGAAACATTTGCCTCTGAGACACAGTGGAGTACAAAGTAGCAGAAAATAGATACTCAAGGAATTTAAAAAATACCTCAGATTTGTACTTTGAGTCAATGTACTCGATGACCTTCCACCATTGACAAGACGAGACTCGACAAACTATTTCCTTTATTAGAAAGAATTCCTTTGATGGACAAGCCCCCAAACAAAGCTAAAGGTAGGATGTTACATGCCATATACTGTATATTTATGTCTGTACAGGAAGGTGCAACATCACAATGGGTAAGCTGTTCAGATTCTCTCGTGGATCCCGACATTCTCCACTAGGCGGCGTCGTTCCCTCTTCAGTCACTCCTCCACAACGGTCCTCAAAGGCACTTTCACATGGGACAGGTGAGCACAGACCCCACAGAAGAACGAACAGCATACAGGGCTGACGGCTACAACAATGTTAATAATATAATAGTGTTAGTAGAGCGCAACGCAGCTTTGCGACTGGCTTCAGAGAGATGCCACAACACCTCCATCTTTTTTTCTCTTTTTGTCGAAGTCTATTTTTTCAGTTCAATATGTTGTAACAAGATAAAAGAACAAAACAATGAAATGGTTAGTAATCCAGATTTTAAAATCATATTGGAGTTCGACAAATATACAAAATGAAATACAGCAATTCTTAAGTCAAAAGACACTGTAAACGTGTTAGGGAAAAAATACAAATACAAACGTAAAAACTAATCCTTTTGTAAGAGATAATAGGGTATCGATGAGGTCGCACACGTTGAGCACGGGGGGGGGGGGGGGGGTGTGACACACACACACACACACACACACACACACACACACACACACACACACACACACACACACACACACACACACACACACACACACACACACACACACACACACACACACACAGGGTTAACATGAGGCCTATCACACTAACAGTCATTAGGTCCATGGCTACTGGCGATGGTTCAACAGAACACCGCCTTGAGTCTGTACAGAGAGCTGCAGGCGTACACGCCAGCACTCGCACACGGGACACTTTGGGCAGATAAAGCTTAGCGACACACAAACGACATCCCCAACCCCAACCCCTTCTTTGTTACATGTACTGCATTGCATACAGATTAGTCGTGGTGAGTTATATGTACAAACCACTTTTGCGCACACACACACACAATGCACTCTATATAGCATCCAAAGTTTGACAAATGTACAGGGGAAAAAAAAAATGAAACTAAAAACAAGCTCCTCGTTCCAGAGGGTTTGTGTTGATCTTTGATCCTTCTCTCTAGCGGTGGGACGCGTCAGTCCCTCCACGCTGGACCGTAACAGGCGAGCTTTCAACACAGGTTTGGTTTTTCTTTGCATTTCTGAGATGGAAGTTTATATTTACAGCAGATTCACAGCTCTCTGCAAGACATCTTCATTCACACCAGTTGAAAACGCATACCGGTAACTATAGTTCTCTCGCCCTCTCTTATTTAATTATTTTTTAAATCACATCTTAACTCAAATAATTTCAATCAAACCATGTCTGTCCCGGTCATTAAAGCACCTTTGTAATGGCAAATAAAGCATGGTAAAAATCAGTTAAATCCCAAAAGTCAGTACAAAAAGCTTTTCCTCACTACTTCTGTCTAAATTAACTATGACATAACTAAAGCAACAGAACAGTGGAAGGTTCCAGAAGCATCTTCTTCTCGATGGCTTCTCATCTGTGGGAAGCCTTCCGCCGTTGCAAACAACCAGCAGCTTATAATATTGGTAGGACCTTGAGGGAAGCCTTGGTGATTTGTCGCTGTAGTTTGGATTAAATGGTAATAAAGATTACATTATATCAAGGTTAGGCATCATATCATAACAGCTAACTGTTGTTTAGTTCCCCCCCCCCCGCCCTACTCTTGTCACTAACAACTCCACACCACATATCAACGCCCTCCGAGAGGCCAGCCCAGAGAGGGGTTGGTCACATGGTGCAGGACTTATCCAGGGGGTCCTGGGGCGAGGAGGAGGCCGGGGGCTGTGGGCCGCCCTGGTCCCGGCTCTTGGGCAGGACCATGGGCTTGGGCCTCAGCGCGGGGGGCTTGAGCTGCACCCCCATGCGGGGCGCCACCACCGGCTTGAAGGTGCTCATGGCGTCGCTGGAGGTGGCGGAGGAGGAGCCGGCGCTGCGGCGCGCGGCGGTGTCGGGGTGGCCGTGGGTGGATCGCATCATGACGCCGTGGGCGGGGCTGAGCGACTCGCTGGAGCCGGCGGGGGCGGGCCCTCCAGCGGCGGGGCCCTGCCGCTGCGTCTCCAGGGTGTCCAGCACCACGTCGGGGGCATGCTTGGCCGAGCTCTGCCTCTCTAGCTCCCGCAGCTCGTTCAGGGCCGTGTTCATGGTCTCCTCAATATCCTGCAGGCACAAGGCACCACGGATGAGAGGGGGACACACACGCACACGCACGCGCACGCACACACACAGGAGAGAGAGAGAGGGCAAAGTGTGATTGAAAGTGGAGCAGGTAGACAGTAACAGGAGAAGATGAGGATATGAGGAGCAGTGAGATAAGGGCGATGCATATTCCATATTACATGCATAAAGTATTTTAATTCTGCGCATACGGTATTTCCGTTCATCCGTTACCATGCCATCAATTCTTGCCAAACAAGATGACGGACATATTGTACAGACACAATAAATACATTGCGTCCGCACAATACTTTCATCCGAGTTCACGACAGACAGACAGACGCAGTACGACACACGACAAGCGGAACGTCTTGTGTTCTGTGCTCAGCTTTACATAACATAATAATATATCGACTGTAAACACACTGCTCTCCAGTCTGTGACGGGCTGGTAAGAGGGGTCACGCCTTCTGCCAGTCGCACGCTAAACGCTACACCAGGGGTCTCCAACCTTTTTTCCTCTGAGAGCTAATTTGACCAAACGAAAGTGGCCGAGAGCTACTCATGTTTTACATTATTAGTAAAAATGTATTCACATCCAGCCAAAACCAGCTGAAATTTGTGTGAACATTTAAAACATTGTATCTTCAATTCAAATATCATTCAAAAATCACCAAACAGCATCCGGGACGGTATTTGATTGGATAGAAATGTAAACAGGTTCGCAGAGTGAGCTACTGGTAGGGAGCTACTGGTAGGGAGCTGCTGGTAGGGAGCTGCTGGTAGGGAGCAAGCAACGTGTTGGAAACCCCTGAGCTACACGCTAAACGCCACCCGGCTGAGACCCGGCTCGTTCCTGTCTGCCTGCGAGGACCCGTGCGTATGGCGGTCTGCGGCGGGCAGGCAGGCGGGCGGCGGGCGGCGACGGCGAGGCGGGGGGACTGACTAGGGCGTCTACAGGGCCGCCGTGGGCTGCGGGAGGTGTGGCTGCGGCGTGCTCCCCGCCCCCGCTCGTCCCGCGCTGACCTGAGCGATGGTCTCCGGGTCCAGCGGCTTGTGGGCGCGGTGCGGCTCCCCGAAGCCGGCGTACTGGCCCGACGAGGCCGAGCGGCGGATGGGCGGGCTCTCCGTCTTCTTCAGGGACTCGTGGCGGTTGATGCTGGTGAGGCTGCCGTGGCTGCCGTGGCCCGCGCGGCGCCGGCGCTCGGGGCTGTCGGCTGCCGGGTGCTGCTGGTGCTGATGGTGGGGGTGGTGGTGGTGGTGGCGGCCGCGCAGCATGTCCCGGGGGTGGAAGTGGCCCAGGACGGGGGATCCCATCTCGGGGGTGGTGCCGCCGCCTCCACCGCCGTGGCCCTGCTGGGACGGGTGAACCATGCAGTGGATGTCGCTGGGGCGGGCGGGGGGGCGGCGGGACGGAGGGTCCGACCGCTTCCTGTGCCTGCTGGGGTCAGAAAGACACGGCTGCTCAGTCTGCAGGGCCTGCTGCTGCTTCAGAACGGCAAGGCAGAATGTGGACCTGCAGCTCGAAACTTGGATGTCAACGAGTATAATCTCAAATCAGTAATAGAATTGCTGAGTAGATGTCGTGGATTTTACCAATACTCTGACATTCGTAAGAGGGTGATCAGGAAGACCAAAGGTTGAAAGTTAAAGACTTTATTTGTCACAGCCAATAGTAACAACAAGCCTGAGTCAAATCTGCAGAGAAGACCGCCGCAGCCTTCTCCGGCTCTGTCCTTTATACCCAATATTACATAAATCATGCTTATACACTCCAACCCTATGTGGATACTGTGATGAGTACCATATGTATACCCTCCCTCTTTCCGTACCAGGCACAAGACAGCACCATACGTGATTTCTTCCTCCTGCATCCTGTACCAGGCACAAGACAGTACCATTTAGCTTGGCTCACGTCCATCTCCGGACATTCAGTCTGCTCTCCTGCCTTGCACATTTAGTCTTCATTAGATGCAAGGAGCTTTCAACGTGAACATATTAGAAGCAAAGATCATTCAATATAAACATAAGTAAACATGTGTGTCTCTAGTTGTTCTCTGTATTTCTCCACACTTAATACGCACACACAGCATATTGGCAAGACATTCTTAATAATGTAATGGAAAATATCTCCCATATAGAATGCAGTAAACACAATACTGCTCTCAATGTGTCGCACACACACCACGTTATGTGCTGTGGTGATCTAGTAAAAACCCTTTCCCCTTCATGTTCCTTCCCTCGTGTATAAAAGCGGTGAAGCAGCCTTTCATCACCATTACTTCTCTCATTAGCGTTGCAAATTCATGCAACGCTAGCTAGCTTACGTGCTAGGCTCACTAACTGCACATTCATCCCCACATGTAGGCTGGCAGCAGAAGAAGCCTGGCTGAGATAGATACTCGACAAAGAAAATATGAAATCATGAATCAACAAAATCACTAATTCAGGATTATTATGGAATATGTCCATGAAACACATCTCTTCAGGTGTAGGCCTGTTGCACACTAGATTTAGCAGATGAATCCCATTTAGAACCATGATCCATTTAAACATCATTCCTATAAGCTGTAAGATATTACATTTTAGCAAGGCCTTAAGCCTTCTCATCTACCTAGTACCTTCATTGCTGCTAATCAACAACACGAGATAGTTAAGACCATGAAGATGAAACCTGCACAGGGTTTGTTCCACTGTTTGTACGACTGGCAGCCAGACGTCAGCTCACAAGACAACACGCCTATCCAGCTTATTTTCATACGCAAGTTTGGTTTGCATACTTAACATACATGCCAATTGCATTTGGTTTCAAATGATTTGTCTGGTTACAATGTATCTGATATCGTAAAACAATGCATGTCTGATTGTAAATATATATATATATATACATACATATATACACATATATATATATATATATATATATATATATATTGTTGGGAGTTGTTAACCTTGTGGGCCCATAACTTATTGCTTCTCTCTTATCGGTTAGCCCTGGGAGGCCTCATATAAGACCATAACGCTCCCAACTTCTGCATTCTTTTCTCCCATCCCAGAGGCGTGACTAGCACGTCCAAAACTGTATGTATGCTCCATGTATCTGAATAAACTTTGAATCATTCCGGTGACAATCCTGATCTTCAGCCACAGTTGATGACCGCTCGAAACTGCGCACAACACACACATGTATATTTTATATATACTGTATATGATATCTAGAAAAGTAAACAAGTGTAGTGACTGCTGACTGCCTGCAGAGGGAGTAGTCTGCATTTAAAAGAAAGGTCTCCTCTGGGATTAGCCCAGCGAAAACAGCAGCAGCTCCTAGCTCTGCACAGACCCTCATGCCCCCTTTTGACAGCTCATTTGTTTGTCTGCGGCCTTAGCTACTCATTATGTGTATGATTTGACATTCCACGAGTTCTTTCTCAGAACACCACGTGAGCAGTTCATGACGCGATATCCTGGGACGATGATTATTCAATAAACGAGGACGGTTGACGCAATGTATGCAGTTTTAACGAGGTGACACTTCAGCGGAGGTCTCTTGTGTTGTTAAGCAAAGTTTGTTGTGTGTGTTTTTATTGAATTATGGAGATTAGAAACAAAGTGCCATACAAGGGTGCCGGTGAGTGCATTGTTGTGGCAAGAGCAGTGGGAGGGAGGGAGGGGGTATTGAAATAAAATATTTTATATCAAAGATATATATCTGACAGCGAGAGAGAGTCAGGAGAGAGAGGGAGAGAGAGAGGGAGGGAGAGAAAGAGAGACGGAGACAGGGAGGGAGAGAGAGAGAAGGGAGGGAGAGAGGGAGAGAGAGGGAGCGAGAGACGGAGAAAGAGGGAGAGAGACAGAAATAGACAGAGGGAGAGAGAGACAGAGAAGGCATGCTAAAGCCAAGACCGAGGTATATTTTATTCAAGCCGCGAGTCCCAAAGCGTGCGGATGTTGGTATTGTATCAAGCAGAATCGCTGCTCTCCGCACGCCACTGCCAACAGCGCTCATCGCCACAACGTTTCACTTAACACCAGCTCAGTACCGGCTGGGCTGTGGGAGTAGTCGGGACTAGCAGACGCTTCAAGGTCGCCTGCTCTATCACCAGGAGGGAGAGCGCAGCGCTGACTAGCGGTCGGGGAGCCGTACCTCTGGCGCCCCACCAACAGACTACACACTCCCTGCCAGACACATGTGTAACACATCCGTGTGCGTGTGCGCGTGGATGGCTACCGTGGTGAAATCCCCAGTGAACCCATGGCACTACACACAGCCATGTTGCAGACCGGTTTGCAGACAGGAGGAGTCCTGGTTTTTATCACCCGTTTTCTGGCCTGGCTCTAGCTCTGGTCTAGAGTTGGCCTGCTGCCTTCACTACTCTAGAGAGGGCCCTGTTGCAGGTAGCACAGCAGTCGGCTCATGTTCGTCCACGATTGATCACCGGTCTACAGAGGATCGCCCCTCTGCATTTAACCTTAATCTCCAGGGTAGGGGGGTGCAGAGTAGACATTGCGGTGAACACAAAAACATCTTCTCCTGCGCTAGGGCGGCGGTGGGAACCGGGAACTGGGCTACCTGCTGCTGACGTAGGCCTCGGAGATGCGGGCGTCGGTGGGGGAGCCGGCGTCTTTGGCTGAGCACTTGTCCTCTGCGCCGCCGTGGCCGCTGCTGGTCTCGCTGTCCGCCTTCTGACTCAGCGTGTCGGAGAAGCTGTCGTCGCTGGGAGACACACACACACACACACACACACACACACACACACACACACACACACACACACACACACACACACACACACACACACACACACACACACACACACACACACACACACACACACACACACATGAAACGAGACGAATGAGACAGAGAGAGAGACCCAAGTGCTGACAGCTCTTGGGGCTGAGGGGCGGCAATAGAAGGTTGCTGGTTCGATCCCCGGGCTCCCCCTAGCTAAGTGTTGATGTGTCCCTGAGCAAGACACCACCTAACCCTAACTGCTCCTGACGTGTTGGTTGTTACCTTGCATGGTTGACACCGCCGTCAGTGTATGAATGGGTGAATGTGAGGCAATACTGTAAAGCGCTATATAAATGCAATCCATTTACAGCGCTGCTCTCTCCCGGAGGATGCTGGGAGACATCATGCTTTGGCTTCAGTGTTTGGTTGTCGTGCAGCTATGACGCAGGAGGATAATATTATAAGTGTTCACCTTACAGGCCACAGGCTGCAGGTATACAGCAGGTGGCAGCAGCTGGTGGCGCTCTCTCATTCCTGGTTGGTATTTTATTGTATTTATTTTATTTATTTGACAGGGACAGTGTATTGCTTCTAAGCTGTACCAGAGTTAGCTAAAAGCTCATTTGCATCTGTAGTCCCTGGGCAGGAAACGGAGAATAAGATCTCTGCTAAGAACATGAAAACTGTCGTATAAAAAAACTATTAACACTGTAAAATAAAAACCCAATTCCAAAACAGTACATATTCACGATACAACAACAATAACGACACCAAGACATCAAGACAACATTTGGACACCACAACAGCACGATTTTACATACATCAAGTATTAGCATACGTGTTTATTCAGTAGGAATTAGATCTGCCGTCTGAGCATCCGTATCAAACAGACGGATTGGGCGAGGACGATCGGATTTACACACGGATCTGTATTTTCCGAATTCATTCAGTATTCGTAAAAAATGTACGGCGAAATCAGCACGTCGGAGCGCACGCACATGACTATGGGGGAACGCGGCGTGTGCGAAGACGAGGGTCGGGACTCGGGAGGCTAGCGGGGACGTTGCACGACCCTTCCTGGAAGAGGACATCCTGTCTGAGGGGGGCGGCGGCCATGTGGCTCCTGCGATTTATTCTCAGCGTGTGTAGCGGGGCCTGGTGGGCGCACGGGGGGGGTGGGGTGGGGGACAACACAGGGTCATCTCAGCACCGCTCTCGCTAGTTCAGGGGGTGGGGTGGGGTGGTAGTGGAGGTGGCTGGAGGTGGGGGGGGGGGAAATCACTCTGCCGGGGGACGCCTATAGGGGGCTGTAATTCCTGCTGCTTTTTATTTTAGCCAAGAACCAACAAACCTATCCGGATGAATCATTGATAGGAACACGGGCGGGACAGCTGTGTACAACAAGGAAGAGGGGGGGGGGGGGGTGGGGGTGGAGAGCGCTATATTTCCCAGGCCAGCCACAGGGAGATGGAAGCGATAGGGTCTCTCTGCCTGCTCTCTAATGACACCGCTTAATTAAGAGCCCTGACGGAAGGAAGGAAGCGTTGTCCGGTTGTCGTGGCGACGGGCGCACTTGCAGGGGTCGTCAAGGCCCCCCCCCCCCCCCCAGCCTACCCCCTCCCCCTTAGCATGTTCATATCCCTAAAGGAACTCTCTGAGGGAATAGACCGCAAGGAGGCATCCTCGTTTCACTGAGAGTACTACTGTTAATGCTGCCGCCACTAATACTGAGATGATCCATATTGATCGTCAATTCAGGTAAATTGTATTTGTGTATTGCCCTTATTCACTGTTACAGCCTATAGAGCCTATGAAGCCTATAGGGGCTTCACATACACAGGCCACATTGTATGACACCCCCCCTTAAACCTAGAGCAAGGGAAAACCTCCCTTATAAAATACACTACTTCAAGTACTTCAATACGATTGAAATGTCCCATTCCCAATCACGTCATGTTATTGATTATACAATCCACCTGTGGATGCTTGTTGCCAACCCCACTCACATGTCCTGCACCACAATGTATTGGTGCGGCACCAGGCCGTCGATGCCGTTGTGGCGGCCCTCCCACCAGTCCTCGGAGGCCCGCTGGTACAGCAGCAGCGACGCGCCCTTCTTGAAGGAGAGCTCGCGGGCCGAGCGCCCCACGTAGTCGAACTTGGCGATGGCTTCGATGGGCTCGCCCTCTGTGGACAGGAAGCGACGCGGGGGTTAGAGGGGTTTGAGCCGGTTGTTGTGCTTGCGTGTCGCCAACGACGGCACGTGGTATGTGTGTGTGTGTGTGTGTGTGTGTGTGTGTGTGTGTGTGTGTGTGTGTGTGCGCGCGCATCACAGAGTTGTTTTAGATGTAGTCAATAGCAACCCCCAATCTAAACAGCAGGTCAGAGCCACAGCAGGCCCGGGGGGGGGATTGTTGCCAGGGTATTTATAGAGCGTGCTCAGAGTGCATCTATAGAGTCAGGGGCTCGGAACGCCAGCCATGCACAGGGATTTACTCAATATTTGCACAACTGCCAGTCATATGGTCTTTGTCCCAGAGGGATTACGAGTCAAAGATGGGTTATTTTCAGACAAACAAAATATAACCGACACTTAATAATGTATCTTAGTTGTTTGTCAGTTTCAGGCAGAAAACACACACGGTTGTTTTCATATTAGCTATGCAAAACAGTCGTTTGAAAAGGTACAAGCAAAAAAATAAATAAATAAAAAACTGAATCATTATGCATGGGCAAGTGCAACACAGGGCTAAAAATAGCCTCCTCTGCTCCTCACTCTTCCTTCGCAACACGCGCCTCCCCATCCTATCGGGCCAAAGACAGAATCCCCCCGGTGACAGACACAGCGCTGCCGCTCCCCGACCCCAGAGCCCCCGGGGGACGGCGGGCGCAGACGTACAGACTGGGAGACGGAGCCCAAAACACCAGGAGGAGCTCTCCTTCACGGGGGTGGGGGTGGGGCTGCCTCTCCGTTTCCCTCTCCTTCCTCATCGTTTCCAACATTATCATCCCCATCTCAACTCCTTCAACCCCACCCATTCTTCTTTACTGCCTGGCTGGCTGGCTGTTTGGTGGGTGGTTGCCTGGCTGGCTGGCTGCCTGGCTGGCTGGCTGCCTGGCTGGCTGGCTGACTTCCACGAGACGGACACGGTACGGATGCTGATGTGATGAGATTGGACGTGATGCGAGACATTTACGAGCCCTGTGTAATTGGATGGGACCAATGGGTTGGTAAAAAGACCGCAACAAAAAAAAACCCCGACGCGGATAACAACGCTTTGCTCGCATCTCCTGGTTTCTACCTTTAAGTCTTTAAGTTGTTTCTCTTCATCCATTGATCCGCCTCGTCTTTTATTGCAGACATATCTGACTGTGCCGCGCTTGTACGGCGAACAAAACATTACACACCGCCCCCACTGCCATGGTGGTAGACCCACAACAGAGAGAAACAGACATAAGTTTGAGACCGGCATCAATGTTGAACCCCCCCCTCCCCCTCCTGACGCCACGCTGGGATCTTAATGACAGACAGACAGAGACACAGACACACATACACACAAGCCACTAGGGGCCTATAACTCACGGGGGCGTACTCAGCCATGGGCCCCCTGCGATGGGAGATTATATCAATGTGCCAGCTAGTTCACCTCTGACGTTGTTTTTACCGGTAGAGGGGACATCCATGTATCGACATATGTTGTGCTACTCATCAAACCCCCCTCAATAAAAACATACAGCATACCTCCAGCCTTCCCACTATAGGCAGCCATATCACACACATCAACACCAAACTGAAATGACCGGATAGGCTGGATAAATCTCTGGTTGTACATCA
This sequence comes from Coryphaenoides rupestris, assembly GCA_002895965.2. NCBI lineage: Eukaryota > Metazoa > Chordata > Actinopteri > Gadiformes > Macrouridae > Coryphaenoides > Coryphaenoides rupestris. The sequence continues at coordinate 290,091 of PIJE02000468.1, read as the reverse complement.
AGAACAAATTTTATTCTGTGTCGAGTGCCACAGACCTGCAAACCTAGTCCATGAACGTTGGAATGTTCATCTTTATCTTTATTCATCGTTTCATCCAAAATATTCACCAATCAAAGCAAAGCAAGCCAATAAGGTCTGTGGGGGTGTGTGTGTGTGTGTGTGTGTGTGTGTGTGGTGTGTGGCTGTGTGTGTGGTGTGTGTGTATGTGTGTGTGGGGTCAGGTGTTGCTGGGGCCCAAACCCTGGGGGCCAGGGTGCTGCAGACTGATGCTGTAGTTTCTCTCTCCCTCTCTCTCTCTCTCCCTCCCTCTCTGCTCACTCATCCTAAAGAGGGCTTACATTTGTTAAGGAATGGATAAAAGGGAATTGCAGCTAAAACGGAGAAGGGATGGAACAACGTGAAACTTCTGTTTTTTGGAAAGCATAAAAGCATGAAAATCATGACCTGATTACAATAGCCGCTGTTTACGCATCGTTTGTGATGCTCAGGGCTCCTGAAGCAGGGTGGTGGTGGCTTACTCTGTGTCTTAACTGAGATCACAGGGTTTCACAGCAGTTCATTCTGACAATAGACTCTCCCTCGCCCCCCCCCCCCCCCCACCCGCCCATACACGAGCCTGGGGGTGAACACACACACGCAATGCTGTGCAAATTCTGCGCCCAACAACTTGTTACCGTGTTATAAAATAATGTGTTGCTGTGTTATATTACACATAACGTATTACTGCGCTATTAAGACTTGAACCGGGTCTGAAGTCCACCAACTTGTCGCGGTGTTATTTAACCCGGTATCAGACAAACATATTTACTGCATGTCACCGAGGGAGAAAGACATCATTTTTTTTCCTCGGTTGCTATCACCATGGAAACAGGTTTTAGGGGAAGCAGACGTCGGCTGCAGGTTATGGAGGTTTAGCTGTCGCAACTTGAGGTGCTGCCCACACACTGTGTGTGTCTGTGTTTGTGTGAATGTGTGAGTGAGTGAATGTGTGAGTGAGTGAGTGAGTGTGTGTGTGAGTGAGTGCGTGTATGTATGTGTCTCTCGTTGTCTGCAGAGTCGCGGGTCTAGTTTATTACCTTCATATAGGTAATAAACTAGTAAATAGTGTTTTGTTTATTCTGCCACTCACTGCTGGCAGCGGATAATCACCCGACCACATCTCAACGCCGCCCTCCACTGCCCTTTGATATGGATCTGTCCAGACAGACGCTCTATAAAAGATGCATTCCATCCATCACACTGAACTCCAGCATTAATTGATCACGTTTTTTTCGTTGCACCTCTGACAGCAGCAGTCTGAGAGGCTGGGGAGTTCTTGGCGCGGTTGTTCGTTTGTGAGAGCGGCTTTTAAGCCTTATTCTTCCTCTCTTAACTAAATGAGAAAACGCCACTTCATCACGATGACCTTGTCCTTGTTCACAACCCTCATCATTTAAACCTGGAACATCTGAACGGAGCTTCCAAGAGGAGCCGGTAATTGGGGAGTTGAGGAGTACACCGGGAGCATTTTGTGATGCGTGTGTGTGTTAGGGTGCAGTCACCGCCACCCACCCAGACAGTTTACCCCCCTCTCTGCACCCATTTCCTTTCCCCTTTAAGTGTACGGACATCTACAACAGGCTTAGAAGCAGGATTTGCCACCCATGGCGAGGCCTGGATTTACTCTTCCCTCCATGCCCAGGGAAACCGGCTTTGGAAGTTTCAGTACAGCTTTTTATGATTTTATTGTATCGTTTATGTATTTATTTTACTTTTCAAGATTTTATATTCACATAAAACATTTTTTTTTAACAATTATAAAGCGAAAAGACATTTCTGACTGAAATCTCAAAGGGGTCCTATTACATCACCAGGTGTGATTAGACATTACAAGCAGTTTCAAAATTGTCACGACTAAAATTGTCATTGTGACGAAGTGACATCACAAATGGGAGTGTCCACCCCGATGTATGCTGCCTAGATCAGACTACCAGCCTTCCCAGAGGACTGCACCGACTGGTAAACTGATCTCATCAGCAATAATATAGGTGGATACTCCCACTTGTGACAATTTTGAAATGGCTTGTCATGGCTAATCACACTTACACCTGGTGGTGTAATAGGACCCTTTATATATGCATTATATTTGCATCTTGCCAAATAAAGAGCCTGAGCAGACATCAAACGTATCTCAATTAATTTGTACATAATCGAGCATGGGTTCTTCTGAGCGTGTGCAGAGTGTGTATTGGAGTGTGTGAGGGGGCCTCACCGTCTTCGCTGGTCTGGGTCTCTGTGCCCCCCTCATTGTCCACCTCCTCCAGCGCACCGTGCTCACTGTAGGGGCTCTCACTGGACGGACACACACAAAAACACACACACAAGAGAGAGAACCCCTTGGCCCCCCTCCTCCCCGCAGCCTGTCCCAGTACAGCGACGAGAACATGATGGACCCCTACAACCTGGCCATCTGCTTCGGGCCCACGCTGATGCCCACGCCCGACAGCCTGGACCAGGTTTCCTGCCAGGCGCACGTCAACGAGATCATCAAGACCATCATCATCCACCACGAGACCATCTTCCCCGACGCCAAGGAGCTGGACGGGCCCGTCTACGAAAAGTGCATGGCCGGCGGAGACTATTGGTGAGAGGGGGGTGGGGGGAACGCATCGGTAGGGCAACAGACACACGTTCCAGTCCCCGTAGGCTCGGTCCATTCCCTGTAGGCTCGGTCCAGTCCCTATAGGCTCGGTCCAGTCTCCGTAGGCTCGGTCCATTCCTTACTCGGTCCAGTCCCTGGTTTCGGTCCAGTCCCCATTGGCTCGGTCCAGTCCCCATAGGCTCGGTACAGTCCCTGTAGGCTCGGTCCAGTCTCCGTAGGCTCGGTCAAGTCCCCGTATGCTCACTCCGTCTGTGACGCGTATCCGGGAAAAACTTGAGTGTACTATGGCGGTGGGGGGGGGGGGGGGTCAGCGTAAAAGGTCAACGAGGGGAGTGAAACTCTAGCTGGTAAACATCCAGATGAGGTCACAGGGAACAGGAAGTAACTCCACAGATGTGGGGAGAATAATGACACGCTGGGTGTAGGGGGGAGGCGGCGGGGGTGTTAAGGAGTTGGACAGCTGGTGGTTTTCTCATTCCATTCTCTACAGTAAAAAGGGGAAAACCGGCCGACCAAGCCAATAGCCTCTCTCGCTCTCCTGGTGAGGAGGTGGTGGTGGGGCTCGGTGCTGCAGGTATGTGCGCTGCGCCAGAGCGTCAGCGGCGCAGCGTGTTAGCAGGGGGGGGGGTGGGGTAATCAGGGTAATTACCCTGACCGGTGAGAGCCGTCTGAGGCTTAGGAGAACATGACGCAGGGCTCTCCCGGGAGGGCCGTGCAGGAACGATCACTAACTGCGAGGAAGATGACGGAGGAGGAGAGCCGTCTGGAGGGGGATGACCATCGATGAGGTCACTTCCTCCACATGCTCACTCCAGATCGCTCTTTTATTGGCGGGAGGGGGGATACGTTTTTTAAATGGGTCAAACGTTAAGCACTCTGACAGCTTCCCAACTGTAAGCCGGTGTGCAGAGTTCCTCCATTACGCATGGCACGCACAGTATTTCATTTAACATAACAAAATGATCATTCTTTGCCTACTTCCTCTCTCTCTCTCTCTCTCTCTCTCTCCCTCACTTCCTCCTTCCTTTTTTGCTTCCATGGAGTTTCCATCTTCGTCCCCAACTCTTTAACCTCCGCCTTACCTTGGAATATGCTCACCAAATGACCAGTAGGGTTAATAGGTCCTCCAGGCTTGGAGAGATGTGGCCTCTCGATGTCCCCTCTCCTGCACAATCGCCTCGCTAGTTCCAAATGTGCAGGTGAAGTGTAGTGATGATTCCTGTGCTGGAAAACCGGCATCTCCCCCTGGCTAGCGGCCATGTGTGTGCAGCCTGGACTCTCTCAGCAGGGCAGCTAGAGAGAGTCATCTTCATCTCAAAGGCCCAGTCCCAGATGGACAGGTGGCTTCAGAGACCTGGAACATAATACCAATAGTGACCCCCCTCCCATTCCAACGCTCCCCTCTTAAAATGTATGACTTTAAAGATTCACTTGGAGGTCAACGGATTTGGAAGGTGATGCTTTGTCCTCTGACCCATGGTTGTAACTGTGTGTGTGTGTATGTGTGTGTGTGTGTATGTGATGTATGTATGTAGTGATGTATGTATGTGTGTAGTGATGTATGTATGTAGTGATGTGATGTAGTGATGTATGTAGTGAGGTGTGTGTGTGTGTGTGTGTGTGTGTGTGGGGGTCAGCGTAAAAGGTCAACGAGGGGAGTGAAACTCTAGCTGGTAAACATCCAGATGAGGTCACAGGGAACAGGAAGTAACTCCACAGATGTGGGGAGAATAATGACACGCTGGGTGTAGGGGGGAGGCGGCGGGGGTGTTAAGGAGTTGGACAGCTGGTGGTTTTCTCATTCCATTCTCTACAGTAAAAAGGGGAAAACCGGCCGACCAAGCCAATAGCCTCTCTCGCTCTCCTGGTGAGGAGGTGGTGGTGGGGCTCGGTGCTGCAGGTATGTGCGCTGCGCCAGAGCGTCAGCGGCGCAGCGTGTTAGCAGGGGGGGGGGTGGGGTAATCAGGGTAATTACCCTGACCGGTGAGAGCCGTCTGAGGCTTAGGAGAACATGACGCAGGGCTCTCCCGGGAGGGCCGTGCAGGAACGATCACTAACTGCGAGGAAGATGACGGAGGAGGAGAGCCGTCTGGAGGGGGATGACCATCGATGAGGTCACTTCCTCCACATGCTCACTCCAGATCGCTCTTTTATTGGCGGGAGGGGGGATACGTTTTTTAAATGGGTCAAACGTTAAGCACTCTGACAGCTTCCCAACTGTAAGCCGGTGTGCAGAGTTCCTCCATTACGCATGGCACGCACAGTATTTCATTTAACATAACAAAATGATCATTCTTTGCCTACTTCCTCTCTCTCTCTCTCTCTCTCTCTCTCCCTCACTTCCTCCTTCCTTTTTTGCTTCCATGGAGTTTCCATCTTCGTCCCCAACTCTTTAACCTCCGCCTTACCTTGGAATATGCTCACCAAATGACCATAGTACACTCAAGTTTTTCCCGGATACGCGTCACAGACGGAGTGAGCATACGGGGACTTGACCGAGCCTACGGAGACTGGACCGAGCCTACAGGGACTGTACCGAGCCTATGGGGACTGGACCGAGCCAATGGGGACTGGACCGAACCTATGGGGACTGGACCGAGCCTATGGGGACTGGATGGAGCCTACAGGGACTGGACCGAGCCTACAAGGAATGGACCGAGCCTACGGAGACTGGACCGAGCCTATAAGGAATGGACCGAGCCTACGGAGACTGGACCGAGCCTATAGGGACTGGACCGAGCCTACAGGGAATGGACCGAGCCTACGGGGACTGGAACGTGTGTCTGTTGCCCTACCGATGCGTTCCCCCCACCCCCCTCTCACCAATAGTCTCCGCCGGCCATGCACTTTTCGTAGACGGGCCCGTCCAGCTCCTTGGCGTCGGGGAAGATGGTCTCGTGGTGGATGATGATGGTCTTGATGATCTCGTTGACGTGCGCCTGGCAGGAAACCTGGTCCAGGCTGTCGGGCGTGGGCATCAGCGTGGGCCCGAAGCAGATGGCCAGGTTGTAGGGGTCCATCATGTTCTCGTCGCTGTACTGGGACAGGCTGCGGGGAGGAGGGGGGCCAAGACCACGGTGAGGCTGCGTCCGAAAATGCTACGTACTACAAACTACAGTGTGTATTTTTTTCTGCTGTACAATTACATTTACATTTCCTAATTGTATGCAAGACAAAAGTATGCATGTTTTTGGACATATTACGGTGTCGCGGGATTCAAGCTGACGGGCACTACAATCCAATTACATGTGACGGGTACGTGTAATTATAATAAAAACATATGTATTAGAAAGATGTTTTAACTTGCTATTTGACTTGCCTGTTCATTAGGGTTGCTGGTCTAAGAGGTCATGAATTAAGTTTAAAAGTTTTGTTAATGACAGTCGTCCTCCTGTCGAAATGCATTATGGGTTATCCACACGACTATAGTGTGTATAGTTTGCACATGACACATTTCATGACATGGTGGAGCAGGTAGAGGTTAAGTATCTGACTAGGACACTTGGGTTGAAAGGTACAGGGCTGGAACCCAGTAGCTTTCAACTTGAGCACAGTAATAACCACTCCCGAAGAATACCAGTGCACCAGTAAGCAGGCATTGCATAGCTGGTTGTTGGTGACAGATGAAAATCAAAGTGACCAAAGTGAACTATCCTGCTATGACACCGATGCCGTGTGACCACCGACACCGCGCCACAATGCCCATTCCAATCTAGTGTGCCATGGCTCATGCTTTAGTATGTATAAACCATTAGATTCATTACTTTGTATGCAACCATAAACAACAATAAAACCATATACTGATGATGTAATATTTTTATTTGGCTTGGATGCCCATGGGCCATCGTGTGACACATGCTGTGATGTAGGACACACCTGATGCCAGCGGGGGTCCAAGACGATGTCTCAACACAAGCCTGCTATCTGGGGGGGGGGGGGGGGCGTACCGTGGGCTGCCACGCTTTTAAACCGTACGCCCTCCGGTTGTCGTGAAAACACTGATCCTGACAGTTCTTATCCGCGGCGGGCTAAAGCGTCCCACATTAGTGCATTAGTGGGAGAACAGCCGGAAGAGATTGACACTTACTGGTTGAGGAAGGCGAAGAGGTAGCGCATGACGACCAGCACCGAGCGTGGCACGGTCAGGATGTTCTTGCGGATGTACAGCGACCTCTCGTACAGGTTCTCTATTCCTGCAAGAGGAGAACCACGGAGAACATGCTGCAGTTGAGCCATGCACAAATGTATACACACATGCCTAATTATGTTCAATCCAACCACTTGGAATGCATTTGTGTGTGTGTGTGTGTGTGTGTGTGTGTGTGTGTGTGTGTGTGTGTGTGTGTGTGTGTGTGTGTGTGTGTGTACACACACACACACACACACACACACACACACACACACACACACACACACACACACACACACACATACACACACACACAGTTACAACCATGGGTCAGAGGACAAAGCATCACCTTCCAAATCCGTTGACCTCCAAGTGAATCTTTAAAGTCATACATTTTAAGAGGGGAGCGTTGGAATGGGAGGGGGGTCACTATTGGTATTATGTTCCAGGTCTCTGAAGCCACCTGTCCATCTGGGACTGGGCCTTTGAGATGAAGATGACTCTCTCTAGCTGCCCTGCTGAGAGAGTCCAGGCTGCACACACATGGCCGCTAGCCAGGGGGAGATGCCGGTTTTCCAGCACAGGAATCATCACTACACTTCACCTGCACATTTGGAACTAGCGAGGCGATTGTGCAGGAGAGGGGACATCGAGAGGCCACATCTCTCCAAGCCTGGAGGACCTATTAACCCTACTGGTCATTTGGTGAGCATATTCCAAGGTAAGGCGGAGGTTAAAGAGTTGGGGACGAAGATGGAAACTCCATGGAAGCAAAAAAGGAAGGAGGAAGTGAGGGAGAGAGAGAGAGAGAGAGAGAGAGAGGAAGTAGGCAAAGAATGATCATTTTGTTATGTTAAATGAAATACTGTGCGTGCCATGCGTAATGGAGGAACTCTGCACACCGGCTTACAGTTGGGAAGCTGTCAGAGTGCTTAACGTTTGACCCATTTAAAAAACGTATCCCCCCTCCCGCCAATAAAAGAGCGATCTGGAGTGAGCATGTGGAGGAAGTGACCTCATCGATGGTCATCCCCCTCCAGACGGCTCTCCTCCTCCGTCATCTTCCTCGCAGTTAGTGATCGTTCCTGCACGGCCCTCCCGGGAGAGCCCTGCGTCATGTTCTCCTAAGCCTCAGACGGCTCTCACCGGTCAGGGTAATTACCCTGATTACCCCACCCCCCCCCCTGCTAACACGCTGCGCCGCTGACGCTCTGGCGCAGCGCACATACCTGCAGCACCGAGCCCCACCACCACCTCCTCACCAGGAGAGCGAGAGAGGCTATTGGCTTGGTCGGCCGGTTTTCCCCTTTTTACTGTAGAGAATGGAATGAGAAAACCACCAGCTGTCCAACTCCTTAACACCCCCGCCGCCTCCCCCCTACACCCAGCGTGTCATTATTCTCCCCACATCTGTGGAGTTACTTCCTGTTCCCTGTGACCTCATCTGGATGTTTACCAGCTAGAGTTTAACTCCTGCTATGACACCGATGCCGTGTGACCACCGACACCGCGCCACAATGCCCATTCCAATCTAGTGTGCCATGGCTCATGCTTTAGTATGTATAAACCATTAGATTCATTACTTTGTATGCAACCATAAACAACAATAAAACCATATACTGATGATGTAATATTTTTATTTGGCTTGGATGCCCATGGGCCATCGTGTGACACATGCTGTGATGTAGGACACACCTGATGCCAGCGGGGGTCCAAGACGATGTCTCAACACAAGCCTGCTATCTGGGGGGGGGGGGGCGTACCGTGGGCTGCCACGCTTTTAAACCGTACGCCCTCCGGTTGTCGTGAAAACACTGATCCTGACAGTTCTTATCCGCGGCGGGCTAAAGCGTCCCACATTAGTGCATTAGTGGGAGAACAGCCGGAAGAGATTGACACTTACTGGTTGAGGAAGGCGAAGAGGTAGCGCATGACGACCAGCACCGAGCGTGGCACGGTCAGGATGTTCTTGCGGATGTACAGCGACCTCTCGTACAGGTTCTCTATTCCTGCAAGAGGAGAACCACGGAGAACATGCTGCAGTTGAGCCATGCACAAATGTATACACACATGCCTAATTATGTTCAATCCAACCACTTGGAATGCATTT
>PIJE02000468.1:160272-281188 GCA_002895965.2 Coryphaenoides rupestris | reverse complement strand
TAAAAGGTCAACGAGGGGAGTGAAACTCTAGCTGGTAAACATCCAGATGAGGTCACAGGGAACAGGAAGTAACTCCACAGATGTGGGGAGAATAATGACACGCTGGGTGTAGGGGGGAGGCGGCGGGGGTGTTAAGGAGTTGGACAGCTGGTGGTTTTCTCATTCCATTCTCTACAGTAAAAAGGGGAAAACCGGCCGACCAAGCCAATAGCCTCTCTCGCTCTCCTGGTGAGGAGGTGGTGGTGGGGCTCGGTGCTGCAGGTATGTGCGCTGCCGCCAGAGCGTCAGCGGCGCAGCGTGTTAGCGCGGGGGGGGGTGGGGTAATCAGGTAATTACCCTGACCGGTGAGAGCCGTCTGAGGCTTAGGAGAACATGACGCAGGGCTCTCCCGGGAGGGCCGTGCAGGAACGATCACTAACTGCGAGGAAGATGACGGAGGAGGAGAGCCGTCCTGGAGGGGGATTGACCATCGATGAGGTCACTTCCTCCACATGCTCACTCCAGATCGCTCTTTATTGGCGGGAGGGGGGATACGTTTTTTAAATGGGTCAAACGTTAAGCACTCTGGACAGCTTCCCAACTGTAAGCCGGTGTGCAGGAGTTCCTCCATTACGCATGGCACGCACAGTATTTCATTTAACATAACAAAATGATCATGTCTTGCCTACTTCCTCTTCTCTTCTCTCTTCTCTCTCTCCCTCACTTCCTCCTTCCTTTTTTGCTTCCATGGAGTTTCCATCTTCGTCCCCAACTCTTTAACCTCCGCCTTACCTTGGAATATGCTCACCAAATGACCAGTAGGGTTAATAGGTCCTCCAGGCTTGGAGAGATGTGGCCTCTCGATGTCCCCTCTCCTGCCACAATCGCCTCGGCTAGTTCCAAATGTGCAGGTGAAGTGTAGTGATGATTCCTGTGCTGGAAAACCGCATCTCCCCCTGGCTAGCGGCCATGTGTGTGCAGCCTGGACTCTCTCAGCAGGGCAGCTAGAGAGAGTCCATCTTCATCTCAAAGGCCCAGTCCCAGATGGACAGGTGGCTTCAGAGACCTGGAACATAATACCAATAGTGACCCCCCTCCCATTCCAACGCTCCCCTCTTAAAATGTATGACTTTAAAGATTCACTTGGAGGTCAACGGATTTGGAAGGTGATGCTTTGTCCTCTGACCCCATGGTTGTAACTGTGTGTGTGTGTATGTGTGTATGTATGTATGTTATGTATGTATGTGTATGTGTGTGTGTGTGTGTGTGTGTGTGTGTGTGTGTGTGTGTGTGTGTGTGTGTGTGTGTGTGTGTGTTTTTGTGTGTGTCCGTCCAGTGAGAGCCCCTACAGTGAGCACGGTGCGCTGGAGGAGGTGGACAATGAGGGGGGCACAGAGACCCAGACCAGCGAAGACGGTGAGGCCCCCTCACACACTCCAATACACACTCTGCACACGCTCAGAAGAACCCATGCTCGATTATGTACAAATTAATTGAGATACGTTTGATGTCTGCTCAGGCTCTTTATTTGGCAAGATGCAAATATAATGCATATATAAAGGGTCCTATTACACCACCAGGTGTAAGTGTGATTAGCCATGACAAGCCATTTCAAAATTGTCACGTGACAAAAGTTTCACAAGTGGGAGTATCCACCTATATTATTGCTGATGAGATCAGTTTACCAGTCGGTGCAGTCCTCTGGGAAGGCTGGTAGTCTGATCTAGGCAGCATACATCGGGGTGGACACTCCCATTTGTGATGTCACTTCGCACAATGACAATTTAGTCGTGACAATTTTGAAACTGCTTGTAATGTCTAATCACATCTGGTGATGTAATAGGACCCCTTTGAGATTTCAGTCAGAAATGTCTTTTTCGCTTTATAATTGTTAAAAAAAATGTTTTATGTGAATATAAATCTTGAAAAGTAAAATAAATACATAAACGATACAATAAAATCATAAAAAGCTGTACTGAAACTTCCAAAGCCGGTTTCCCTGGGCATGGAGGGAAGAGTAAATCCAGGCCTCGCCATGGGTGGCAAATCCTGCTTCTAAGCCTGTTGTAGATGTCCGTACACTTAAAGGGGAAAGGAAATGGGTGCAGAGAGGGGGGTAAACTGTCTGGGTGGGTGGCGGTGACTGCACCCTAACACACACACGCATCACAAAATGCTCCCGGTGTACTCCTCAACTCCCCAATTACCGGCTCCTCTTGGAAGCTCCGTTCAGATGTTCCAGGTTTAAATGATGAGGGTTGTGAACAAGGACAAGGTCATCGTGATGAAGTGGCGTTTTCTCATTTAGTTAAGAGAGGAAGAAAAGGCTTAAAAGCCGCTCTCACAAACGAACAACCGCGCCAAGAACTCCCCAGCCTCTTCAGACTGCTGCTGTCAGAGGTGCAACGAAAAAAACGTGATCAATTAATGCTGGAGTTCAGTGTGATGGATGGAATGCATCTTTTATAGAGCGTCTGTCTGGACAGATCCATATCAAAGGGCAGTGGAGGGCGGCCGTTGAGATGTGGTCGGGTGATTATCCGCTGCCAGCAGTGAGTGGCAGAATAAACAAAACACTATTTACTAGTTTATTACCTATATGAAGGTAATAAACTAGACCCGCGACTCTGCAGACAACGAGAGACACATACATACACGCATTCACTCACACATTCACTCAGTCACTCACACATTCACTCACACATTCACTCACACACTCACTCACTCACTCACTCACTCACTCACTCACTCACTCACTCACTCACTCACTCACTCACTCACTCACTCACACATTCACTCACACACATTCACACAAACACAGACACACACAGTGTGTGGGCAGCACCTCAAGTTGCGACAGCTAAACCTCCATAACCTGCAGCCGACGTCTGCTTCCCCTAAAACCTGTTTCCATGGTGATAGCAACCGAGGAAAAAAAATGATGTCTTTCTCCCTCGGTGACATGCAGTAAATATGTTTGTCTGATACCGGGTTAAATAACACCGCGACAAGTTGGTGGACTTCAGACCCGGTTCAAGTCTTAATAGCGCAGTAATACGTTATGTGTAATATAACACAGCAACACATTATTTTATAACACGGTAACAAGTTGTTGGGCGCAGAATTGCACAGCATTGCGTGTGTGTTCACCCCCAGGCTCGTGTATGGGCGGGTGGGGGGGGGGCGAGGGAGAGTCTATTGTCAGAATGAACTGCTGTGAAACCCTGTGATCTCAGTTAAGACAGAGTAAGCCACCACCACCCTGCTTCAGGAGCCCTGAGCATCACAAACGATGCGTAAACAGCGGCTATTGTAATCAGGTCATGATTTCATGCTTTTATGCTTTCCAAAAAACAGAAGTTTCACGTTGTTCCATCCCTTCTCCGTTTTAGCTGCAATTCCCTTTTATCCATTCCTTAACAAATGTAAGCCCTCTTTAGGATGAGTGAGCAGAGAGAGAGAGAGAGAGAAACTACAGCATCAGTCTGCAGCACCCTGGCCCCCAGGGTTTGGGCCCCAGCAACACCTGACCACACACACACACACACACACACACACACACACACACACACACACACACACACACACACACACACACACACACACACACACACACACACACCCACAGACCTTATTGACTTGCTTTGCTTTGATTGGTGAATATTTTGGATGAAACGATGAATAAAGATAAAGATAAACATTCCAACGTTCATGGACTAGGTTTGCAGGTCTGTGGCACTCGACACAGAATAAAATTTGTTCTTGATGTACAACCAGAGATTTATCCAGCCCTATCCGGTCATTTCAGTTTGGTGTTGATGTGTGTGATATGGCTGCCTATAGTGAGAAGGCTGGAGGTATGCTGTATGTTTTATTGAGGGGGGTTTGATGAGTAGCACAACATATGTCGATACATGGATGTCCCCTCTACCGGTAAAAACAACGTCAGAGGTGAACTAGCTGGCACATTGATATAATCTCCCATCGCAGGGGGCCCATGGCTGAGTACGCCCCCGTGAGTTATAGGCCCCCAGTGGCTTGTGTGTATGTGTGTCTGTGTCTCTGTCTGTCTGTCATTAAAGATCCCAGCGTGGCGTCAGGAGGGGGAGGGGGGGGTTCAACATTGATGCCGGTCTCAAACTTATGTCTGTTTCTCTCTGTTGTGGGTCTACCACCATGGCAGTGGGGGCGGTGTGTAATGTTTTGTTCGCCGTACAAGCGCGGCACAGTCAGATATGTCTGCAATAAAAGACGAGGCGGATCAATGGATGAAGAGAAACAACTTAAAGACTTAAAGGTAGAAACCAGGAGATGCGAGCAAAGCGTTGTTATCCCGCGTCGGGGTTTTTTTTTGTTGCGGTCTTTTTACCAACCCATTGGTCCCATCCAATTACACAGGGCTCGTAAATGTCTCGCATCACGTCCAATCTCATCACATCAGCATCCATACCGTGTCCGTCTTGTGGAAGTCAGCCAGGCAGCCAGCCAGCCAGGCAGCCAGCCAGGCAACCACCCACCAAACAGCCAGCCAGCCAGGCAATAAAGAAGAATGGGTGGGGTTGAAGGAGTTGAGATGGGGATGATAATGTTGGAAACGATGAGGAAGGAGAGGGAAACAGAGAGACAGCCCCACCCCCACCCCCGTGAAGGAGAGCTCCTCCTGGTGTTTTGGGCTCCGTCTCCCAGTCTGTACGTCTGCGCCCGCCGTCCCCCGGGGGCTCTGGGGTCGGAGAGCGGCAGCGCTGTGTCTGTCACCGGGGGGATTCTGTCTTTGGCCCGATAGGATGGGGAGGCGCGTGTTGCGAAGGAAGAGTGAGGAGCAGAGGAGGCTATTTTTAGCCCTGTGTTGCACTTGCCCATGCATAATGATTCAGAGTTTTTTATTTATTTATTTTTTTGCTTGTACCTTTTCAAACGGTTTTGCATAGCTAATATGAAAACAACCGTGTGTGTTTTCTGCCTGACCCCCCCCCCCCCCACCGCCATAGTACACTCAAGTTTTTCCCGGATACGCGTCACAGACGGAGTGAGCATACGGGGACTTGACCGAGCCTACGGAGACTGGACCGAGCCTACAGGGACTGTACCGAGCCTATGGGGACTGGACCGAGCCAATGGGGACTGGACCGAACCTATGGGGACTGGACCGAGCCTATGGGGACTGGATGGAGCCTACAGGGACTGGACCGAGCCTACAAGGAATGGACCGAGCCTACGGAGACTGGACCGAGCCAATGGGGACTGGACCGAACCTATGGGGACTGGACCGAGCCTATGGGGACTGGACCGAGCCTACAGGGACTGGACCGAGCCTACAGGGAATGGACCGAGCCTACGGGGACTGGAACGTGTGTCTGTTGCCCTACCGATGCGTTCCCCCCACCCCCCTCTCACCAATAGTCTCCGCCGGCCATGCACTTTTCGTAGACGGGCCCGTCCAGCTCCTTGGCGTCGGGGAAGATGGTCTCGTGGTGGATGATGATGGTCTTGATGATCTCGTTGACGTGCGCCTGGCAGGAAACCTGGTCCAGGCTGTCGGGCGTGGGCATCAGCGTGGGCCCGAAGCAGATGGCCAGGTTGTAGGGGTCCATCATGTTCTCGTCGCTGTATTTTTTTTTTTTTTTATTTTTTTATTTTTTTTTTTTTTTTTTTTTTTTGTATATATATATATATATAAATTCACAGTGGCATGTTCTCGTCGCATGACATAACTGGGGAACAGGACTAGCAGAGGAGAGAGAAGGGAGGCCAAGACCCGGTAGAATGATTTGGCAATGCAATTAAAAAAAAAAAAAAAAAAAAAAAACGTCCGAAAATGCTACGTACTACAAACTACAGTGTGTATTTTTTTCTGCTGTACAATTACATTTACATTTCCTAATTGTATGCAAGACAAAAGTATGCATGTTTTTGGACATATTACGGTGTCGCGGGATTCAAGCTGACGGGCACTACAATCCAATTACATGTGACGGGTACGTGTAATTATAATAAAAACATATGTATTAGAAAGATGTTTTAACTTGCTATTTGACTTGCCTGTTCATTAGGGTTGCTGGTCTAAGAGGTCATGAATTAAGTTTAAAAGTTTTGTTAATGACAGTCCTGTCTCTCTCTCTCTTTGTGTGTGTGTGTGTGTGTGTGTGTGTGTGTGTGTGTGTGTGTGTGTGTGTGTGTGTGTGTGTGTGTGTGTGTGTGTGTGTGTGTGTGTGTGTGTGTGTGTGTGTGTGTGTGTGTGTGTGTGTGTGTGTGTGTGTGTGTGTGTGTGTGTGTGTGTGTTGTGTGTCCAAGACCAATAAGGTTGTAGCACCTAAAAGGTTTCTATCCTGTCAGTTTCTACCACAATAGTCTGACAATCAGTTTCATTTTGTGTCAATCATGCTTTGCCCCGAAAACACTCATCCACCTCTCCACCGAGCAGCTTTGCATAGTTAACCACCTCACCTCATCTCACGCATTTGGTAATTAAACGAAATTTCATTAGGGTCACAGTATGAGAGTAGGAGAAAAAAAAGGATAAAATAATGCAATCAATAAAAGAAGGCATTGAATATGTGTAATTCTGCCCAAAGGGTTACACATTTGAGCAAACTGTGTACGACAATAAATAACAAATAAAATCATCACAAAAAAGGAGACAAACAGTGGTGCATCATTTTGTGAACCGAAAAGTTCCAATAGAGTCTTTTCACAGATCAGTCAGTAGCAGTGTAAAGCCTGCTTACGACGGAAACTAACCAGGCAATGTTTTAACTACCATGCACCAAGCAACACCAATGGCTGGTTACGTAACTCGGTTTCTCTCCAGAGGGAAACCATCGCCTTCGACGAGCCTCCGTAACCCGGTTACCTTTAGTGGCAACATAAGCACGGCAATGATGAGAACGCTAATCCCTCAACGGGATTACGACGGTAACCCGGTTACTTCACCTAAACGCTGTGCGTGTGAACATACAGAGTGTGATGTGGGTATTATCATGCTATCATGCCAACATCCACCGGTTAAAGGCCAATTAATAGTAACCGTGTAATCTACAGTGGCCTGCGCCGTTGTTTTGCATTTATACTTCTGTGTTGTGGTGTCTGCATCGCTCTGCAATTCCACTGTCAAAACGCTAGTTGGAAACGTGACGCTCCCAAGCTGCCCAGTCACAGTTCTTGCGGTCTGCGTCTTTACATTTCTGGAGAGGTGCACATCAAGCTGCGGGGCAGATTAGACGCAGAAGTATAAATTGGCCTCAAGTGTGTTGTCCTGCTGTGCCGGTCACCACTGAGGAGCAGGAACAGGAAGAGGGGCAGGAAGTTGGGACTCAGTGTTGCCACAGGAACAACAAGGACACTGTGGGCAGCTCATTCTGCATTTAATGTAAATACTCTTTCACACCTGGGGTAGCAGAAGTTGTAAATTATTTGTATATTACACAATCCACCCATACATATACACATATCCAAGGTCATTCATCATTATTATTATTATTATTAAAATAAATACCCCCGTCATCTTTCTCTTATTATTTGAGCCCACTGTGTTGCTGTGAGTCTGAATCCCTTACACCCGTTGTTCTCTGTTTTGATCTATTTAGTTGCGTTAGAACTGTTTTTTTAAGATGCACATGCTGCCAGAAATTGCGACGTCACCCTCCGCCCGTAGCCACCCGGAGACCTGAGGGATTAGAGCTGCAGGGGAGAGCAGCCATGCATCCTGTCCTGACTCTAGCACCAAACCAGGCAGAGCAACACTATTTCAGACTCCAACATCACACGCTGGTGGCCCAATAATATTTGTGCGCTCGGGCACACACACACACACACACACACACACACACACACACACACACACACACACACACACACACACACACACACACACACACACACACACACACACACACACACACACACACACACACACACACACACACACACACACACACTAGCTCAGGCCTGGCCAACCCGCGGCTCCCGAGCCGCATGCGGCTCTTTGCCTGGTTTCATGATGCGGCTCTTACGTTCATATTGAATTTTGTGTTTTTTTTAATGTGTATGCGTGTTGGCTTGAGTTCTATATTTTCATCTCATGCAAATGCGCGTTTGACGCGAATGTTCGCGTGATCGCGTCTGTACATTCACTTTGCATGTAAAATGGACGCGTCAAACGAGTGTGGTGTGGATGCAACATAAAACTGTCCGCTCAACTTGGAGGGAGGGAAAACCTTATTGTTTAGTAAACAATTTGTGTCAAGTTCGCTCTGAAAATGGCAGGGAAAAAATGCACAGCAAAACGAAAATATGAAGATAAACACAGGACATTTTTAACAGAGTGGGAGAGTTTATATTTTTTTGTTGAAAGTAATGGCAAGCCATTCTGCCTTATATACCAGGCGTCATTAGCGCATTTCAAGGCTTCAGGCTTCATTTCATCTTCAGCGCCACTTCAGCTCACTCCATGCTAACATCAACCAGGAATTTCCAAAAGGGACTGAACTTCGCAAGCACAGGTTAATCACTTTGAAAAGTCAGGCAGAAAAGCAGAAACAGTTGTTCCAAAAATTTACGACGCACTCAGCGACCGTAACGCTTGCATCGTATCAACTGGCTTGGAACATTGCACGAGCTAAAAAGCCATACAATGAAGGGGAAATCGTTAAAAAATGCCTCAGTGACGTTGTTGAAATCTTCTCTCCTGAAAACGGCAAACTAAAACGAATGGTATCAGACGTCCAACTGTCCCGCCACACTGTTGAACACAGAATATCGGACATTAACACATCGCAGTTGCACTCTGATCTTCAAGTATGCGAGTATTTTAGTGTCGCATTGGATGAGTCTTGTGACATACAAGACAAGCCTCAGTTGGCAATATATAAACGATTGTGTGATCAAAGAAGAACTTCTTGATATTGTGCCATTAAAAGACAGAACCCGTGGCATAGATGTGAAAGAAACAATGATGGCTGCATTTGCAAAAGCAAATCTGCCCATACCGAAACTAACTGCAATAGCCACGGATGGAGCGCCAGCCATGATCGGATCTGTGAACGGGCTTGTGGGGCTGTGCAAAGCTGACCAAACATTTCCCGAGTTTTGGAATTTTCACTGCATCATCCACAGGGAGCAACTCGTGTCTAAATCACTGAATTTAGACAACGTCATGAAGCCTGTGATGGAAATCGTCAACTACATCCGCACACATGCGCTTAACCACAGGCAATTCAAGAATCTCATCGCTGAGCTGGACCAAGGGCTTCCAGGTGACCTGCCGCTGCACTGCCCTGTGAGGTGGCTGTCAAAAGGCAAGGTACTTTCTCGCTTATTTGAGCTTTTGGATGCCGTGAAACTGTTCATGGAAGAGAAGGACAAGGACTATCACGAGCATTTGGACCCCAAGTGGATTATGGATCTGGCCTTTTTGGACGACATGCTGTGTCACTTGGACAGACTGAACCTGACCCTGCAGGGTAAGTAAAAAATGCTGCCTGACCTGGTGCAAAGTGTTTGCTTTTGTCAACAAACTGAAGCTGTTCAAGACGCATATTCAAAAGGGAAATTTAGCGCACTTTCCCGCTCTGCTAAAAGCCAGCGGGCAAGTCACCAGCGCCGCCCTGAATAAGCAAACAGCCAGATATGCAACACTGTTTGAAAACATACACGAAAGCTTTGTGACTCGGTTCCGTGATCTACAATTGAAAAGGCCACAGATTACGTTCCTCGTCGACCCGTTTAATGGGGAGACGGACTGTTTGAAAGCCCCGCTAGTCACAGATGAGGCTGTGGCTGAGTTGGAGATGATCGATCTTTGTGAGGAGGAACAACTGAAACCTGCTTTAAGGGAAGGGACCATTGAGTTCTGGAAAAGTGTGCCAATGGAAAAATACCCCAATGTCAAACGGGCTGCGCTCAAGATACTGTCAATGTTTGGGTCAACATACATCTGCGAGTCTGTATTTTCTACCCTGAAACACGTGAAATCAAAGCATCGATCTGTTCTGACTGACACACATGTGAAAGAATTGCTTCGAGTGGCAACAACGGAATACAAGCCAGATTTGAAGAGCATTGTTCAAGGCAAGGAATGCCAGAAGTCCCACTAAGCAAGATACATAGTAAGAGACAAACGCTAAATTGTTATATTTTTGTTTGTGGACTTGGTTTAACTGAGAGTTTGTGTGTGTGAGACAGTGCACACAATGTTCATTGTTGAAAACGACTGGCCTGTGGTCTTAGTACTGTAGGAGTCCATTTCTGTCATTATCATGTTGGTGTGTGACATTTACATTACATCTGGCTGAGCAGAGGTCTATGTGTGTGTGTGTAAGAGGAAGAGATGGGGGGATGTTCATGTGTGCCCGTGTGTATGATGTGGCTCTTTGCAGTAACAGTAAAGAAATCGGCTCCTAGTCTCTGACTGGTTGGCCACCCCTGCACTAGCTCATCAAACATCAAAAAGTTCTCAAAATTGTATAGTTATTTAATGGTGGGGGGGGGAGAGAAGATCCTGGGCATTCAGTATAAATCCTCTGCATCCCCACACACACACACACACACGCACACACTGTGAATGTTAAAGTCCAAGAGGAGGAGGAAAGGCACCAACTCGCTCAGATCGCCTTCGAAGCCGAACGGCGCCTCACGCAACGGGACAAAGCCCCCCACATAACGCTGCCCTGATCGCTGGGACTCCGCCCCCCCGCCAGCCAACAATGTCCTACACTGAGCGGAGCTACAGTGTGAAACATACTGTATGACTCGATGTAAACGCTCGGCGCGCTTAAAGAAGCCCGTCATCTGAGCTTTGTGGGAGATCACAATGGACAATACCCACCCCACACCCCTTAAAACGCTGAACTGAACACTACAAAGTACAGCATTCAGAGACAGCAGAGGACGTAAACAAGGATGACTCACATCACACATTCTGCTTATGGACAACCATAGGGCGGATAATGATCAAGCCCAGTGGTTGGTTGAACTGTAGCTATATTCACCCCCATAGCGTTATGGTGTTAAACAGTGTTCATGTGGTGGTGTTTATGACGAATTGGATATGAAGATATCTTTATAAAGATATAAAAAAGCTAAACCCTCTTTGTATGAAAACACATTGAGAAATGAAGAATCATAAAACATTATAAACATGTACAAAATGAAAATAAAACATTCGAACGTCATCGCCTTCGCAACGAAGAGACCAGTGAGAGCAGTGCTGGCAGCCAGGTCGCCTTAGCGGAATGCCACATAAAGAAAGAGAGCGAGAGGAAGAGAGGAAGAGAGACAGAAGTTTCCGGTGCTTACTGATGTAGGAGAGCAGGTCGTCGAACCTCTCCTTGGGGAAGAGGGGGTTCTCCAGACCCCGGAAGTACAGCTTGAGGACGCCGGCCACAGAGTTGATGTCGTGGTTGTTCTCCTCGTCCGTCAGTGGGTCGTTACCTAGGAAACGTGGACACAGAGAGGCCGGTCATTTGGACAAAGTAATAATGCTGTGCATTAAGCATAATAATAATAATAAAATCTACCTTTTCAAACAGACATACCTCTTTCAAAAGAGTTCTTGATGTCATTGACTTCGAGCTGTGATCCAGACACTCTGAATATTCCTTGATGTTGAAGGCCTGGAGAGACAGAGAGGGCAAAAATCACTAAAGTCGCTTCCACAATGTTTTGTCATCATAGCAACTTGACAGGACTCCCACTTTTTAAAACTTATTTACTTGAACTTAACATATTTTTTGCAGTTCCAACTCAGAAGATCAGAGGGCAACTAAAACCTTGCTTGAGTCAGGGATAAAAGGGACATCTTGTTCCGTTCCTAATTAAGGATTATTAATGAGTACGAGGTGCCTCAATTAAAGTCTGATCAAACCTTCCCACGGCCAGGGATTACAGCTTAATGAGAGTACAGGTGAAAGGAGAGTCTGCTGTACAGATTCTACAGAGTCTCTCTGAGGAATAAATACAGAAAAAACAAAATAAAACTAGAAATGTCCAATCACAGCAACTGAACTGAAGCAAATGTACAAAGGATTACAGCGTGACACGTGTGTATGCCAATCTTGAACTTGGATAGGGCAGTTTTTCCGTTAGTTGGTAGGGTTAGGTCTGTCTTCAAGCTAAATAACTTACCGTACAAATTGATAAAGCGAATACAACTCTCGACCACACGAGGGATAGCTTGTCCAGAGTCCTTAGTTGACCAAGGGTAAAAAAAAATGGATTAGAAAACAAATGACAAAGACTAAGCTAAACACTTTTCAGTTTCGTGCACAATAAATCAGCATATGCCCAAACTAAATCCATTGACATGAGCATGCAGGGGATCAATACTGTATCTCAGGTTAGCACTACAGACTTCCGATGTGGAGACCTCGCTCAGACAGACTGGTTCACGCACGTGTCACTCTGGCATGGCTTTAATGATTTATTTTGTATTTTGATAGCAGCTCATCAAACTGACACCAACTGAGTTGAGTCACGAGGGGCCGTGGCACCGGCGTGCAACATCTTGAGCTCAAGTGCTTCCAAAAACACGACACGACGCTAAGCTATGTTACACTGTGTGAGGCGCGCACGCTATGCCAACAATCACAGGTTGTCTCGCGAGCCTCGACGAGTGATGGGACGTTATGTCAAATGCTTTTTTTCTTTATTTTTATAAAAGAGCCGCGTGTGAGAAGAAGAAGCTTTAGGAAACGCATTCCTTCCCCGCTCTGTTCCAGATGAGCCCGAGGCACCAGGCGGCCAGGCTGGTCCGTTTACCGGCTGTTTCTCGAGACGCAGCAGATTTGATTACAGACCGCCACATGTCGATACCGACGGAGGCTGCAGCAGGAGCCACGGCTGAGATATGGAGTAGGGGAGGGTGGGGGGCGGGGTTACGTCACCATACGTGCCAGAGTGTGGTGTGTGTGTGTGTGTTTGAGACCCCTCGAGATGTCGTGAGTCATTCAAAAACAAATACGGCGCAGCGTGTCAAAAGGGGGAAGCTGAGCTGCAGAGGCCGACGTGCCTAGCGCGAGTGATACACATGCCGCTATGACTCCCAGTGAGTCATAGCAGCGCTTCATTTAACTTCATTTCGTCATTTTATTCGAACCGGCCGGCCCGTTGGTCGGTCTGTCTGAGTGAGGTCACCGCAGGGTCGCCGGGACAGAAGCCACGGTTGCACCACCACCACCACCACTACACGTGGAGCAGTGGTGTTGCAACTGAGCACGGCGGGCAGTGATTAGCAACGAGTAGTAATTAGTGACAGAGTGTGTAGTGATGAGTAACACAGAGCTTGGCAGGCGTGTAAAGGGGGGGTGTAGAGGTGGACTCATGAAGCAGGGGGGGAAAAGCGAAACAAGGAACACCCCCTTCCTCCCCCGGTGGCTACCTGGTGTCGGCCGTGTGAGTTCCGTCGTCCGCGGCTGAGGTGGGGGCGGGGGNCCCCCCCCCACACACACACTCCTCAGAACCAGGGTGGCTACGAGGTGGGACAAGGATCCAGCTGACAGCGGCCCAAACCCGGACCCAAAGCCAGGCAAGGGTGTAGGGAGGAGGAGGAGGTTGGCTACTGTACACCACGTATAGATTGCCTTCCCCTGGCTGAGTTCACCAGCTACTTCTACTACTACTGTCTCCGTCCCTCCCTCTCCCTCTCTCCCTCTCTCCATCCCTCCCTCTACCTCTCTCTCTGCGCACATGAAGATGGATAGAAGAGATAGAGGGGGAGGGGAGGGACAGAGCCAGTGAGAGAAGACAACACAGTCAGAGGTATAGAGAGAGGCATAGAGAGGAGGAAGAGAGGGATGAGCATGACGTGAGTCTCCCCGGCAGATCGAGGCATGTCATGTGATGCCTTGTCAGCAGGAGTTGCAGTCGACAAACAGTTCCCTCCTGCCCTCTTCCGCTCTCCATCTCTGTCTCCCTCCCCCTCTCTATCCCTCTTCCTCCCCCCCTCCCCCTCTCCTCCTCCTCGTCTCCATTGCCCTTCTGCTCTGGCATTCTGGGGGAAGTCATTCCTGGACGCCTTCTGTCAGCGGCTTCCACCGTCCCACCGTAACCAAGAGGACCCCGAGGCGGGAAAAACCAGACACCCTGAATCCCACAGGTGAGGGATTCTTCCCCGAAGCATCTCAGCGCGGATGTATCCCAACCCCAAGACGCTTTAGGGAGGAAACCGAGGGAGACGAGCAAGGGGCCGGAAGATGGCCCTGTAGGTAGGTAGGTGGGTGGAGGGCAGGGCAGGAGGTGGAGAGCAGGGCAGGGGAGACGGTGGGAACAGGACGGCTGCTGGGTACCTTGATGAACGACTCCATGTTGCCGTTAAACAGCCTAACGTTAAACACAGAGTGGGGTCTGGGCCGCCGGGGGCCGGTTTGGTGCTTGTGCGGCCTGGAGCGCAGAAAGCGTGGTTATAGAGTGAGTCTCCGACGCGGTGCCATTGAGTCATCCCTTAATAATGCGTGAGCGGATGTTCAATAAACTACGCCCATGCAGTAGTGAGTATTATTAGGCAATAAGACACCATTTGTGCTCCGGGGCACTGAATTAAACAGAGCCCTGATTAAGCAGATTACTGCAGGAGACTTGTAGAAAAGTTAAATCAGCTTTATATCAACCAGGCCTAATTTCCATTTCTTAAAGTCAGTGTGTGTGTGTGTGTGTGTGTGTGTGTGTGGGTGTGTGTGTAAAAATGCATCATAAATATACATGTACATTAAACTTGACTTCATTGATCATTCACATCATTCAGATTATAATAATTTTCATTTTATAGATTTTAGCACATCATTATTTTAAATCATTTTCTGGATTTAAACCGCATTGTCAGAGCTAGTGCACTGGACCAAGGAGATGAGTTTGCTAGTGAGGAAGTCGCACACAATGAGACACGCTGTTCCAGATGACTCCCACTTGAATGGGTGTGGGCTGCTTAGTGAACACGATTGTCCTTCAAACTTACCAACACACGTACGTGCACACACACACACACACACACACACACACACACCCCATTAACATGGAACACCTTGCGCCATCAATTGTTATTCATCAGGGGTTTTAGGAGATGACCTGAAAGTCACAAAACACTGTGTGGCGGCACTGCCCTAAAGTCTCTGAGGACTGTTGTGGTGGTGATGAGACATCAACACTCCATGCTATGCTATGGGGGCCATATGATTAGGCTCAAATGGGAGGACAATAAGGAGGCTATTGCAGCCCTGCGTTCGTGCGAAACATGGAAATGTATGTGGGATGTGATGATGCTCGTAACTAGTGGAACCTACTGCTCAATTCAAATGTTACTCCACACAAAACAAGAACAACAATGTAACATCTGTGTATAGGTGTTGATGCATGTGTGTGTGTGTGTGTGTGTGTGTGTGTGTGTGTGTGTGTGTGTGTGTGTGTGTGTGTACCTTGTGGTCATGTAGTCAGCCCTGTGACCTGTGAATGAGAAAAGAAGAGAGAGAGAGAGAAAGAGGAGGATAGAGGTTGGCTTTAGAAGGGAGGACCAGGACAAGGACAAGGACAAGGACCAGGACAACGACCAGGACCAGGACCCCAAGCACACCCAGACTCGCGGACGCAGCACGATGACGAAGGTGGCCACTCTCATGAGATGAAATATAGTAGCGGTAACGCTATGCTCATTATGTATCGCACCACGTGTTCGTAACTGTCGACGGCGGCCAAGTATTAACGCATGCACACACACACACACACACACACACACAGTAGTGATTATAGGAAGTCACCGCTGAGGTGCTCAAGTTGGGACAAGACTCAATAATGGCAGCTGTTTGAGGCCAGCAGGATACGAGCAGAGTCTGTCTGAATGAGTCAAGAGGCCCATTTGTTGTCGAGCCTATAATTGAGGACGGTGTATTCTCTCGATGTTGTTGTTGTGTTGTTGGCCCACAACCCCGTCGAAGGGGTGGGGTAGGGGGTGGGGGGGGGCAGGACTCGAAGAAGACCACAAAGACCACCGCTACAACAACAGCAACAACAACAACACACCACTGACTGTGATGCTAACCACACAGGGGTGTTAGCGTTGATGGGGTAGATCAGCCCCCCCGCATGATGGAGAACAGGGGGGGTGGTGGGGGGGTGGCACGATGACTGTGGTTTCTGCCCACGCCAGGGACTCCATTAAGGTGGTGCCAATCGATCACTGAGACGGATAATACAACGCCGCAATCCCCTTTAGCGCTGGCTTACTTTGTCGTAAAATCGGATTACCTCCTAGAAACCTTGGGTCTCGCGGGAGACAATAGAGAGGCACACGGCACAACTCAGGCCGCGCACACGCACAAACAAACACGTTTTTATTGACGCCCCCTTCGAGAACCACCGTCAGAATAATTATTTCCTCGTTAGATTTATTCCTCTTTTCTACCGACGCATGCTTCTGTTCTGAGCCGCGGAATATGCACGTAAATCACTAAACCCGCCTCTACTTTCTCCCCCAAACTAAAAGAATCACGGCTGTGATTCCGATAAAAGATAACGTCACATACAATTGAAGGTGAACAACAATAAAAAAAAAAAAAGATGAGGATAGAAATGGGGATGGGGAATGGGTAGAACAGTGAGAGGGGCATTATCCGGGGCAGCGGAGCGTGAGCGGTACCTTCTCCGATGGTCCTCTTCAGCAGGTCGTGTTTGGCCTGCAGCTTGGAGATGCGATTACTGCCCTCCAGAAACTCCCGGAATTTCTGTGGAGAGCGGAGAGTAAATTACACCGATGGCTCTTGGCTGCCCGACACGCGGGCCCTTAGGAAGGCAATCAGTGCTAAGGCATCCAATGGCAGGGGGAAGGGGGACCTGCCAAGAGTCTGTCAAATCAGACTTAAATCAGACTATCGCCATCATTGGAAGAGAGGACAGATATTTTAGCCCCGCTAAGCTATAAGAGATATTTTGGGGGAGCTTAGCTTCGGCATTGCCATTTTTAAAGAAAAGGGTATTTGAGGCGTTATATTCAGAGTTTATAGTGTTACTGTGTGTCTTCCATGCTATTCTGATTTATAAATAAAGTACCACATAATTGATTTCACAATGTTCAGCTTCCATTTGGTGCTCGCGTGAGCTGCCACAAGCACGCCAAAGCCATTACATCCTCCTTCTTACTAAACGGACACTCAAAATACATTACGATCCCGACCAGAAGAAGTTTATCGATTTCAAATTAGAAACACAAACAAAAGAGGTGCTATAAATCAGTATACATTTTCAAGGAACGCATTTCAAAACGGATCATATTTTAAAGGCTCTCTAAAAAATGTATAATCTATGCCTGGATACGATAGCCTAGATACAAATAACATGATCAATTCACGTTGACAATCGGCAAATAAGCGTAGTTTCTAT
Source organism: Coryphaenoides rupestris (assembly GCA_002895965.2). Classification (NCBI taxonomy): domain Eukaryota; kingdom Metazoa; phylum Chordata; class Actinopteri; order Gadiformes; family Macrouridae; genus Coryphaenoides; species Coryphaenoides rupestris. Next base: position 263,851 of record PIJE02000468.1, on the reverse strand, counting down.
GAGAGAGCGTTCTGCGTCGTGCCGCCAGCCCACCATAAAGTAGAACTGCTCCGTCTCCTGCTGGTTGGCGCGTCTCTTGGCGATGCTGGGCTTGCTGAGGTAGGTCTCCGACACGGTGGACTTGACCGACTCGGTGGAGCGGCTGTGGTGGAAGCACTCGGACACGTCGTAGTCCTCGATGGTCACCATGTCCTGGATGGTGGTCAGCGTGGCCTCCGAAGTCTTCTTCACCTGAGGACCACAGGGAGAACAGATGGTGGCGAAGAGTTAGCTCTAGCTACAGGGCTGCACCATAAAAACAAAAATGATAATTGCGATGTTCTGATAGCGATTACTCATTGTGACAGATTAGATTAAATTCATATTCTGTGGTGTCTACTCTATATGAAAAAGTGTAATAAAGCAATTGCTGCGTTTTAATGGTTTGTAATTTGATTTCAATGTTTTTTCTTAATAGATTGAGGCCAAAAAACGTCAATTCCGATTAATATGCAATTAATTGTGTGGCCCTAGATCGAGGCCTCGAACGCATTTGGGGAAAAGGCGCGGAAATCAATACTGATGTCAGCCATTTATGGATTTATACATCAAACCTCTGATCTGGACAACATGCAAAACATCTGAATATCCACGGTTATTCTTCGAGTTGAAACATTTATGGCTGCATGGACGGGCAGCCGGGCTTAACATCGGCGGCATTACAGCCCAGCCTGCGCACAAGAGTCCACCGGGGGCGCTACACATACACGACACACCGCAGCCTGTGCCCGGGGTGGGGACACCGCCGTTAAAGTGTCCATCACCAAGCACTCTAAAATATGAAGCCGTATCCTCTGCTCTGAACCATTAAATATGCAGCCTTTGGAGGACACGGTTTCCCACCAAAAATCTACACGGGACTAGAAGTGGACAGAGTGGCTGGTGTTACTTGGAAGCTGTGAGCTGCAGTATTGGACCATGAACATATAAGTTCAAGAATAAAAAAGGTTTTTACAGCCGTAGTCACGAGGGGGGGGGGGGGGTATGCAAAATGAATGTGTTGGTGATTTTGCGAGATGGAGGGAAGATGGGGGAGGAGGGACAGCTGGGGGTGAAGGGTAATAATAGATATTGACGTCGGCTTTCACCTAGCACATTATTCACCAAGAATAAGACGGAGACAGAGACAGAGACACAGACACACACACACCTCAGTTGGGGAAAAAAAAATTACAGGGAAACGGTGAACAGAATTTTACAATCCACGACGATCTATCTGGTTAGCGATTGGTTAGAAAGTTAGAGAGTGTCTCAGCCAATGACCGACATTGCTGTTCCACGTTTGTCGTATTTTGTTCCGACGTTTTGCTGTTCGAAGGGACGAATGACCAAACACAGATCATACCTCATGTAACCGCTGTAAACCGCAATGAGCCACAAGACTAGATTACAGTGTGTTCACTCGGTCTTGTCCAATGAGCTCTTGAGACAGAGACACACGCGACACAAAGATCTTCCCTTCACCTGTGAGCAGCACAGAACACCGTGCCTGCTCTCTCTTTGATGTAGATCATATGTAGATGACGTACAACCTCACAGTAAAGGAGTGGCCGGGTTATTTCATTGTCCCTGGTCGCCCCTCCCATGCGCCCGCCCCCTCCGGGGGGTCGAGGGGGGCCAGCTGTGGTCTGGGGCGAGAGAGAGGAGCCGTGCCAGCCAGAGACCGGCTCCCATTATTGAGCAGACGATAGCAGGCCTCAGTGTTCACCGCCCTGGGGATTAATAACCACCAGCATCCCAGAGAGAGACAGAGCGAGAGAGAGAGAGAGAGGAGAGAGAGAGACTGTCCAGTGGCCCGTCTCCATGGAGCCCAGGACTTTGGGGCAGGGGTGGTCCACATGGTTTAAACAAACTTTATTTGTTATTCTGCTGAGAAAATGTACAGTTGGGGCCACTCAGGAATAATAATAGTACAACGCTACAAAACATGTTTGAAAAGGAAGCCATTTCAGGCCATTTATATTCAACAGATGCTGCAGTGAGATTCTCACACACACACACACACACACACACACACACCACACACACACACACAACCACACACACACACACACACACACACACACACACACACACACACACACACACACACACACACACACACACACACACACACACACACACACACACACACACACGTGATTTCTATCTGTGGCAAAATGCACTCCCTAAATGGCAGCTGGACTTAGATTGCATCAGGTTTATTGCAGAGCGTCTGGAGTGCATCCATTATTAACTTCACTTGATACATCTCCTGACAGCTATTGTTTAGAGGGACAATCTGTTTGCGTTGGAGACACACATCCCATACAAACTAGCTTGAAGCAACCAGAGCATTATAGAAATGGTCCATCTAGTGATGCAGGCTCACGCTTTTGTGATAAAAATAGAAACTAAAACGCACAAATAATGCATCACATAGTGACCAGGGCTGTGTGGGCCACACCGACCGACCCAACATAAACCAGTGTCCCGCAAGAGACACTGTAGATTCCCCGCCCCTCTGAACGCAACATTAACTATCCCAACCAGCCATGACGGTGTTCACTTAATGTGATTTTGCTCTTGTGCTTGAAGGTCCTCCTGCCAGCCCCTTAATCCCACTGTCTTCACGGACGCGTGCGTGTGGCCCAGGAATGCTGGCTGAGGGGCCATCTGGTGCTGCTGGTACCGAGCAGCAGCAGTGGTCTGACTCTCTGAGCCTCGAGGACATCCCATCCACGCAGGCAGCGGGGCACGCCTTGATACGACTCCGCATGCATCCATGTGCGTGGGGCCACAATGCACGCATGCACACACACACACACACACACACACACACACACACACACACACACACACACACACACACACACACACACACACACACACACACACACACACACACACACAACACACCACACACACACACACACACACACACACACAATTGCAAAGAAACACATCCACAAACAAGTACACAAGTACACACCCCCACACAGACACACGCACCATCACAAGCACGCACATCCGCCACCAAACACACAGACACGCACACGTTTGTTTTTGTCAGTGCCTGGCCACAGCAGTGCAGTCTGCGGGCCTTCTGAACTGTGAAGACACCAGCTGTGGCACAGACATATACTCCTCAACACCAAAACAACACACAACAACAGTGCACTCAAACACACCAGCGAAAGAGGTAAGGCAGCAGACGGGAAGAGGTTCAGGAGCGGGTCAGTACAGACGCCTCCGCTATACTTGCATCATGAGCGTCAACAGTAAATCTGACGGCAACTCAAGACTATCATCTGTCGAGTAACAATTGGCACGTTCCATAATACACGCCATAGTAGTACTGTCCCATATAAGAATACTACTCGGCAACACTTCAACAACAGAGGACAATTAGCTGTAAATAGAGATGTGTATTTATATATGGTTTTACCTATACACTCTGCGTGGTGTCACCCATCCCCATATACAGCATGCATGCAGCATAACAGAGCATGAGAGAGAGAAGAGAGAGAGAGAGACCGGAGCGAGAGATGAGAGAGAAAGAGTGAGAGCGAGATGCATTGCGGTGCATGTTGGAAGCAGGTCAAGGTGCGACCCAGAAGTTATTTTCCCTGATGGGAGGCTAAAACCGTCGCTTCCAAATGCGTCCTCTCCCCACCCCACCCTCCCCGTTGCCTTCCTACACAGATGCATTGGTGAGGACCAGCCGTTGTTGAAATGAAACACTATGGGCGTCCGCGGACCAGGGCGACCGAGCCGGTGTCATTGAGGCCAAGAACCGACTGGGTACATACAAAAACTAAATACAACCGTAGCTCAGGAGGTAAGAACGGGTCTGCCAACAGGAAGGTTGCTGGTTCGATCCCCCGGGCTCCGCCTAGCCAAGTGTCGAGTTGTCCCTGAGCAAGACACCGCCTACCCCTAACTGCTCCTGACGTGTTGGTTGTTGCCTTGCAAGGTTGGCACCGCCGTCGGTGTATGAATGGGTGAATGTGAGGCATTCGTAAAGCGCTTAGAAATACGCTATCTAGCGCAAAACCTGCAGGCTAAAGACGACAAATGGTCTTCTTCAAAAGGGATTTCATCAGGGACAGGGAGGCCAACTCTTCCTCACCCTGAAGAAGCCTGTGAATAATAACTGATGGCGGGACCCTACATCCCAACAACATCACGCATATACCACGAGACATGCAGATGTGACCATTGCCCCACCTCCTCGTTCTCGATCTTGAGCGTGGCCAGCCGGGACTGCAGCTGCTGGAGCGGAGGATGAGCTCTCCGTTGATCGGCGGCTGTGAGGAGATCTGACACACCTGGACGGGAGAGATAAACACAAGAGACCGGCCTCGGTGACGTGTGTGTGTGTGTGTGTGGCGGTGATACGGTTGCGGTCACCATAGCACCGAATCAACAGTGCACCAGATCATCATCATCATCATCAGACATTCACTTGGCTGACCTGAACACACAGCCCACATGCAGAGAGCCATGAGACAATAGAGACTTCAATTACATGACATCAGTGTTGACAGAGCCAGGCAGACGGTGGGTGGGGAGGGCGGAGGTGGGGGGACATGCTCAGCTATTGGCCTGCAGCGGAAGCCAGGGACGAGACTTGTCATTTGAGGTGCGTTGTGACAACCAACGCAGCTGCAGATAAAGAAGTAAACCTCCGCATTTAAAACCAGGACAACACTGGCTTCCTATTACCAACATTGGTGTAGCATGCACAAAGTGTCCTACACTGAGAACGGATTTCTAGCTTTTTATGAACTATTTTAGGGCCCTGTATTTAAAGTCACATAACATTCATAATGCCATCAACAACGTTTCTGTTGTATTTACTATTCATACTGTAGATGTGTTTAGCGACAGTGACTTCCTTGCTCACGGATGCCTGAGTTGAATATTTACAGACAATGGGGATGGACCCCGGTACCTTCCGGCTGGGTGTGAAACACCCCGGGCCAGTCAGTGATGCCCCCTGAGCATTTGATGCAAGGATCAACTAAAGGCCGCGCAATTAATCGTACATTAATCACAATGTCAATATCGACCTCCACAATGAATTGACTGTGGGGCTGGGGGCAATTATTTGGGGTGTGTTATTACGGTTTTATTATTTCATTTTTAAATATTCTTCTTGTTTTAGTCCAGTTGAATGTATATGTAGTCTTAAGAAGACTGAATTCACATAAATATGTGAGTTTATTCATTTATAGCTTTATAAAATACATTACTGTTGTGACAGCACTTTTCTGCTGATTTATAAAGAAAATTTCTGTTGTATAAAATAATTATGTTCCCGGAATGGGTGAACAATCGTGATAATCGTGATGCTATATAATTGTGATGACCATTTCAGCCATGCTTGTGTGCAGCCCTAGAATGACTTTCCCCCTCGCCTGCAGCTGAACTCTCGTACCTCGTCTCCCATGTGGGGCTGGAACTCGAACTTGGCGGGCGGACAGAAGGCGCTGGGGTACATCTCCATGAAGCGCTGGCGGTCGCTGCGCGGGTCCAGGCTGTCCACGGCGTTCTCGATGATGTCCAGGCCCTCGTGCCGTGACGTCTCGAGGTTGTACTCGGCCGACAGGTAGGTCCTGAGGGCACGGTTTAGGCTGGCGTGGAAGCCCAGGTCACAGCCCTGAGTGTGTGTGGGTGGGGGGGGGGGGGGGGGGGGGGGGAGAAGAGCCATGTTATGGGATGCGTCACAGTATGGATAACGATAATCCCTTATTAATCCCAGCCTGGAAATGTGGGGACTGCAATAGTACACTGCAGGACAGAAGAATAAGAACTGTTTAAAATGGAAATATATAAACATACGTCATCAGAGAAGTAGAAATGATGCACAAAGGGCCCGATACTGAGCTCATGTACGAGTTAAAAAAACATTATACCTACAGTTGTGTGTATATATGTATATTTTTGACCCAGCAGATTTGGTCACATTTTCAGTAGACCCATAATAAATTCATAAAAGAATCAAACTTCATGAATGTTTTTTGTGACAAAGAAGTATCTGCTCCAATCACTATCACAGAAAAATAAGAGTTGTAGAAATGATTGGAAACTCTGGACTGCCATGACATACATGTTCTTTACAAGTGTATGTCAACTTTTGACCACAACTGTACATACAACCAAATCCCAATACCAAATGTATTATACCGTACTTTCCGTACTAGACGAGAGCAGAAAGAAATACAAATGCTGGCAGTTTACAAAGAGTGTGAGTCAATGGCCAAAACTTGATAATAAAAATAATACTAGTAACTTGATAATATACATAATAATAATACAAAAAAAACATCTTTACAAAAAGTGAATACTCAAGATCTGGCAACAAAAAAATATTGGTGCATCAGATATAAACAGCCATGAATCTTGGGTTATAATATGGCTTAAATAGGGACAAAATGTGGACAATCCAACACATGATGCAAACAATAATTCACATTTATTTGAAATAAACATTTTACCAATATTGATAGGGGTGTAAAACTATAGGTTGGGTGCATTGGCTTCCTGGTGAGATAAAAATGGTGTTCTACTCCTGTAATAGCAGTCATTCTAGTAAGAGTTCTGTGTTACATAACCTTATGTTAGGTCCAGTACCACGCCTGTTTCTCACAGAATGGTGGATGAACTCTCTGGGTGGTTTATGCTAGGGGGCAATCGAGCCAAATGCATCAATCTAGTACACACAACTCGGTTCCTAGATTCCTCTCCTGAAAAATGTAGCAACCCAACTGACCAAATGTGTCCCCCAAAAAAATGTTGGGGAGACTGTGGCGGTAGAAATTAGAGGTGGGCAACCACAGTGGTCTAAAACAGTAATGGGAAACAGTGTACCTTTCCAATAACAAGGACCTTCTCCGGAGTCGCCTCACACAAACAACACACACACACACACACAGAACTGTGCACACATACAATGGTAATAAAACACCCACACAGAGCGCCGCACACACCATAAAACCACACACACATCTTTTGTACCGTTAAGGCCAACATTGACTAAGAAACCAATGTGTGCACCGAGCCTGCACATCCACACCAGCAACAGCAACAACAACAAAAATAACACATCATCACGTCCGCTCCTCTGCACCAGCTCCCATTTTAAACTGTGCTCACACAGAGAATTATTTAGAGGGTTATTTTCAGGAAGTATTTCCAAACATAACCAGGCCTTGAACACAGGTGCCATTTCTCCACCTCTTGAACCCTTGCATAAACACTAACCCCAGTAATCCCTTCGACTTGACAGCAGACCAGTTATAATAGAAAAAGGCCAGTCATCGTATAGACCAGTGAAAAGACTAGTGACCCACAATATATAAATATTTAGAAAAGAATCTACTTCTAAGTCTCATCATCACAAACTATAAGACCACGGCCTTCAAAAAAGGTAAGATGTCATAATGTGAAAAAGTAATACAGTAAAGGAGATCAAGAGTGAGTGGTTCCAGAAAGCTTAAATATCACCTCTTCACCGATCACCTTTTCTTTTCTTTCAAATCTATCCTCCTCGGTCTGATCCCTCTCTTTGCCGCTTTGCTAAATTCATCACATTCCTTGTCGGCCGTGGCACCCAGAAAATTGGCTCAACAGGCATGAGAAGATGGCATTTAGCATGGAGCGAGGGAGTAAGAACAACTTCCCCGAGACACGCATAGGAATGGGGGGGGGGGGGGGGGGGGGGGTGAAAAGGGACATTCAGAAGCTTGGTGGCGGGGAGAATGTGTCTCGGGGCCACGAGTCGCTTGGTTTTGCGTCCGCTAGTTCCTAGCACGCCTCCTCCTTCGAAGCACGCACACTTTCCACACGTGGGGGATGGAGACATGGGGAGGCCGCCAAGCTAGCCAACAGACTACTCATAATACAAAACAGTAACCAAATCCAGAACACAGGAAATAGCACAGTTTTGACCGATCGTGATAAGATAAGAACGAGGGAGACAATTTCAGGGTTTGCGTAATACTCACATCAATTAGGTCCGACAAGTCGTGGATGTAGTATTTGAAAACGGAAGAGTTTGACGCTTCGAGTGTTAACAGGTACTCGTTCCTGGCTTTGATGGACTTCAGCTTGTTCTCAGAGTACTTGGCTTGGCGCTGGACAGACACACAGAGGAAGAGAATCAGCAACACGGAGACAGAGATATAATAGACAGAGACTATTTGGCCGATAATGCTGATTGTGAAGTGATTATGCCATCATGCTTTTGCGTGCATCATCTTACACTGGAGGGTTCAAACTATGTGATCATTGGAAAACAGCACAATGGACACTATTACGAAATGGACAAAAATGGAAATAAGTCGCTGCCGTAACACTCTGTTCAAACTGTACACTTCCTCCTCAACCCCATAAGCAGATGGCTGTTAGTCACTGACCGATGGACACTGAGTCGCACATGCACACACACATACACACACACACACACACACACACACACACAACACACAGAGACACACAGACACACAATGCATTCCAGGAACTGGAAGTATTGCGAGAAAAAACCCCAAAAACTGAATATCATTCCCATTAAATCATCTGTCACAGATCTGTAACAGAAAACAGGCACTGTCCTCAGAATACAGTTTGGCTATGACTGCCTGACTCAATGTGTTTCCCATCCCCGGGCCTCAGAGCAGCGTGCCAGCCACATTGTAGACTTTAAAGCCTTGTTTTGCACTTCCCCGGCGCCTCTATTTGCATTGGACTCGTGGCGCGTGTCTGACGCCGCCGCTGGTATCAAACTCCTCCCTGCTGTGCCGCGTACCTTCTCCTTCATCTTCTCCATCTTCTTGACGGAGCTCCGGCGCTGGTGCTTGTCCTCCATGCGGACGCTGAACACGGGGTCGCCCCCCCGGCCGATCTGCTTCTCCTCCTGCTTCTCCGCCTCCTTCAGCTTGCCCTCGGCGCTGATAGTCTCGGCGTGGTACATGTGGTAGGTCTTCATCACCTGCACAGGTGGGTCACAGCAGCGTTACAAGAAGGCAGCTCGCCACCACCGGTAGAAACCTGATCGCACTGCAGATACAATGTTCTGCAGCGGTATCTGGTCTGATGTTGGCCAACGGAATATTTTTGGGATGGAATAATCGGAAACAATGTTATAATCTGACAGGATTTAAGGTATCCCCCCGCTGAATCACTAGTAACACTTTAAGCTCAAGCACAGATGATATGTTAAAGCTTAGCAGTTGCAGTTGGAACTACCGAGGACTTGGCTGAGGGCCCCACCTAATAATAAGGTAAAGACTGGTTTGGGATGGGAAACGATGTGGGATTGAAACTGATATCATCTAATCCCTAATACAAAATATACAGTAACATATCGTTTCAGGTATTTTTCCAGTGAGACAAAAAAGATGGGGGAAGGGTAAGAAAAACAGAGGAATTAGGATAATTTATTTCCATGCAGAGGTCTTGGGAGCCTTTTAAAACCACAACAAAGGGCACCCATCATATTACCCACCTTCTTATTAGTGAAATGATCTGACCCAGCGCCCACCCCCTAAAACCACAAACCCATGACAGATTTTCTTTCCTCCCCTATTTTATTTTAATGCTGGGACAGGGGGCCCTTCCTCCCTTCCTCCCTTCCTCCCTCCCTCCCCTCACATGGCCAGAGCGACCACAAATCACCGCAGCTAAACATGACACGTTGCTTTTCATCCGTCTTTCATCCGTTTGACTCGAGGAGAGGAGAGCCCGTCGGTCTGCAGTCTGGTTTTAAAATGAGGGGGTTCCGAGAGAGATGGACGGTCACTTTTCCACGTCGGGACTTGGACCGAGATGCCGGCTCCAGAAATAGACCCTAAGAAGAGAGCGTTGCGGTCCTTTAAGTACAAAACATTCCCGCCCCCCACCCACCGCCGCCCTCTCTGGGGACCAGTATGAACCGATCATTATTTTCTGATGCGAATGATGTGTGCCATAGTGCTTCCTGAACAGTAGAGACAGGAACATTTTGTGAATAATTTGTGATAGTATGTGAACACAACACGAATAATCAAAATCTATCCATTTTCTAAATATCATACCGGCTTCCCTGTGCCAACGTGGCCGTCGGTAGGCAGAGAAACTGCAGCCTCCTGGCAAATGTATCAGCTGCTACCCGAGGCTTCCTGAGGTCTGACTCATTATCATTAGACACACGTTCAGGAGATGGGGGGGGGGGGGTAGGGGGGGTGGTTGGCAAGGAGAGGGGTTCCGTGATTAGCTCAAACTTGATGATTCCATTAGGATGTGACTTATCCCTGCCGCGTGACAGGTAGCTTAGAAGACTGCAAACAATGTGGTTTTGAATGAGCAAGATGTAATAAAAAAACAACTCCCTTGTAAAACCGGCAGCTCAGTGCAACAAAAGCGAATGGAAGGCGGCCAGGCATCGGGGGAGAGTCTGTGTGCGAGCAGATGAATCATGGACTGAAGCGGGACAACTACCCTTGGAGTTGTGAAGAGCACACCGACCCTGGAAACTGTTACGAGGAGGAGGACTCTGCACGGTACGGAACGATGCGTCTGAAAGCCACGCTGGTGGTTGTAGTCTAGCGGGGGATTACAACGACAGCAGACAGAAGTCGACAAAGAATAGAGAAAAACTAAGAAATTCGGGACAGGAAATGCACCAAAATATGAAGCCAGTCTAAAGGGGACAAACCCTAACTCTACCCCAAGATTATCAATTAGAAACTATGGTTTTAACAATCAGCTCAGTAAATAATGAACTACAATGATTCCGTTAAACACACATTTACACGAGGTTAGCCTACTTTTTCCACTGCAGCCGTCACTTTTTGCTCTGAATAATTTGAGCAGTGTCTCAAGGAAAAGAGTAAAAATATATAAAATAAAACCCATCCACCCACGGCTCAATCAACCCAGACATTTGTGTTCCTCTGTATATTAATTTCGTCGGAGGACAAGACAGAGAGAAACAGAGATGATGGCTGCAGAAGAGTTTCACGCCACGCGGGGTTAAATGGTCTTTCTTTGTCCAAAGTGAGTTTCCTGCGGAGCTAATTGGGGAACGCAGCGTTTGCAGCGTTCTGTCACACATAATGCATGTAGACCTGGTGCAGTCAGTCACCTGTCTGCTGAACACAATCACACAACAGACAACCCAGCCAGCCTGCCACAAGTGCTTTAACCTGGAGTGAACCAACCCCTGCATATTCCAGCTCCACCTCTTGTGTATTTTCACTCCACACTCGTCTACACGGAACCCGAACCCCACCCATATCTCCACGTCTCAACATATTCCCCCCGCCCCCGCCCCCGCCCCCGCCCCCCACCCCCATCACAGCGGGCTATTTCTGTACAAGTGCGACCGAAAAAAGTGAAACTATACTTGTTTCTGCGACAGTCCCGTTTTGCGGCATTATCCAAACCCCGGGCTGGGTGGAGCTAGGGCTGGATGACTGTGGGCCCTGTCGTCTACTGTGCACCAGCTAGCCTAGTATCTGACTGCCAGCGTGTTTACTTTGCTTGCTTGTTTTTAGAAGGACATATTTAGAGCTGGAGCAGATCTGTTATTTCACTGGCGGTGACCCACATAGGACCTGTGGCTTTTCTGATGCAATTGTGATGTGCCTGTGCGGTGCACACACATGTGCGTGTGCGTGCGTGCGTGTGCACACCATGCATGTGTGTTCTCGGGGCGAAACAAGGTCAAATCTGTGTGGGTTGCGGTTATGGGAGTGACACGTATTGAGCCCCAGTAACACGTGTCTCGAGTTTGGAGCCGCTCGACTTCAGAGTGGAAGCGCATCGGTCGTCATCTGCTACAAGCAACAGGAAACTCTCTCACACACACACACACACACACACACACACACACGCACGCATGCACACACACACACACACACATGCAGTCTTTCTAGGAAGGGCAAAGTCCACGCACCACCGCATGCGCTACTGTGTGGCGCGCTGTCAACAAACCAATCACTGCTGTGATGTCTCACGCAGAGAGAGCAGTTCAATGCAGCGAGATGCCAACACGTGGGAATGTGTTGAGGGTCTAATGGAACGTGCGCCACGCCCAGCCGAGCTTCCACACACGCTCACACTGAAGCATGCACTTCCAGCATGCGCACCACCGACGCCGTTACTAATTAATATGGTTGGGACACCGCCGATAGCAGACTGTTGAACCACTCCCGTGACTACTTTTGAATACTAAAGAAGGGTTATACGTTAGGTCTAGAAGCATTGCATGTTGCAAATTGATACTGGGATTTCTGCACGGGGAACTCCGCACAACACGGGGGGTCTGCACCGGGCACAATAAGGGACTTTTATTTGAAACACCGCGTATATATACATACATATATATATACAGTAATAAGGCTTTGGGTCGGCCCAGTTAAGTCTACAGTAAATCTAGTGTGACATGTATTCAACATGTAGGTACGAATGTATATCCAAGACAACTCTGGCGTGGAGGGCGCCAAGGGACCTCTGTGCAAAGCTGCAAACCACAGGCCAAACATAACATCCATACATTAAGCTAGGATGACCAGGAGTATTAACGGAGGTCTCAGCATCAACAGGAAGGGCGGTGTAATTAGCCAAACAGGAAGCCATTACTACTTACCGTGTAAAGCTCATTTAGGACCTTCATTAAATCCTCCTGTAGCTGGAAGGTGATTTCTTTAGTCTGGAAAATAAACACAAGGAAAGGAAGGCAAAGCGTTAGCCAAGCACAACAAGAAAAATTATTATTTCACGTAGTCATGTGGAAGACTGGAAATGATTATTCTCAACCACTGGTGTGCGGTACGAAACGAAACGTGGTCCAGTTTCATAAAAGGTATTTTCAATGAAATTATCACACAGGGCTAGAGTTTCATTGCCCACATGTGCTAAACACATTATCTGGCTGTGCACTGCCCAACCCTGCACGAGAGAACTCCAGATATATGTTAATTCAATCAGCCATGCCATGAGACTGACATTAGTAATACCATCAGATATACAAGCCAGTTAAATGACTTCTACGTTGTGGAATGAAATATGAAACACATAGTATGATGGATGGATGGATGGATGGAAGGGGTTTCTCTTTATTTACTGTACATTTTAAAGTACAGTACTTCGCTTTCTCTGGCGCTGACGTGCACATCACATGTTTACGAGGTTAGGAGGAATGGCAATGGATTTTTGGATTGGCAGACAGTGAATACCACGTGCATCCTGGATGATACTTAAGATTTCGTCTGCACTCAGTGTTGATAAACTAATTATTGTCCATTGTATCTGATTCTTGGAAAGGTGTACTCGTGTTCTCAGCACTACGTTTTGTTCCAGACAGCTGGTACGTATATTTGCAAGATGAAGTCATTGGCCAATTTCCACCAAATGCATCCAAGTATAATTCAATAAGAATCTTTATAAGAAGATCTTTATAGGAATTTTCTTATCCTCTATGCCAGAATTACAATACATGTTGAGAAGTCACACAGTGCTATATGGGATGGGATTTCCTGACGAGAGAAAAGTAGGTTCTGCAACACTATGGCGCCTCACAAATCTGTGGCTTCCTGTGGGTGTGGTGGGCCATGAGGAAGAGACCCTATTGAGGTCACAGACCTGACCGGTCCCAGGTGCATTCCCACATGATGTGTGCACTCCAGGACAACCCTAGCGCACCGGTGGCGGCACAAAGGAACAGGAGGAGTGCCGGGTTTCGAGAGATTATCTTTGTCCTCTCCGAACACTGCATCCCAAAACGTGCCTGCACAACACTGCATCCCAAAGACTTGTCTGCACAGACAAAAGCAGCGTATTCTAAAAACATCATGCACAAAAACACCAAAATTAACTGTTAGAATTGGGTCTTTTTTACCTGCCGGCCAAGCAATTGTTTCAATATGAAACTCTGAATTTGTTTACCTGCCAAATTATTGGAATGATCCACCATTGGTTAGAGGCAGCTATTAATGGTGGACCCTGCCTGCACTCAGAGCAAAGAGGATTATGTTCTCTGAAAGGCTGCCAGCCAGGCTTCCCAAATTAGAGTCAGGTTACACCGGGTAACCTGGTCAATCCTTAGCACCCTGCCGCCAACCCAACGCTCCACCTGGACGACCAGCTAGCTAAGCATCGCTTGGCTAACCACGGGTCAAGAAAGCCTGTGAGCTTAGATAAACAAGAGTAGCTGACCGCCACCGCCTCTCATCTCCGTTTTTAGGCCTATAATTTAAACCTGGCCTTATTCGCAAGCCCTTTCCTTCCAATCATAAAATGAGTCATACCTTCTGGAGAGAACACTATGGAGTAAGGATGGTTGATTGGTTGGTTGGATGATTGATGCTTTTCAAATATTCGAATAGCCGTTACACACACACGTTGAAACTACTATCTTGTCTGCACGGGGGCAGTATAGTGTTTGCTAAGGCGCTGTGATATGGGCTAGCTTAAAGCGCCAGGGATGCAAGAAATATCACATTTTGTAGAATATACCAAGAAGAACACTTGGAAGCGGTCCACAGCCCACAAGGGAAGCCACTCTGTGGACCACATGGTGCCGAGACACCGCTCAGCTAAACTAATCTGAAGACGGCACTGAGGAGCGAGGAATGGATGAGAAGGACAATGGCAAGGACATGGCGACATTGAAGAGGGGCCTGTTCGTGGACCACACCAAAAACTAGACACGGCCGTGAAAATCCACTTCAGACGTTGCTAAAGAACGTCCAACACCTTACATACAGCTCGAGCAACGTCGAGACGCATACTGAACCCCTTAAGGCTGTTGTATGTTGTCAGTTACACACTGAGCCATTTAACCACCGTCAATCATGTCATCTCATCAGAGGCCGATTTAGCGTTCGCTGTTGGGTTTGCATGGGAGTTGGGGTGTTTATCCTGATGGCATGTTATTTGAGGATCTCTAGGGATCTGACGCCTTCCCGCATTAAAGAGATCTGAAAAGTCCAAAGAGGGGAGGACATCTTTGTGGGTGGCAAGCTGCCAGACGCATATATATACACAGCACTGTGCATATACAACAACCCATACACCCAATGGTACACGTACACATACCTCTGCGTAAACATGTGCCCTAAAACGTGAGTTGCCAGAAGGCTCTTGAAAGGCAATGGCAACAGCTGCTCCATATATGCCCCATAGTGAGACAACACGTCCCAGGACTGCTCCGACCCATCCTGACAGGTCTTGATATAGCCGTCCCCGGCAGTTTCCTGGGATTATTTGGGACCGATAGGAAGCTACAACCCCGACAGGGAAGTAGAGCCTCAGGAAAAGATACCATGGAGCTGAAGCTGCAGAATGCTATAAATAAAACAAAACGCCGGCCTGTATAAATAATATAAACTAAATCCATGTGATAAGATCTTTCCAACCATAAAAAAACAACAGACTTTTGGACTCCGGCAAAAAGGAAACGCACAAACACTAAAGACGTTCTTCACGTTATAAAGCAAGCATCACATACAAAAAGAAGTATGGTGCACAAGTATGGTCAAACACACAAAGTGTGTCATCTTTAATTATGTAAAGGCTTAGAACAGAGTGAGGGGCAGGCGATGTCAGGTGGGCTATTATAGTGCCACCACCCTGGGCTGTGTCTCTGTCTTCACCACCATACATAGTCGACTACGGTTTCCAACCCAACAGTCTGAGGTCAGGGGAAGGTGTGGGGGAAGAGTCAGTCAACACGGCATTCTTTGGTGTGATCCCTCTGCAAGCATGACTACAGTGTAGCCCCCCCACCCCGTCCCCGCCACCCCCTCCTCTCTGAGCAGTGAGCCAAGACACGTAACATTAGGAGACCGCGTCTCGCTCGTCTCTCGTCACGGCGGCCTTTGTGTGTCTCGATCAAAGAGCTCGTCGGTGCCCAAATTACAGGGTGGGGGGTGCTGGGAACCCCAGACCCCCCACCGTGTCAACATGCGTGGTGTCTGACAAGATGTCACCTGGACACACGGGGGGGGGGGGGGGGCTGCACTAACACATAAAAACGGGGCGGGGCAGAGTTAAGGACATTGCATGATTTTTTTTTGTCACACAGAGATGGTGTGATAACCCTGAGCTGGGTAGAATAGAATAGAACTTTATCAATCCCGAAGGAAATTCTTGTGCCAGGTTACATAGCGATACAGTACAATAAAACAATATGGAAAACAGAATAATAAAAATAAACTAACAGATTTACAAATGTACAGTTAAAATATACAAATATAGATAAAATATTCCGACGGCGAAAACAATTTGGCATAAGTGAAGTGTAATATTATTGGACATAATAATAATAAAATAATAATAATAATAATAATACATAGGACTTATATAGTGCTTTTCAAGGTACTCAAAGACACTTCACAATAAACAAATAAACATAACAAACATACACAGATACACAAACAAATACAAATATAGAGGTTGCAGAGTGAGAGAATGGTGGAGGTGGAAGTCAGATACTGTAGGCTTTCTTGAAAAGGTAGGTTTTGAGTTGGTTTTTAAAAGAAGTGAGTGTGTCAGAGTTTCCGATGTTAGGAGGCAGGGAACTCCAGAGGGTTGGGGCAGCGACGGCAAAGGCTCTGTCCCCCAAGGTGCGGTACTTGGACATGACATTAAGAATATTGCACATGATGATGAGAGGAGATGAGAGGTAGTGTTATAGATCATATTTATAGACAACATGATAATAATAATAACATGAGTAGGGTATGTGCAGTAAGAGGAGTTGTACATTAGGCACATACTATACTGCAGGGAAACATATGGGGGTGTGGACAGGGACAAGCAGGCATGTAATTATAGATCATCAATATGGGGCGGGTGGATGTCATAAGACGGCGACATCTGTAGTGTGGAGATACTGCAGTGCGCTTCACATCTGGCCTCATTAGTGCTCCGAGGACCCGTTAACCACTATCAAAGAGCAGCCACTGCTGTGACTTCCTGTGTGTGTGTGTGTGTGTGTAAATAGTGGTGGTGGTGGTGGTGGGGGTTCTTCACCATGTAGTCAAAGTCCAAACCACCAACTATCAACAGATGACTGACTATTATTACCGTTATCAGGTCAGTGAAATGAGAGACCGTGGAAGTGACTTTAAGCATTTAACCCTTTAACATAGACGAAATAAACATAAGGAAAGGAGAAAGATTAGTCAAAAAAGAAAGAGTTGTGAAAAAGAAACAAAGACAAGAGAGTGAACTGAAGAGTGGACGAAGGAGGACTTAAACATAGCCTCGCTCAAATGGATGCAAAGCCACCTTCTGGAGCAGGGCCTGCTGCTTTGTAATCATGGGCCTGCGGTGCAGAGCAGCACATAATCTGTTTGGGAGTTGTCGTCTTTGTGGTGGGACCGGCAGCGGTGTCTCGGGTTTGTCGGTCACAAGGGCACACACAGCACTCCACATGGACGGCATGGGGAAAGCATTACCGGCGGCGGGGTGGCCGTGATCAGAGTATCGGAGCTGTGGTGAGCTCCTCGGCCGCATCCTCTGATCGCAACGTGACTTGAGAAAACCCATCGCAGCTCATTTATGACAAAAGCCAAGGAAATGGAAAAGCCAATTTGACCAGTGGATAGAATTCAGGGTAAATCTAGAGGTCAGCTCCGCTCATCCAACAAAGTGTCATATTTGATATTCACTAGACTGGTGACAATCGAATATCGGCCTTTAACGAGAGAGAGAGAGAGAGCCATGGAAAGCCAACATGGAGGTGAACCAATCATGGTGGAGCGATAAAGTGATATATGTATAATTGACCATTATAATCAACGTCCAAATATGTTATCAAAGGATATCAAGGTGTGCACTAAGCAATACAGACAATAATGTTCAACGGAATCCGTTGCGATCTCATTTCAGTCGACTTCTTCCAATTTCTTCACACTGATTGAATGGGGCGGAGTCTATTTTCCGCTCCTGGCTCTGTAACGCAGCCAAACGGGTGACCAAACACTGTACACCCACATGACCACAGTAGGCTGGGATTCAGACGACACCCACCTGCAATCCTGCAGCACTTCTAAGGCTTCTAAGAGTTTGTTAGCTTTAAGCTTTTTGTGTATATTAATATTAGTGGTGGGACTCGATAACATTTTTTTATCTAATTAATTAGAGGCTTTGTAATTAATTAATCGCAATTAATTGCATTGTAATCGCATATCAATATTTGACACGAGAAGCAACATTTTTTAATTCAAATGGATTTTGGTATACGAGTGAATCAATAAATAGACATATACATACGTTTAAGCAGCAAAATCCTGTTTATTTTAGCTACACAGACCAACAGTTTAACATAAAGTGCCATCTCTACCATCTAAAATGGTAACAAAAAAAAACGGTCAAACGCGGTCTCTTCCGGTCCGTCCATATTTGAGCCTACAATTCGTCCACTGAGAAACGTTCCGTGGTGTTTGGAGTGCAAAAATAAAGTGCGATTAAAATGCGTTAATTAGTTTTAACGCGTTTTTTTTCTGTAATTAATTAATCGTAATTAACGCGTTAAAGTCCTGGCCCCAATTAATATACTTTACAGCATTTCCCAGATGATATTCGGCATGCGTGACGTGGATAGATCCCTCCACGACAAGACATTTTTGTGTGTGAGTGACAGACGCCCAGAGAGTTGGCAGCAGCCAATGGGGCCCTCACCTTCTTGAGGAGGCGTGTCGAGTCCTCGCTGACCTGCATGAACCTCATGATGACGTTGTTGAGGTAGATGTCGCTGAGCGTGGCGTGGTCCTTGCTCTCCCGTCTCACCTGGTTCAGCAGCAGGTACCAGCAGTTCACCGGCGACAGCAGGTTCTGGTCCTTCCTGCCAACCACAACCACATCAATCACAGTTAAGGTCACGTACCTGAGGTGGTTAGATAAAGTGGCGCGTGAACGTGAGGTAGCGGGGGCGGGGCCGGTGCTATATTAGGTTGGCCTCTTTTCAAAAGGGCACCGCGACTAAATATGGACGCTTGTGCTATTAAGGAAGAGAGGTAGAGAGGGGTGTGTGTGTGTGTGTGTGTGTGTGTGTGTGTGTCCGTCTGAGCTAGCTAGCAGTCATCTCGACAACTATCCATACCCAATATTTGAGACATTTGAACACACTTGAATGATTGGCAATCAAACAGATTACGCCTCTCGTTGTCAAATGGCCTATATATTTGCCGGTCTCGATGCCTAAAAATATCTCGGTCTACAGCGCAGTCTCCGTGCATTACTCTGAGCAAAGATGTAGTTTGCGCACGTGGTTCCGCGGTGCGCGTGGCTGACGACGTATCTAGGGCACGGTTCTGGGAGGGTTCTGAGCCTGGATGAGCTGCCTGCAACCGGGGGAGAGCCGCCACAGCCACGGCCTCAGGTATTACATGGCGAGGGGAAATCACGAGCAAATTCTAGAGGCCGGGTTATGAAACCAAAAATAAATATAGACGAGGAGATTAGCAAGGGAGAGAGGGAGAGAGAGAGAGAGAGAGACAGAGAGACAGAGAGACAGAGAGAGAGTACAGTAAATCGACAATTGTAAATTAGATTTGTTTTTGTTTACCACTCGCTTTGGCAATGTAAATGTACATTTCCCATGCCAATAAAGCTCTTTAAATTGAAATTGAGAGAGAGAGAGGGACAGAGAGAGAGAGAGAGAGAGACACACACACACAGAGACAGAGAGAGACAGAGAGAGACACAGAGAGAGAGAGAGACAGAGAGAGACGGAGACAGAGACAGAGAGAGAGAGACAGAGAAAGAGAGACAGAGACAGAGTGAGACAGAGACAGAGAGAGAGAGACACACAGAGACAGAGAAGATCCAAATGGCAGAGAGCAACAGTGTGTGTGACTGTGTGCTGCTGCTGCTTCCTGAGCCGTGGGGCCTGCCACCACCACCACCGCCGGGAGGACAAAGCCCAGGCTGAGCTGGGGGCCCTGAGTAAGCACAAGCCAGCAGGCCCCACTTCCTCTGGCATGCGCCGTAGCATTCCTGCTGCCTGCTAAAATGCAACAAAAATGTGAGCGTGTGTGTGTGTGAGCATGTGTGTGAGCGTGTGTGTGTGTGTGTGTGTGTGTGTGTGTGTGTGTGTGTGTGTGTGTGAGCGTGCGTGCGTGCGTGCGTGTGTGTTTCAGGAACTGGGTTTGGGGGGCTGGGGGTCAAGGCTGTCCGGAACCATCTGGACACTTGCCTCTCTGGACCCCCCCACCACCACCACCCATCTATCTATCTGTCTGTCTGTCTGTCTATGTATCCCAAGGTCAGCCGGTAGGGACGAGCAGCCCATGTCAACACAACAGATGAAGCTCACTGTGCACTGTGGCAGGTGACCCCAGCAGCCGTGAAGTAGTCCACAGTAGTAGACTGACACGTGCACACACACACACACACACACGCACGCATGCATGCACACACATGCGCACGCACGCACACACGCACATACACAAACGCACACGCACACACACCCTTGGCCGGTCACGTTTCTTTGTCTGGGACAACAGGAAGCAAATCTGGTGTGACGCAAGTGAGCGGAAGAGGATAATATTTAGGAAATGTGTATTGTCCTGCAGGTCTTGACAACGCAGGCTAAAGCCGGACTAGCACTGCAGTGCCACCTCTTCATGACTCTTGAACACCCCCCCCCCCATACTGTAACGGGATACGAAGAGACAGAGAAACAGCATGGGTCAGTAAGTCGGCAAGTAAATAAAGAATGTTGGCGCCGTAAATTATGCACGTGCATGCGGTCGGTCATTAAAAATAAGTTGGCCTGGCATGTGGGAAGACATGTGACGCCTACTGATTCTTTTATTTTTGACTTGGATGACTTTTGAAATGGAAAAGTGTGGTTACAGTCAGCATGTGAATGGACTATCTGCAGCTCGACTCCTTTCGTCTGTACACCCTCGGCGATGCTGCAGGATCGTTGCCGTAAGGGACGACGCATCTGACGGCAACGCGTGACTCGCTGGGAAAACCCCGCGCACACTGCATGACGTACGTAGAGTCTTCACATCTTTGTCACATGAGGATTAGGACTATAAAAAAGGCCTGAGAGACTACAAAACAATGCACACGCATGACTCTGAACACTCGCAACACCGCCTTCTCATAAGAGAAGGGCAAAAATACATATCCACACACTAGAGTCGAGTGTGAGAGTCTAAGAGAGTCTAGTGACTCTTTGCTTGAGAGACCACCCAAACACCCCACCCCCCAGGACTGGTGGGGGTGGGGGGGGGGCAACATGAGGATTCATCAAATAATTCCTTCCAATAAACACCAGTGGGGTCCAACAGTGTCTTTGTTGTCTGATTATAAAAGGAGGCCTTGCTTGACCGGACCAAGGGAAAACAGGAGGAGGAGGAGGGGAGTCTGCCTGGCTGTCTTAATGACGGGAAGTGTTCTCAATGTCACTGCAGCCAGAGGAACAACTAGGTCAGGCTGAGAGACGGACCAGCGGACCACCGGGGGGGGGTGGGGGAGACCACAACACACTGGTAGACAGGAAGAGCAACAGTCAGAGCAGGTACAGGGTGTGGGAGGGGGGAGACGTGAGGCATCGTGTGTTTGCATGCGTGAGTGACGCGTGTTCTTTTAACATATTCACTCTTTCGCCACTATTGACAAATGTGCTGATACTTTGAAAGCGACAGATTGCCAAATTAACTAGCTCTTGTGTGTGTAAAAACAAGAGCCCTTATCAACTGATGTTCACTGATAACTTGATTTCGATGATTGGCTCGTTACCGTCTGAGCACTTCCAGTTTGTGGATTAAAAAGGAGCCAATCATATGGCATTATACTCTTCAATTTCCTGACGACTATACCCAGGGCAGGTTATATTTTTCACACAAGCTTCTTCACCGACCATGATCCAAATCCAACCAGCATTTGGAGCCTGTGCAGAAGAACATTTTGTCACCAAAAATAAAAACCACCTCTGCTTGCAATTTGCACACAACTCCATTCGCTGGTTGCAGGAATAACCCAGTTTGTTTCTGGGCCTAGCCAGAGATCTGACTTGGATCTGGAGAACATGTGCATTCAGATCCTTGGGGAGGATACCGGAACATCCTTTAAGCAGAAACGTTATTCTGGGTGAACAGTGGGTCTATTCAAGATGCTGCCAGGGTGGCTTTGACAACATCAATAATTGAATTATTCCCCTGCACGCCATTCTTCTGTCCCTCCCTGAACAAACTCTGGATAACACACTGCATAATGTCTCACTGTGTGCGGCCACTTGTGTGCGTGTTCGTGTGTGCGTATTTGTGCGTATGCGCGTGTGTTTGCTTTGCGGTCTCTGCAAAACCATTGTGCACCCGTGCACTTGGTGGTGTGCACCAAATAGCGCTCACCAGAAATGGTGCCTCGTGGGTTTGGCCTGTTGTTCTCTTCAATGGCATTGGGTGTGTGGGGGGGGGGGTTGTAACTCTAAGAGCTGTGGGTGTATTTGCTGGTTTTGTTTGTTGTGTTAGCTTTGAAGAGGAGCTAGCATGGTACTATTCATATGGACAAAGACAAGGGACTTGTTTGCTATGTTTGTTTGAGAGACAAAGTTATGCCTGGTCTTCCACGTTGGCCAGCCATGGGTCTACCCTGACATCTAAAGAGAGCAGTTCAGTGACATGACAACATTCAGACCGTGACCAAATCCAATCGGCACATTTAGGTTTGATCACCATTGTGTGTGCACGTTTACCATATTGCCGAATTGGTCACAGCACACACAACCTTACAGACTGACCTCAAATAGATAGTCTGCTCATGCTATCCATTACAGGAACACTTTGTTAGGTCAAATAATAAAAATAAAAAATCCCTCTTTGTGTTTCAAGTGTCACCATTTGCTGTGCCTGCTGTATTCGGCAAAGAACACATTTGAGGGACTTTGAAAAGACAATGTCTGCATGCGTTGATATAAGTCATCAGACACAAACAACCGATTATGATTGGTCTAGCTCATCGTAACTCTTGCTAACAAGGTTTGTCTGTCTAGCGAATGGCAGATCAGTGCCTGTCGTTTCCCCCAAAACACATTAGACCAAGTCGTAGAGGAGTCATGTTGCCTTGGTCAGCAGAAGACTACAGCCGTATGAGTATATCTGGGCCATCACACCTCATCCTGAAGCGTCCCCTGTGCATCGGCAGTGGTTGTCCTCCCTCAAATATGCCTCGAATATTTTTGGGAAAAGGTATGATTGCTGATTCAATTGCAAGGACGGACCGATGGTTGCGTGGAAGGAGGATCTGGGTCTCTTTTCTTTCTTGTGACACTTTTGTCTGCTTCTTCATCGAAAATTGTAGCAATAATAGCATACGTCATAATCCTCTCTGTCAAAATAAAGACTTACAAAAGAGGAAATGAGAAACAAAAATAAGGCAAAGTCTAGACAATGATTTGTAATGTACCTCAACGCAGCACTGAACTTCCTGAAGCCTTAATGCTTGAAGTACAGAGCATATGCAGAAATACTTTAACTTCTGTGTTAAAAAAATGTATCTATTGATGGTGCGATTCAGAAGAGAGATGTAAACTGAACTTTAACCTGACACTTAAACTGAGCAAAACATCCCAATTCCTCAAATCCAATCCAAACATTACAGTGGTGGTTCCCAGCCATCATAGTGGTTTCAATGGGAATAAATCCCAGTTAATAGGCTCGCAAATTAGCTTTTTAAATGCCAATTCTTGCATCTTAGCCAAAATGACTCGCCACGCTGTGGCTTTGCTCTAGAGCCAGGATAAATATGCTGTTTTAGCCTATGAGGCCCCACTCAGTCCAACAAAAACAACCGTATGAATGTGGCAAACATACTAGACGGCTGTCTTTGTTGTTTATCGGTGTGTATCCAAAAATACACACCGATATGTACTAAGGAACAAAACAAACACACACACACACACACTTAGAACTTCACTTCATGTTAGTACAATATGCTAATGTGTGCTCTTTCCAGGAGCATTCTCCTAAAGTGAAATGAGGCCAGGAGGACTCAACAGTGCATCAACATGCTGGGTGAGGCAGGGTGAGGCAGGGTGAGGCAGGGTGAGGCAGGGTGAGGCAGGGTGAGGCAGGGTGAGGCAGGGTGAGGCAGGGGGAGGCATGCGGTGATGCCCCATGTGGAGCGTGAGGGAGTCTCCCTTGAACGCTGAAGTGATTAGCTACATTATCATGCATTCAATTTCAATTGACTCATCAATTAATGTTTTTTTGTCCTTTCTCAAATAAAAATAAACTATTCCTGCCCAAAAGATTTAGAAATTCACTATTTGGGCTCTGGTAACAACATAGTGGATAGGCATTGGCCATTGCCTGACATTCTATATGCTAAATAATGAAATTTATAAGAAAACACAAAAGAATATCCACAAATGAACCAATGCACTGTGGCTTGTAGCCGCAGATCTCCAGGAGAGCTCAGGTTTCTCTGGGAGAGCTTGCATCTGAAGACCTCCTGTGCATAAGCACGCACTGCAGTGCATACAAGATATCGGCTTCCCTCCCAGGAAGATCCCAAAGTCCCCCAGCCCTGTTCCTCCCAGAAACACAAGCTGGCTTGCTGAGAGATGGGCTGTCAGTCGTCACACAATATTTGAATGTAGCCTCCATTCATTACCCAGGGGATTACCTCAGCCCTCAGGTATAATGCCGACATTACGTCTCAATATTTAATGTGCATTTTTCCCCCACATGTCCTAATCTATATAAAGTACGGGGTACGTTGTGGGTTTATCGGTATTTCGGGGTTGGCCTATTTCTGAGGAAATTCATGCTAAAGATAAAAGGGCATCTGGAAAACAAGTCAAAATGTATGGGAAGGCTGTGTGTTATGACAATAAAACGGAAACTAATACCCATGGCTTAGCTCCCGGTCAAATCTCCATCACTGACGCTACATATGAAAATCAAGACTGAATCATCACGTCAACATTATAATCAGATTCAAATGTATGTTTCCCCCATGCAGACGGATCTGCCCATCAATATAATTTGATCAAATTTGAATTCCACTTAGTTCCCCCCCATGCAATGGCCATTCATGAAAATAGGAAGGTTGGGTAAATGAGAGGGCTTTTATGTGAAACAGAAACCCAGACACAAGGTGCTGTGCTGTGACTATCAAACAAGAACAAAGGGTAGACGACAGAAGTACAGGGAAAAAGGGTACAGTACTATCAGGGTGGCAGTAGCTCAGGAGGCAAGAGCAGATCTGGCAACGACAAGGTTGCTGGTTCGATCCCCTGGCTCCGCTGAGCTAAGTGTCGAGGTGTCCCTGAGCAAGACACCACCTAACCCCAACTGCTCCTGACGTGTTGGTTGTTACCTTGCAGGTTGGCACCGCCATCGATGTATGAATGGGTGCATGTCCGGCAATATGCTTTGGATAAAAGCGCTATATACATGCTATCCATTTACCATTTACTTCAACTGCTAACTAAAGCCTAGTTTGAAGCACAACACACATTGATAGAACAAGTCTTCTTACTTGTACTGCTGGTGGTCCTTGGTGCTCCGCGTCTTGGCCATGAAGCGCTCGGCCAGCTTCTCCAGGTTCCTAGAATATTCCATCTCGATCTCGGACTTCTTCCGGAAGAAGTCCTGCAGGTCCTGCAGCAGCTGGACCCTCATGTCCGTCTGCTGGTCCAGACATTTCTGCTGTTCCACCAGCTGGGCCCGGATCTCTGAGGAGACGGAGCATAAGACACGACACGGTTACAATCTAAATCCTCCGGCTGGCCAAGAGTTGGTGGCTGCAAAAGGGTAGAATCCACGTGATAAATGAAAAATTAATAGTGGTGTCCAAAAGCCATATGCATGGTATTGTATGATATGTTAATGGTGTGGTAAAATACTTTAATACACACTATTAGAGCTCTTGTACTATTCCCCTATAAAACACGAGAAAGAAAAAAACCCCAATGTATTTGATTCAAAGTATGGCAATGTGCAATTTGTATGCTGTGCCATATTTTACGCTCGCCAAATAATGCTCATGATAGCTTTCTTGAGGCTGCAGGTAAAATACATCTGTACTAGTGATGGTGGTACACTTAAGGGTTCGAGGGCAAAATATTGTGAGCTCCGATCTCAAGTGTTTCATTAGGGCAAAGCATCACCAAAATGAACACACACACACCACACACACAGTATTAATGGACTTGTCTTAATGGAGGCCAGCCTTCCCAGCCTTCCCACATCCTCAGTGAGGGAAACAGATTAATGAGGTGATTTAAAGCCATGCAACCACCAGCAAAGCAGGGGCGCTGCTGCTGCTGCTGCTGCTGCTGCTGCTGCTGCTGCTGCTGCTGCTGCTGCTGCTGCTGCTGCTGCTGCTGCTGCTGCTGCGTCCACCGGCTTCACAACAACACAACGTAACTCAGCCAGGACACTTTCTACTGGACCATTAACCGACACAATCCACAGGATCCATGAACAAAACAGGACTAAATAAATGGCTCGTTTTTTCTAATACTATGTGGCCCTGTATATTGATTGTCACCCGAGCTACCCATGCCAAAAACATTCAAGCATGTGCCGAAATTATTCCAAGACGTTTTCGGTAAATAAAAAGGAGTAGGCCTAAAGGGTAGGCCTCTTAATTTTGTGAATGCAAGCGATGGCTACAAGGCCAACACTTTTCCAGTGTGCGGAAACCGCCAACTGCCATTTGTCAAGCGAGCTGATGGCCAATCAAGTGCTGACTCAATTAAAATGCTTCCAGTCAGACAAGACTGAAAGCTGCATTTTGTATGGTGTGTGCGTGGGAGTGTGTGCGTGCGTGCGTGTGTGTAAGTATGTGTGCGTGTAAGTGTGTGTGCCTGCCTCGTGTAAAAGTGGATTACCGTGGGCCCCCGTAACATTCATCAGCATAAAAACCCCACCCCCAAACCACAATCTCAATAACTTAACCATTTCGATGAGGTCTATTAAAGACAAGCCGATTAGCTTCCTGCAGTTCCCACGTGGCAGTTCCTTGCCTCTGGCGCTCCGGAGGAAATAAGCCGTAGTAACAAGTGGAGGGGTCTCTGCAACGCGTCATCTTGATAGATGGCAAGCATACGATACCCTCAACCTACGACAGTGTTATGTAATGTACTGCACACACACACACACACGCACGCACGCACACACGCACGGAAGTTGATTAGCTGAGTGAAGGGATGGCTATGGGTAGGGGTTGGACTGGAGCAGGAGAATGTTCAGTGTTAAGTGTACGGGGTCTTTAAGGGCAAACCCTTGAACCATAATTGCAGCTGTTGCCGGCCAGTCAATGAGGATGGGGGGTGGGGTGGGGTGGGGTTAAAGCAGAGCTGGCATTGCGTTTACACAAGGGGCTGGCCGGATCATTTAACACAATTACGTCCATGGCTGCACATGGAAACTCATTAAATCATTCATATTCTAAAAGGCGTCGGACACACTGGAGTGCCAAACTTAAGCAACGAGAAAAGTCAGAGAAGATCACAGCACTTCTCAACTTCAGAGAACAAGCAAGGTCTTTCTGGACATTTGATTGATTCAATGGTGTTTATTTGTACACACTATATATATATATATATATATATATATATATATCACACACACACCTCTTTCATTACCTTACATGCAACATATTACACAAAGTGGGCATGGCACATTCTTGCCTTTGTGAGCTCATCTGTATGGTAAACACGTGTGTGGGGGCCCTGGTGCCTGGTGGGGGGGGGGGGGGAGCTGGGAGTGTGTGTGTGTGTGTGTGTGTGTGTGTGTGTGTGTGTGTGTGTGTGTGTGTGTGTGTGTGTGTGTGTGTGTGTGTGTGTGTGTGTGTGTGTGTAGGCACCGTGGCATCAAAGCCCCTGTCTTGAAGGAGAGTAGGAGCACCTGTGCTCCATTAGCAACTGGAAGCCATTGGACGTGAAGTGAACCAAACAGTACAGTCACAGCGTCACTAGTTCTGGTCTTTGAGTTTACTTTCGGTCTAAATTATATAACGGTTTCAAAGTATACCCTGTACGATAACGACCGTACTGTGGGACCCGTTGCCATTAGTGTCAATGCATGCCTTCGAAAAAGGCAGCTCTATCAAAGCCAGGCGACCAGCTGACCGACAGACACTGTGGTGATATTGAACAATGATGGAGCCCCGCTAGGCCTTTGTGCTAATCAGCTGGAACCAAAGCCCTTTTGTCCAGGCCTGGATGTTGTCCAACTGCTCCTTTGAAGGCCACACAAAACTCTCTTCCCATAACCCCATTCACGCGGGGCAAATATGTCCAAAGTTGCAGCCCAGAATCGTGTTTAATTTGCTAGGATAGGACTATTCCATTGTGACGGCGACCGCTTTGTCAGCAGAGGGGATACACTGACACACATTGTTGACCTCTTAAGGGACATTCTGGGCTTCGGTGGAAACTCAACCAACTCGACCGACGGTCACACGGGCACAGACCTCTCCTCTGGGAGCAGATGCTGCCCGTACGCGTACCCCGTGCCACCAATGCGTTGACAGATTGATATTGTACGCGTGCCATTGCAATTAGCTTGAGTATCTTGCAGTGGAGGACGTCAGCTTCTGCCCGCGGTCTATTGCACCCTTACAGACTCAAGAGAGGTTTAGCAGCACCTGCAGTGGATGATACCTGGGGTGTACCCGGCCTTCACCATCTGCTACTTGTCCAGGCATCAGGACTGGGACAGTTGTTATGCAGGCTGGGTACAATATGGGAAGAATAGCGTCACAGACCATTAGGATGGGCTCCTCATCTTTCTGCACAGCACAAGCTTTCAATTACAAAACCTGGAACGAGTCTACATACCAGTGAGAGAAGGGTCACCCGCGTTGCATAAAAAACCCAAAACAAAAATGGATTATGAAATCCATTATGAGCCCAGGAAATATCAGAGAGGCTATTGTTTATGTTATGATCGTAGCAGTCTTCTATACACATTATAAAACATGCACTCTTTTACACAAACACAACACCCCTGGAAGAAGGCCCAGATGTGTGTGTGTGTGTGATGGCGTCTGTCTTTCACGACAACTAAACACAAAGCATTCTGCAGAAGAACTTTGAGCCTAATGCTTGGATTCCATTCATTATTAGAGAAAGAAAATACAAATATGGCCAATGCTATGCACCCCGTGTGAATTTTAACTGTTTCATCACCTAACGACTCGAAGGACGAGATTCCAGAAAATTCAACCTAGATAAGGAGTGAAGGCTAATACTCCGGCACATTGTAAATACCCCAGAGGGCAAGATTTTTTCCAGATCGTGTGACCGGTGTAGTGATCAGCTTTGCTTCCGTCCACACTGCAGGCCTGACAAACGCACAATTATCATCTCACCGAAACTGCTCTTCACACACTGGTGCATCACAAGACGCTCAACGTATGCTTATGCACATGAGCATACAAAACAGCGAGTTTCTGTATGTTTAAACTGGAGGCGATGAACATGCCGTACTGCTCTTCAAATACAGCGGTTCTGTAAGATACAAACATGAGACGAGAAAAGGAGATTCTCATTTTTTGTTTTCTTGACATGATTGACAGCTTGGAATGGATGCAGATTCAGAAGACTCATAGTGGGAGTGTGATGCCAGACTGGGTCCAGTCTGTGTCATCATCAGCCTGTTGTAATGGATCATTACATCATGCAATGACCCTGCTGCAGACGAGCTAAGGCATATTCAAAGCTGAATTTCCTCGGGTCGGAGTCGCCACACAATTTTAACGGGCATTACCGTCAGCTACATTAGGATAAAACACAGGGCCATTAAATACATTTCGATTAGCCCCATTTCTTGCAGAAAATAAAACAGCAAACCCATCTCTTTTAAGAGTTCACCACTTTATGATAGTTCACGTAAATAAATGAGGAGACCAATGTTCTACACAAAAGGCACAGACCATCACGTCACCCACGCAGGGAGTAGTCAATAGTCCATCACAGTCTTGTGGGAAATGGCAAATGAGCAAGAAATTATGAACGCCTTCTTATTGATGTTATTCCTATGCTCTGGGCCTCGTCCTGCTAGCCTGGTTCACAACGACTCGCTCTGTTACAGACTTCGCACATATGTGGGCCAGGTGTGAAGGACAAACATAAATATAACCTGCTTGCACGTGGCCTTACCTCAATCAACAGCTTCTCGTCCTTTTTTGTTTTACTTGGGAGGAAGGAAAGGCAACTTGACTTGCAAACAGCGCACAGACACGGAAAATGTAGAACATGTAGGAGCGTCCATGTAGGCGTCATAGGCTCATACTAACAGGTTCATTCTGTTTTAGTCGAAGGCTTCCCTGCTCAATAGACTTGTCTCCAACCACAATTTAAAGTCAGTTTGGTCATCATTAGGGCTGAAGGATATTATTATTATTTTTTTCATATTTCCATTATTTTGACAGATATTGTGATATGATTCACCATTGGTGGGATATATAATTTCTGTACAATTCATTTTCAATGACTATTAAAATGTGTTGGGGTACCAAACAAACAGATTTTTGTGGAGAACAATATTTGTAGGTCAGGGCATGTCTGCAGCACTGCTTGTTATACATTCCCACAGTTTACCCTCATGAAGGAATTGCAGCTCCTGCGTTTCAGATATTACACTTGGCCGTATTGCGATTTGGATAATATTGTGATTAGTTGTGCAGCCCTGGTCAAAGTGGTCATCATCACCAGTTACTTTTGAACCATAAATATATAAAACACACGAGACACAACATACACAACACATTGTTGCCATGTCAGTAACCCACCGGTGAGGAAGGACGAACAATCACCTACGCTGTACTCTACAAATCAATCATCTTTATCGCCGCTGAATAATTCAAATGTTTAATTCCAATAACAGCCCAGCCAAGCGGCCCATTTGCAAGAAGAAATAAAAAAAGCGATGGTTGCTAGGGCAACCGTCCAACAGCCAAGAGCTCCTGGGCTGGATGCATCAATCAGTGGTGTTGGTGAGATGGCATGCGAGGACCGTTGCCGCGCGCCAAAGCAAACAGCACCGCGGGTCAGTAGCAGCTGAATTGTGGCACAAGTAGTAAGCAGAGGTGAAGAGAGAAACGCTGTTTATTCAGCTTCAGAGAAATGCCTTGTTTGATCTGGACACCCTTCTTATGTTTTGCTTCCTCGGACACTGTGTGTGTGTGTGTGCGTGTGTGTGTGTGTGTGTGTGTGCGTGTGTGTGTGTGTGTGTGTCAAGGACCCAGGTGAGGAGGAGGCTGGGCGATGTGGCAGAACTCTTCTACCCTGATATATATAATGATATACATCAGGTTTTCTGGTAATTCAATAAATAGGCAAAATAGGCTTTACAATGTACCATGCAGCCATTAAAGAGAAGACTTAGCCTATGTCACATCACGATATCACGATATCCAAAAGAGAAGACAATATCTGAACTCATATCACAACATTGATATATATATTGCCATGCCTTAGAGGGAATTGAAGACATCAGCTTGATTCTATACAACGCCCAATGTATGTCAACAGAAATAGTCTATACTAACCTGTTAGACCAACTGTTACTCCTGACATGTAATAGAGGCAAATATTTCCCAGTATACGTCATCCATTTAAAACCACCCTGCTGTGTGCTGGTTTAAACGTCTGTAGCCTGCAATCCCATAAGATTTGACGTTTACAAGATTAGTGTCGCACCTGCACCTAGGATCTTCCTCACATATTTTGGCGGTGAAAATGGACACTTTGCCTGTAGCGTTCTAACGCCCTTTGTACTTTTGTTGGACGTTACTGATGGGAAGGATAAAGAGACTTCAGCTCGTATGTCAAGTCAGACCACCTCTCTCTCTCTCTCTCTTTCTTTTTCTGGGAAGCTAACCCCAGGACATAGGCCTGTCTGGGCAAGCTAGCAGCTCGTATACAGTCGGGACTCGTTTGTTAGGGGCGACGGCGATACAATGAATAAATTCTGCGGTCGCCCAACTGAAAACATGTGGAGACGTACGAAGAGTAGCTCTCGAAAAAAAGGGAGGCGTTTACACGAAAACCATTTGTTCCCCGTAGCGCATGGGCTTTAATCAGCCGGAATGTTTACAACCTCGCTCTGCAAAATAAACACATGGAGTGGCTGAACTGTCTCTCGCCCCAACTGTTTGGTTTCCACAGACTCTCTCCTCCACAGTGCATCTGCTTATTTACCTCAGAAAAGCGCAAGGAAGGACACAGACAGACAGGGGGGGGAAAAAACCCTCTAACGAGGACAGAGAAAGAACAACAAACTGACAATGAATCGTTAAGGGAAAAAGATATTTAAAAAACCTCACAAAAATGTATTTTTTGTGCAGCGTCTCCCG
This sequence comes from Coryphaenoides rupestris, assembly GCA_002895965.2. Lineage (NCBI taxonomy): Eukaryota > Metazoa > Chordata > Actinopteri > Gadiformes > Macrouridae > Coryphaenoides > Coryphaenoides rupestris. The sequence goes on along the minus strand of PIJE02000468.1, from coordinate 231,508 downwards.
AACCCGAATCTGTTTGCACATTGTTGAAAACATTGTTCTTGCAAAACTGCCATTTCTCTACTTGCGGTGTAATGCTAACCCAACTCAAAATAGGGGAGGGCTGTGTACCTGTGTCCTACTTGAATCATCACAGTTCTGTGGGCCAGACGGCTCATTCTCTTTGACAGTATTCAAGTCGAGCCGTTCAGAACACGCCCACTTCCTGAGAGCGGACCTGGTCAGCATCCTCCGGCGGGCACTCACACTCACACACACACACACACACACAACCCGGCCCTGCTTCCCTCCCTCCCTCCCCTCAGCCTGTGTGTTGACAGTGTTGTGTTTTCTGTCCTTTTTACCTCAAGCCGTCTGTTTATTCTCTGGTTTGTGTGCCTCATTGTCTGTCTGTCCGACCGTCTGTTTGCCTCACCTGCACCCAAGACTTGTTTATCTTGCACGTCTAAATTTGAACAGCCTTTCGCCTTCAGTCCGTCTGTCTGTCCCTGCGTCTGTGCGCTTCCCATCCGTCTGTCAGACTCACTGCTTTAGCGTCTGTCTGTCTGTCTGTCTGTCTCCCTGGCTGCTTTGCTGTTGGCCCCTCTCTCTCTCCATAATATCAGACTTCCTGTGTCCTTTGACACTGGCCTTTTTCCCGGGTTTCCTTCAGCAAAAGGAGTGTCCTGCTCCGATCCCCATTTCGTCATGATCCGGCAATTCGGAAGCACGTGTCAGGCATGGAGGGGCAACACAGTCACGCACACACCCAGTGTATCACTGAACAGTGTGTTCCAGGAGGCGGGACGCTCTGGCACCACGGGGGCCGGGTACGAGGGGTGGGGGAGACAGTGAAGAGATGACAGTGCATAACCCCATTGATAGAGTGTGTGTGCGTGTGAGTGTGTGTTGAATTCCGTCCCTCTCTCCAGACCACCAGAGTTGTGCATCCATTAAAAAGATGTCCTTAGTTTGACGGAGACTCATGTTTATTCATAAAATGTGACCCACGACGGTGACTGATGTTCAATTGGCCTAATCCTGTTCTTACATGGAGAAGGGAAGGGGGAGCGGCTTTTAACTTTTTTTTGGATTCCATACTTGTGACTTTTGGTGCCACTGGAATGCACATATAAAGGCACATTGTAGAATAGGCAAGGAAGAGAGGAACACTATCTCTCAGCATGGTGCATTTATGGATAAAGGCATCGCAACGGAAGGGCCGGGAGCAGTCGCTTGCAAACATACAAACAGCCTAGTGGCTCAGGAGCACAGCTAAGCCAATCAGAGGTCTCCCGTAAGTCTCTTATACCCGTGCTCAATCTCCATAAAAGCATGTCTCAGTGTCCCCTTAGTCTCTTCAGGAAGGCAGGGATGGTCTTATGTTATTTTAATGGATGGCTCCTCTAATGATTTCCGCAGAAGGGAAGATGACGCGCGGAGGAGAAGCATGAAGGGGCCGATTATGGAGGTCTCTCAGTCGAGTAGTAAGTCTATGTAATGAACAAACACAACACCGGAAGACACATTAACGTGCCACATAATTTCACATCATCACAAGAAAAGATCACATTTAAAAAAAGATGCCAAAAGTATGCTAATATAAGTTATTTATATCTGTGGTCATTCCAGCGTAGAGAAAGTGATGGACGCCACCTCTTAAACAACAGCATGCAGATCAACCACAACACATGCCAGGCAGGGACCTCCAACCTCACGCTGAATGGATGCTGGCGTTGCGGAAAGGCACATTTCAGACAGGACTAGAACACGTGGGGAAAATCCCACAGGGGGGTGGGTGGAGGGGCGGTATATGCTCTCCACCCCCAAATCTCTTTGTGCCTTACAACCCCACCAGCCCCCACCTCCCCCCCTACACACACACACACACAAAACCTCACAGGATGTGTGGTTCCTGGGCCTTTTGATGGAGTTGGGTTAGCATGCAGCCCCCAGGAAGAAACACAGCCCCACTATTCAAGAGCAGATCGGGACCTGTGGACCTGGACAAGAACCCAGGTGGGGAGAGAGGAAGGGGGCGAGTCAGGGGGGAAGGGGGTTGAATGGGGGAGGGGCAGTCGTTGGTGGGCCCAGATTGCAATTAGACTATAAATAAGCTCATAATATATATATATATATATATATATATATATACACATACATATACATACACACACATACACACAGTAGGCTACACCATAATTATACAAATATATTAAATCGTCTCGATCTGGCAACACACCGTGAACTTCTTTGGATGTTGAGAACTGGGTCCAGTTGCGATGCAATCTGGTGGATATTGGTGACAGTTTGTCTTCAACTGGTAGTTTGGCAGTCAACTTCATGTCATTTGGATTACGATTTGAATTAAATTTGAATGGGCCTATTTTGTTTTGCTCCCACAGCCCAGGGGGGTATCATCTTTGAATAAGATAAGGAAAAAAATGCATTTTGACATGTGTACAATATTCCAACTTAAGTTTTGCTTTCGGTTGTAACGGAAGATGGGTCAGAAGACCGTTACTCAGAGGAGGAAACACCAGGAATGAAACGGAGGTTAGTCACACCCCGAGACAATTGTCCGAAAAAAACCCCCCCATGGTTGCAAAACAGTTTGGCCAAGGCCACGTATGTAATAAGTTTGTGTAGATTGTTCATGGACAGTAGCTACAGGAAGTTAGCGCAAACCAGTTAGAGCAAGCCAGAGCATGCTGACCATTACTCCACAACAACAACAGCCTTTTCAGTGGACGATAGAAAACACTTATTTTCATTGCCTTTCATTAAAGTCAATTATAAAGAGACTTTTGCTTCCTTCATTCCTCTATACGAGTACAGACAATGAACTAAACCAAGACTGAAATCTTGTACAGTGCTGCTATGAGTAATTTGGGTTTTAAGGGACAAGACTGCTTCCAAGCACCAGGTCAAAAGATGGATTAAAAATGGCTTATCTGCAAAGGAGCAGCTGGCTGATGGGCAGACAGCAGCTGGAAAGTTGTATCTCACACACACACACACACACACACACACACACACACACACACACACACACACACACACACACACACACACACACACACACACACACACACACACACACACACACACACACACACACACACACACACACACACACAGGGGTAATGCTTTTGAATGTTACATCGAGTAGCATTGGTTCCTGGTGAAAGTAGGACAGCAGTAGCCTGCTTATCACCCCAGAATCAAATCAGTTTGTCTTACTTGCCTGTATTTAGCTCTTTGTTGGAGTTTTGACATTTTATATGTGTTTTATGTCAATATTTTGCAATCCAACTTTAATTGAAGGAGTCTGTCTGTCTGTCCACAATATCTGTCCGTTATTGCCAGACGTACACACTGTGGAGTGTATCAAAGAAGAAATGTAACATTGTATGCCCACCAAATGCAGTAGCCTACTCAAATTATCTACAGTATTATTTATCACGTTACGTTATAAGTATTTCCTAGCTCATACTCAAATGTTCAGGCAGCAACATGTAGGCTAGCACAATTGAGACTAAACTCCAGCAAAATGTCCCTCCTACAGACACACAGACACACAGTGGCACAGTTGATGAGGTCTCCTCTCCAGAGCAGACAGAAAAGGCCGCTGGACGAGCTATGATTGTATTGTGAGCCTCTAGCGGGTCCGGCCACAAACTTTACGTGTGGTGAAATCTGCAAGTTAAAAAAGGGACGGAGGGTGTGGCTCACCAACATAAACAACAAAGAAATTGTCTCGCTCCCGTTTTCCACTGCTCTCTTTGTGAGTACTGCAAATGAAGAATCTCTTATGAACAATAAAAAGGCTGCAACAACCTCCCTCAAATACATCGGAGGATAAAAAGTACATATATTTGCCGCGTGTGATGGCTGAGGCTGAGACTCTACGTCAGGCTTGTGGGAGTTTGATCTCTGACAATATCAGAAATCAGCTCAGGGGAAGGCCCATATTTGTGGAAATAAAAATGTGGTTAAAGCTGTAGAGGAATTTATTGGTTTTTCGAAAGGAAAAAAAAAAAGGAAATGGAAGATAATTTGATTCATCATTATTTTCACGTTCAAGATTATATCTAGGCCAACTCTATGAATCATCATCATATCGTTTCATTGCGGTGACAGCTAACCCGCCCACTAGAGTCTCTTCAAAGTACCTGAGGCTGAAACAACTCCTGGTATTCCCCAAGTTAGGATCCACACACAATCTCAAACCAGAGACAATTATGTTGGTACGCGACACTTTCTCCATCAAAGTATGAATACAGTACACACATCTTTAATCAATATTTGAGAGTTGGGAAATTGGTGATGCAGCCCCTTCCCACCGCCGAAAAACTATGCTCACTTCCTTCTTTCCCCTCAGACACCCAACCACTGTAAAGTGACACCCACATCTTAAAAAGGCAGACAACATAAACAGTAAGACTACAATTATGCTCAGGAATTCGTTCTCCAAACTGGCAAACCTGACGCAATAAGACCTGCGTTTGGCTGTTCCTCCAACGAGGAGTCATCCTTAATTAGGAACAACAGCAGGCTATGAGGCCGGGGTGTGTGTTGGTGTATTTCCCCCTGGTGAGGGGTACACAGTTACCCCACAATCCTCCACCTACACCTGCCGAGAGGAGATGCATGTGAACGTGTTGACGGTGAGCCCTGCGACCGTGCGGTACGGTTTATTAACCGCGTTATGAAACCCACACAACAGGATAGTTGCTAATTGCAAACTGAAAACTGTATTTGCGCACTGGATTTGGACTGGGGCATTTATATGGCATTTATTTATTTATTTATTTATATTGTTATAGCATTGTTGGACACCATTTCTGTTGGAACAAGCCCAGACCAGAGCCCTACTAGAATCAGTAATCATACTAAAAACCTCTCTGCGCAAGTGGACATACAGTGCCATGCATCCGCACATCGACACCTCACAGACACACTTCAGCTGCACAAAAACAAAATGTAGTGTAACTGTACATCATCAGAAATACTTTTCTTCGACCAAAAAGGACTATCTATCCATCACAGCTCATTCCCACTTTTGGGATTTGGGCTAGCTGGGGGCCCAAACTCTACACTGGAGCCCGAATCAAAGTATGGATTCATTTTTCAGGCAGACACATCATATGAAAGCCAAGTCACTGTGAGTGGGGAAGCACACAAGACACCCTTCCCCACAGGGCACCAGAGCCCAATAAAAAGGCTAACTTGATCATCTCTCACCACACGGATACGCAGTCACGCACACACACACACACACAGAAGGGTGAGACAGGGTGAGAAGGCTTCATACGTGCCTCCCTCCCCGATAATAACAGAAGAAGTCAAAATGGAGGAAGTGACGGAGCGCCGTGTCCTGTTATCTTAGTTTTGTCTGGCCCTCGGGGGAGTGTTCTCCGCCGGCAAGTTCCCTCAGTCCTGGAGCACACTCAAGGAGTTCCTCCTCTGTGTGACTCATTGACACAGAAATACCATTCTGCAGCTTACAGCTGGGGAGCTACAACTAAGTAACTGTTACCAGGAATGCTGCACACTAGTCCCGACAAGGCTGGGAAGGTGCTTTGTCCAGAGTCTCCGATATCCCCACGGAGCCGCTAATATTTTCAGATTACGCTGTGAAATTTAAGACCAGCGGACTGGACAAATGTGACAGTCTGAAGGGAAACCTGCCTGCAGCACACAAAAGAGGGAGAAAAATAGACAAGACTGGAGAAGGAGAGCGAGAGATCAGTTTTCAAAGCTCCGGAGTAGGTATGCCGAATCTGTCTTCCAACCCCTTTGAGAGATAGACAGGCAGACGGACAGACAGAAAGAGACATTAATGAAGGGGGGGAATCCAGTTGCCTTCCATCTGACCCACCATTAAGCGGAATAATCATAGACACGTGTGTGTGTTTGTGTGTGTGTGTCTCCAGGGTTTTAGAGCACACTTTTTATTGAGCAATTGTTGGAGAATTTTCTATTGTATCATGCAAGGCCTATATATTTGTTCATTTTACATTGACGTCAGTTATGGCGTCGCTATCATATTCCATTGGTTGTTTATTATGATAGGACACACTGTCCTCAATAGTTTAAGCTGAATTGTTGTCTGTGGTCGAAGCTATTTGTGCCGCTGGATGGAGTTTGTTCTACTTATGGTGGAGCAGACCAGCACAGTGTCACCCACATTCTATTTTCAGACTCGTAGTCGCCACTGCAAAACCAATGTTGCGTTTCAGCGCATACCACTCCAATCATAAAAAATGGCCTGTCAAGAATCTTTAGAGAAGTGCTGTAAGTGTGCACTATTTCACACTAACCCACATACATTCTCCAAAGCAGAACTGTCCATGACACACACCAAAAAATAATAGCCATAACCGTGCTTCACCTGCTACCATGCTAAGATGAAGCTGAGCTACAAGCATACTGGGATATGGGCTGCAAAGAAGAACTGTGTACACAAATCTGCTATTGACATTTAAGTCAACTCAGATGAAAAGATACATCATCAAAAGGGCCAATTCGCTATTAGTCTCAGTGAGTGGGATGGTAGAAGGAAAATAATTATTTTCTGAAGCTTTTAATATAATTTGTTGGAGGAAATTAGGGCTGTCCACAGGCAATCAGATTCAAATCTGGCTACCAAGGGCTCAATCAATGAAGTCGTCAAGCTTAAATGTGCTCATAGGGAAGCCAAACAACCTCGAGGTTGAGATTTGGACAGGATCAATCGGCATCTCTTCTATGTAACCCACTACATCTAGAAATATGTGTTTTTCAAATTAGTTTTTCTTTAACTTTAATGCGTATCCTAAATGCATTAAAACAACAGATGCCAGAAACAAAACTAAAGCCATATATTTTGCCTCAAAGGGAACACCAAATTGACAATTTCGAACGACAACATTGGATCACATCTTAAAAGGCTACTTAACATTTTTTAAAGACACCTGAAGTTGGACTTAACAAGCACAGCATGAACAGGACTAAAAACAAATAGAAAAGATCTGCATCTATAAACGCCGGCTCTCTTTATTCCCAACCACCCCAGAAGCAAACCAGACATCCGCCGGAGGTACCACGGCTGTGTCTCGAGTTTCGAGTCCCAGGGGGAGGGCTGAGGCCTGTGAACGCACCAGAACTGCCCAGGGCCACGCTGTCAGTCGCCATGCTGGCAAAGCTCGTTCAGAAGTCCCGCTCTTCCTCCAGATGACAATGAGTGTCTCTTTTTCAACTTTTTTTCCCAGGAGATCAATAATCATAGAGCACGGGAAACTCGTCCCTGCACTACTATAAACAGACACCATGGAACAATGGATTCAGTGAAGGGAGAGGTGGACCACATAAAATGGGAAGAATTACAGAAGGTCTGCAGCAGTGAGACACCATTGTAGTTTTTATGGTTTGTGCGTGTGCACATGTGCGTGTGTGTGTGTGCGTGTGTGTGTGCGCAACATAGGCACAGCTTATTGGCTTTGTGCTATAATCAATCAGGCTTAAGGGCACAAAAGCAGATGCGGCCTTATGCTGACATTTTGCTGACCATCTCCCACCCCCAGGTCTGGAGCTGGATGTGGGCGTCTGGTGATGGTCACTGTGGCCTTTGGTTATTGATTACAATGGCAGCCTGCTTAAATTCTCCATGCTCCGGGTCATGAGGTCGTGGTAGAAGAAAGGAGGCGTGGCAGGAGGACAGGAGGAGTCGCCGCAGGATCAGTAAATTAAACTTCTCTTCATCACAGCATGTGGTTTTTATGACCAGTGCACACAGCTGTCCATAGGTACACTGAGGGTTCCCGTCAGAAGCAAAAAAGGTATACAACACAGGCTTACCACCTGTTTTTGAATTTGAACAGTAGGCTACCTGGAAATATACTGTACTGAAATACTGGTTTATGGACTCTAGGAAATACAGCGCACTTGACAGTTTCGTATCAACTTGGGGATTTCATTGTTGTGCTCACTTTGACTTCGTCATGATACTAGATCAGAAAAATATCTATTATTTAAGAGACACGCTCTAACAACAACATTAGGGCCTGTTGACCAATCAGAGCAGACTGGGATTTTTCGCAGGGAGGGTTTAAAAGGGACAGGAGATAGTATGCAGAATCTCAGAGAAAAGGTTAAAGAGGTGTTGCAGCAATGTACAGTGTGAGATTAATGTATTTTCACATTAAAGCATGTAAACCTATTCTCGCAGAAGCCCCAAATGAAAGTATTTACCAGAACATTTGCATAATATGACCCCTTTAAAAAGCAAATTTGTACATGCCAAATACCTTACTAGTGGGGGTGATGATGTATGACGTATGAATGAATTGGCATTTAAGTGAAGCAGCTTATTTGTCCAAATCAGGCTCTCACGGCGGTGACATCCACATAAAAGTCTCCTCTCGGAGCACATCAATTATTGATCAGATGGACTTCATGACTCAATAGCTCACATGCCTGAGTAACAAATCGCTTTAATAAACCTTGACAGGATGCTCGAGAGTCGCTGAGGGACCGGCAGACCAGGAGAGGGGGGTGGAGGGTGGGGGGGGGGGGGGGGGTGGCCTGAGGTCGAGTGAACACCACGACACCCCCTGGCTTTTGTATGTAAATGAGGGGAATGATGAGATTAGTATTTGCATCACAGCTCTCGTTACCTGAGGTGTACACAAGATATAATTGAGGAGGATGGGGAGGAGGAGGAGGAGGAGTACCACCTGGGCCATGTAGCAGGCAACAGCTTGCAGGGACACGTCAGGCCTGTGGTCAGCCGAGCTCCAGAAAAGAGGAAGACCAAGTGGCAGATGTCACATTGTTTGGGCAAATGGGGGGGAAATGAGACGCAGCGAGAGACCCGACTTTAAAGGGATGTTTACACTCACCTTAAAAAGCTCTGATGACCATTAAAACACATAAACAGCTTGCGTCCGCCAGATGAATCGGCTGAACATCACAAAGATGAGACAAAGTTAGCGCGGTACAACCCCCAGTCCCCCACACGCCTTTGCTTATTCCTGCGATGACCTCAACACTTCCTTTTACTATTGCGTCCCAAAAATCGCCTTCCTTAAAAAGATTTGCACATAATCCGGCCACACTGGGTGGCAGGAAGTAGCGATATAGCCTCCGCCTGTCACTAGCCTAACAGCAAGCCTGTCTACCAGTCCATCTTCACCTTGCCACCAGTCCAACTGTATTCTCTCTTCTCACCGAGATATATTTGACTTCCTCTATTAACTTCTAAGAAACTCTTTTTTACAGTTTGATTTAGAAAGTTAGAAACTGTGGCTCCAGCTCAGCGGACCCACCCAGGGATCCCTCTCCCAGTCCAATAAAATAAGAAGTCAAAAAATGGAATTCCACTGAGTGTGTCTGAATCACTCATTCAAACATTACAGCATCACACACTCAGTATGTTTAAGCTTACATGCACAGCAAAACCTGGGTAGGCAGAGCAACCTGGTTACAGTTGAGGTATTAAGCAGTGTTGCGTTTACATGGCCACCAGTGTACCCAGGTTACCATCAGTTGAAGGTGTGCCAAATCCAACCATGACGTTTGACAGATTCGTGTTGCATCACTTTCGCCCATCAATAGGTTTAGTATCCGTCTCAGTATCGTGGCTGTATGGTTGTGCTTCAGGCTGCCTGAGCAAATGGCAGTAGCCAGTATAAATAAAGACGCATGTTTAAAAAGGTGTGACTGCATTAAGACCCCATTAAAATTACATCTGAAGGTCACTGGGGTACTCATAACATTGTCGCGTGAACACGATCGGCGATGACGGCATTCCAGATTGCATTTGACAATCGAGTGTTATGCACTGATGTATATTATGTTACACAATGACAAGAACTAAAACAAGAGATTCTGTCGCATGATATAGAATAGACTACACTTCGAGGAACATTCGAGGATGAATAGACTTCTTTTAAGCGCACACATTAAAAAACATATAATAAAGAATAGCAATACAATATTCCAATAAGAAATCAATCTGAGCTTATCAAACTATTGATGTAATATCGGAATCAGGAGGTCTGCGCTATTTTCAAGCCCCAGGAACTCAAAACTTCCAAAACACTGCTGATCTGCTGCACTTAGATAATAGCATGGTGGGCAGGCGAGTGAAATCCGATCACTCCAGTGACAGAGATGCTTGTAGCGGACACATGTCAACGTGGCAGGAGGGACGGCAATCAGTCCGAGACCATATCCATATCTGGACACAGGACGCTACAGCCAAACCAGAGATTATAATCTCTTGAGTTTGAGTGTATGGTGGGGGAGGGGGGAATGGTTTAGGGGCGCAGGAAAGAGGGTCGGGGGAGGGTGAGTAGGGGTTGGGGTGGGGGTGGGGTGCTATAGTGATGTCAGACCTAGACTATAGCTTTTGTCCAGGACTATAAAAGCCCAGTGGGCTAGCGTTGAAGGCTGCCGTTTCACCTAGTTTATTAAAAGAGAGAAAGGGGAGTTGACCACAGATGGCGCTATCAATAACTACCCACCCACCAACGCACAAATAAGCCGACATGCACGCACACAAACACACACACACACACACACACATACACAAAAGTTCCATACATGAAGTGAACACACAAAACTGCCCTCAACCTAACCCCCAAGCCAACATAGAACAGACACATGCACATAGAAACGCAAAGCTGAGCAGTAGGGCAGATGGGTGTGGATGGATCTGAACATTCTTAAGCATGTGCTCCAGGATAGGTTTGGAGTCCATCAACATCTCTAAGGCTCTCATCTCCTTTGAAAACCTCAGAGAAGCTGTTAAAACATCTGACATAAGCCTCAACTAATTTTTTCCAAGTATTTGAGGTGGAATTAAAATATACACAACTATGAAAATAGTACACCAAGAGATGTACAGCTGAAAACTACAGGACAAATGTCAAGTATATATGCCATCTTTTACTACATTAACAATGACCAAATATCATGTTATGGGCTTCCGCACCCCCCTCAGCTCTCCCCAAATTTCAAAGTCAATATTTACGGACAGAAGAGGCAAAGGTGAAATTACACAAGCTTATTTTAATAGGTCACTGGGAAGAAACATTAAACATATCAAAAGCAAATAATCTTTTTTGAGGAACACCAACAAGCCTACTATATATTCAAAGTGTGTTCACTGGGCCACGCATCATTAATAGTCATAGAAGTGCATTCTTTTACCAACTTCCAATCCTGTTGCATTGGAAATGATCTCAAACACCACTGCATTCCAAGGAATCTCGTAAGAGTGCATCTTATGGTATTGAGTTCATGTGTTGTCGTGGGTGACAAGAGTTAGCAGCACTGGTGAGTAGGCCTATTACATAGCTATTAAATGGATTAGTGGCTATGCAATAGCCCTGTGTGTCTCCATTCAAAAGTATGCGATTGTGGGGAAATTAAGCTGCAATACAATGAGCGCGGCAGGCAAAATAATGTGTACAACAATGCATGTTGTACACATGTCTCTTCCCGAGAGGACTATTTTGCGATGTTCTGGGAAGTCTTTGAAAGGTTTTTGTCCTCCAAAATAGTCCAGTCAGCAGGACGACCGCAAGGTAGAGCCAGCATTAGTCTAAATAAAGTGGAGAGCTTCGCTCCATCATAAATCAGTGTGTTTTTTCTCTTCCTTCAACAGTAATAAGGCAGATTTATAGTAAAATGATTTGTTATGGATAGTTTATTGTGAAATATACATCTTCAGTAATACATTCTGTAAGGCAGATCATTCCTATTGCTGCAAAAGTAAAACAAGGCATGACAGTTAATTATGCTGTTTATCCAATCAAAGTAGGAAATAATTACCCTTGCATTGGGTTTGTTTCCACTCTTTCATCTGCCTGCTTGCAAAAATCACCCGCGACCGGGGACCGCTCTACTCTTGACGAAGGGGGTCCAATTTCAAACGGTATGAGGGGCCAGGTCAAAGAGGGCAGCCTTTACGATGCCTCGGGAGAGGACCCCGTCGGGGGCTTAAGGGGCCCTGCCATCTGAGTCATGACCCCCGAGGCCACGAACAGCAAGCCACGGTCAGGCATCAAACCAACAGTTTGGCCAAGAGATGAGGGAACGTTGCTGAGCCGTGTTCCGGCGTTCCTGCAGGGAACGAACCATGGACTGAATACCAATCCATCCTCCTATTTTATATGGCAACAGGAAAGCGAGAGACTCAGACGCAGTAGAATTCAAACAAATGCTCCGATACTACTAATTTCTTCAATACCTCCAACCACTGAACTCAAAATGGAAATCAAAACAAGAAGACATGTAGGCCTATCCCCATGTCGCATTTATGAGGAGAGACTATTGTAGTGACCTTGGATGTAGAGAATGAAACCCCTTCTGTAGCAGTAAGAAGATGCTTAATAAATGGATGAGAGTTTGTGAGCTGAATGTCAGATTAGGCTTGCCATCCGCCCAAGTTCCTGTCAGACAGACAGCAGCAGCCAGAGAATCAGACACAAGAATTATTTGAGTACCTTGCATTTCCCACTTCCAATAAACATCACACTACTAAGCACACTGCGGTTGTCAGAATTGTGCGTCGTCAGAACTCCATTTAAGCGGAAGAATAGGGTAATGATTCATGCTTCTCAGGTCTGTACCAATGGAAAATGCAGCCATCAAAGTCACGCGACACCAGGAAGGAAGTGGGATGACATGTCGGCTTACGAGGACAACATATTGAGCACCGTACGCTACATCATCGTGAGGACATGCAGCTAAAGCCTATCTGCCTACTGAGCCAGGCTGAACCTGGCTGCAGGATGTTTGACCGCCCCCCCCCCCCCAAAAAAACATCCTATGTAGAACTGCCTCAAGTGTGAAAACATGCAACATAACAAATAGGCCATTCTAGTGCCCTTCAAAACACACACACACACACGCACGCACGCACGCACGCACGCACGCACGCACACACGCCCTCTCGTACAGAATGAAAGTCCTTAGTCATGGGAGAAGGAAAGAGGGATACTAGACTAGACATTGCCTCGACACATTTTGGGACTAAAACCCCCTTTAACCTTACCCTCTATCTGTATTAAAAGGTTGGGCAATGGGGACACAAACGGGTGACATTTTAGTGTGCTATTGCACTGGGGAATTTAACTATTGTGGATCAGGGCCAAATCCCTATGGTTACAGACGGGTAGCCAGCCTTTCTCTACTGTTCAACCCTGACTGGGGAGAAACCATTGCTCTGCGGTTTCCATGGGGCTTAAAGTAAAGAGAGGACATAAAACGAGTTAGCATTGTAGGTTAGTTTGCTTCTGCACGGACTATTCAAATAGACTAAATCACATAAGAGGGAGAGACACTGTTGTAACATCCAAAGCTGCAGATATATTAATATTACAATGCAACAGCTCAACCTCGAGTGCTCCGCCTCAACAGTTATAGAAATGTATTTTGTATGAATGTATATGGACGTGTTTAGTAGTATTCAGTGTTACTAACTCAATAGTTGGTAACACTGAATATGAGAGAAATGTATTCAGGTGCTAGCTAGCCAACATGGATGTATGTGCAGAATGCTGTGCAATGCCCGTCTATGACTTTTACCAATCCAAACCCTGCCATCTAAACTAGTCATACCCACACATGACTCTTATTGATTGATTATACCGAAACCTAGCCATGGAGCAACTTATTGTCGCTACAGGGGAATTCCTGCTCACCAGATACCACTGCAATTAACCTGGAATTAACCTCAGAGCTGAAACCGCATCCCAACACCAGGTGAAGTACAAGACTGGTTTCCAATGTCAATGTTGATTCAGCAGACTTAGGGTGTGACAGGATGAGGAGCCAGCAGTGATGCCCTAGTAACTGGGCTCCAAGGTACTTGGGGGTTGTGTAGCCCCCAGTAGACCTATAGTAGAACAATAATAATACATTTGCCCACTAGCATAAAGCTGTGTTAGTCAAGTCCAGGAACACAACGTTATTATTTTATTTTTATTTTTTACTTGTGCCTTGGGTTAATACATTGCTGATGTGCTGTCACAGAACTACATTGATTGGATTTGTTTGGAGTTTGGAGGATTGGGAACCTTCCCACGTTTACTTGAACGCAGCACAGGGGAAAATGGGAAAATGAACGTGTCTTCACACACACACACACACACAGCAAACCAAAGCAACCTACATGTCATTACAACGCACGTATACAGTCCATGATGTGGACCGGTGCCTTTTCATTCCAACAAGTGAGAGGTGAAACTACACTGTGGTCCGTTTTGCTCCCAGTAACTGCAGAGAAGAATACAACTGATGAAAGGTTTTTAGCAGATTAAGCACACTGGGGTACGCAGCCACACAACATTAAAGTCGATATAAAGTGATGTCCCCACGGCGGCGTGCTCTCAGATTAACCACTAAAACATTTACGAATCATAACGATTGTGTGAGCCGAGCCGAGCGTGGCGACGGCTTTCCAAAGCTCGTCGGACTCCGCGCGCGCGCGCACACACACACACACACACACACACACAATGATCAGCACTTCACACGCTTACCTTTTACTTGACTTTCATAGTCCGCGATGATCTCTTTGTCCTTTTTGTACCTCGGCGTGGACATTTTGGGGCTCGATCTCCGCCCGAGAGCAGTAAAGTTAGTCTGAACTATGCGTTAACTCGCGGGATCGCGTCCAGTCCTCACGCCTGTAGCATCCGACACACACACACACACACACACACACACACACACACGGGACGACGCCTCGTTAAACTAAAAAAAAGAAAAATTACATTTACAAATTAGCACCGGAGAAAACTTTGCCGGCTCGGCGACGTGAAATTCAGACACGCATTGTTGTTGTTGTTGTTGTTGTTGTTGTTCTTCTTCTTCTTCTTCTTCCACGGAGGAGTCGGGGAGGCTGAGTGTGAGCTCACAACACGCCGCTGCGGGATTGTGGTCCCGGCCGATGGACTCACTGCCGCTGCCGCTGCCTGCAGTCTGCAGTCTGCTCGGCGGCTGGGAGTCGGCGCAAAGTTTGAAAATATTTACCGCATACTTTCCGCGGTTCTGGTTCTACACAAGGTTGTACTAAATAAAATAAAATAATTAACCAAAAAACTAACGGGCGTCCATTATCCGAACGCAATGGAGTTCCTTGGTTGGTGCTCCCGGTTCCGAGCGAGAGGCTTCCCCGAGTGAGTCCTCTCTCCCCCTCTCCTCTCCTCTCCTCCCCTCCCCTCCCCTCGACGCGGCGGCTGCTGCTGCTGGAGACTCCCAGGAAAACACTGGGACTGGGCGGGACTGCAGCACACACAGTGGACACACATGGATCGGCACTTTAATTAATTCCCGAATGACCACACACGTTTATCAGGACAGCTTATGACTCGGCGGCCGTGTATGTTGTTTTCACTCTCTTTCGACCAATGTACTTATTTCAAGTCGCCTTGCCAAATCCCCTAAATGAATATATATATATATATTTAGTTTGTCATCTGGCATGTGGTTCTACATTTCTTGTTTGGAAGATAACATGTAATGATTAAAAAGCGCGGTAGAATAGCCGTTAGAGCCAGTTATTATTATCGTGTATTTGTGCGTCAGAAGCTGAAGCCTGTTCTGTTCAATGCGCGTCTACACAAATATACAATGATCCACAGCGACACCTGCAGGATAAGAACGGACACGTCGACCAACCACAATATTTTATTGCACGCATGCGCTACAACATTGAACATTTGGCAGCAACCAAACGTTATGTTTTTGTATAAGCAGTAATGTAGCAACAACAAAGAAACAAAAGAAACATTCTGGCTACACAAAGAAAATACTCAAACATACTAATAATACTCAAAATGCTCATTCATATCAATGTATTTTAACCCTGCAGAATTTTTTTTGTAAAACAGTAGTGTACTTAAAATCACTATATCAATTATCAATAATAGAAACATACGTATAAAAGTATATTAAACTTGTAAAAGTACATTAAACTATATTAAGCATGACATTTAAAGGCAATCTGTCAGTCACTGCCTAGATACTGCGATCAATTTAAATAGTAATACCAACATAGTAGACATATGGAGCATTTTTTTAATGCTAACTTCCCAACTTTTGACAGATCAAAACAGTACCTACCAATCATAAATATCTTGTTAAATATATTGTCACCATCACAGTATTATTTCACCAAAATGACCAATCATTACACCAAAATACAGTATTTCTCGACAGGCAAAAATTAAATCACATATGATTATGAACACATATGAATGACCTTTTAACCTACAATCTATAATTGATGCATGGACAGCCTTCTACATTTTTTATGTGCAACTCATACAAAACAGGGGATGCAACAACAAACAACTTTCACTTAAATATTTAAATAGCCGATGAGGACGACACAAAGAAATATAAATTATATCATTAAATGACAGAGATGGGTCTGAAAAGCACCAGTTCCCCTGAAGTTGGTTACATTCTGTGACATACATTCACCGTTACTCCATTAAAGGCAACAATGCATGTTACTACTATTATTAGCAAATCAGTTTGCTGCAAAAAAACCCTGTTTTTTTTGGTCACACAATCTTCCCCAACAAAACAACACCCAGGTTGTATCTAATAGTGGAGTGAGGAGGGGCGTTGTGGCTGCAGATTGTTAGCAGTAGAGAATTTGAAATGCTCAAGACCATGAAGGGGCAAACATTACCGACTGTAGGTTTTAGATATTGGTAGGTTAGGCATTTTTAAAGAAGGTCTCTTCTATGACTTCAGTGAATCTGTCTTTCATCTGTTGACGGAAACTAGTGTACCACTCTATCAACCTCTTCCTCCGCTCCATCCGTTGATCCTGACCCATCCTCCTTTCCTTCTCCAAGATGGCCGGCAGTTCCTTCCAGTCCCTGAGGAAGATGAAGGGTGCTCCCGCGGCCTTAAGCAGACGCAGCGGGGAGCTGGGCCCCGTGACACAGGCCCCGGGGGTCTGGACATCCTCGACCACAGGGACGGAGCCGTAAGCGCACGCCTCGTAGATGCGGTAGCACTCCGTGTTGACCCCTACTGGGCATAGTGTCAGGTCACTCTGGGACAGAGCGGTCTGGTAGCGACCCAGACTGTCCACCGTCTCCTGAGGAAGCCACCTAAGAACAGATTGAGACACAGCACTGATGAAGATGCTTGAAGCGATCCACGATAGAAGATGTGCAAAGCACAAACCGTGTGGTATTATTTGTGGTATTAATACATAATGTAAATCTTCATTCTACTGAATTGAGAAAAGATCTTTATTTTTATGAAATATTTTAATGACAACACATGCCTTGGTAATGACATGTGATGTCACCAGTAATAGACAATTAATGGGTAATTACTCACTTGTCCCTTGCAGTGGTGATACAGTCTTTCTCAAGGCCAGCTTGTTTCAGAACCTGCATGAGTATTTCCCTTGAGGAATTTTTGTAAATCGTGCCCTGGAAGTTGCAGAGGTACGGCCTGATGGAGGTGACCATCTGCAAACTAGGTTTGATAATGGGGAACTGTCTATATCTGTAGGGATACAATCAGAGTTCCAGAGGTTGAGACAATTGCATTGAGTGAAAATTCAGTAAACTTACAACGTAAAATTTGAATGCAAATGGTAACAATAAGGCACACATACGTGGCAACCCCAAGAGGCCACTGGAAGACATCAATGTTATTCACCCAGGGGCTGTCATACACCACGAACAGCAGCTCCACAAAGCCCCCGTTCCTCTTTAAGTACGGGCTGATCCAATCATTGACGCAATGCTCATTACCCAACAGCACTACGGCCACGTGAGAGACAGTGCGGGCCTGCACCAGAGCATGGACGTGTTCCAGCCACCGTGTGGAGTAGGAGATCTTCTGCTGCTCACGGCCATTCAGCACCAGAACCAGGCTGTTCATGTCAAGAGGAACATGTCCCTGGACTACTGCCGGACCTGTGTAGAAACTGAAAGAAGGGGTACAATCTAAATGTAAATGTACATGGGGACCATGCAATTGTAGTGGTAAATAAGTTATCAAGAGGTAGTTAGGGGCACGGTGGCGCAGTGCTTGCACTGCTGCCTCACAGCAAGAAGGTCCTGGGGCGCTATTAACTGTGGGGTGCCCAGGTGGGTGATCTCCCAGGTGGGTGATCTCCCGGCCTTTCTGTGTGGAGTTTGCATGTTCTCCCCATGCTCCGCGGGGTCTCCTTACAGAGTAAAAGAACCCCAAATAAAAACATGTGAAGATCGCCTCTCCTGTCCACATCCCTGAACAAGATGTGGATGTACAACCTGGAGCGTTGGTCCCCGGGTGCCGTCGAGATGGCTGCCCACTGCTCCTGCTGCCCCTGGAGGGGCAGCAAGATGGGTGAAATGCAGAGAACGCATTTCCACGGGCCATGCGCGTGTGTGTTTGGCGGCCACCACTTCCCGCTGTGTGTTGTGTGACCATTACATGTGTGGACTAATAAAGATCTCTTTCTTCTTCTAGTTTTGAAGTGTACTGTGCGTGGACAGGAGGATGGAGGTTTATGCACATCATAAAGTAAAATCTTACCTGAAATCTATTTTCCCTGACGTAAGCTCCCCCTCCCTCCATTGGGCTACTTTGTCTGTAGGATGCAGTGGCCCGTCTAGCACATGTTCCCACAGGTAAAGTCCTGAGGAAAGGACAAACAACGTATTTGCCTTCATGTGCATGGAATGCACATTCCATGCACATGCATTCCATAGTGAGGCATGTTTAACATACTGTTTACAATAAAGTACATATATTTATAGAAACATAAATCATGTATTTTGAAAGACATGAGATGCATCGGTTCACCTACCTATGGCAGCTTTCCCCCATATTTGGACCTTGTACCGTTTGGGCTTATTCTTGTTGATTTGTGCCAAATACTTTTGGAAAGCCTCTCTCTTTTTACTGAGAGCAGAATTGTACTCCACCTCTTCATCCTCCCATGGGTTCCACTCCTCGTCTTCAACAAATGGTGCAACTGCACCGCCTGTACAAAAGACAATAGACATGAGACAATATGCGTCTAGAGCCGAAACAACGTGTGTACGTTTACGTTGCATACCACATGTAACACGTTGTGTTATCTGAGTTACCTGGAGGCCCTGCTGTGTTCTTCTTCACCACCCTGTGGACGCGGGAGATTACTTTGGTACTGAAGAAGACATTGTATGCAGCATAGAGCGAAAATGCCACATACGCTAAAACTATCAAAAGCAACAATTTTCGTTTGGGTATTTTCATTGTGTTTTCCCTCTGTCAGGTCTCCATTGTGTATTTCACCGCCAGCTCTGAGTAAAGCGCTTCCTTCATTGTTTACATGGCGAGGAGGACCTCGATTGGCCCGTGTGCGCCTGTATCTGCTTGTGTGCTCCTCGCAACAAGTATAGGATTTACGATGACATGTCCCTGGGTTAATAATGTACTGCTTGCATGATTAATTCACAACATATTTTTTCTCAATTTAAAGCGAACATAAAATATTTTTTAGGGGCAATATCGCGCACTTGCTCGTGCATTTATTTGTTTGGGGCGTGTTAATGGAACCAACATAGCGAGCGTCGTGTTTCCGGCAGGACCACAGACAGAGCGACACACGCCGTCACCGCGTCGGTTAGCCGCCTGGTAGCAGAGCGCTAGTAAGGTCGCGGTGTCCTCGGTTAAAACGCGACATTCACGTTTGGTTCAAAATGATGTCTATCGCTGCTCGCCGCGGGGCTCTGTCGTCGTGTCTGCAGTCCACGAAACACACGCTGAATGCTTCGGTGTTCGCCCCTCGACTCGTCAAGGATGTGCTCCCGGCGGATCCTGCTCAAGGTAAGGTCGCAGCAGGCTCACCGCTTCGACGTGTCCCGTTCCCGTGTTGAGTCTCTAATGCTCACTATGTGTGTATTATCGATTGTTATTCAGTGTTCTTATCGATTGTTATTCAGTGTTCTGTGTTGTATAACCCGCACGTCTAGAATGTTATGTCCGATCAGTTGCGTAGTGAGTTGATCAGTTTATTATGATCTTTTTATTTATTAATTGTTTTACATCGATTGTCCAATACTCCTACTTCCTCATACTTTCGTTTCCTGCCGTGTGATCGTTGTTTTTGTTTTGCAACGTAATGTCGGCCGTCACAAGCATCCGCATCATTCGGCCTATTCGAGATCCACTTATATTATTATATATATTTATTTATTTACAATTCCCAGGCGCTGTTGGAGTCCGCCTCGCCCACACAGACATCAAGGTCCCCGACTTCTCAGACTACCGACGCCCCGACGTTCAGGACCCCAATAAGTCCTCTCGGGACAGTTATGAAGCAAGAAAGACCTTCTCCTACCTGATGACCGGGGCCACTGCTGTGGTGTCAGTCTACACTGCCAAAACGTTGGTCACCCAGTTTGTGTCCACTATGAGTGCATCCGCCGATGTCTTGGCTTTATCTAAAATCGAGGTCAAGCTGAGTGAAATTCCTGAGGGCAAGAATATCACCTTCAAGTGGAGAGGCAAACCGCTGTTTGTACGCCACCGCACAGAGAAGGAGATTGCCACAGAGGAGGGTGTAAATATGGCAGACCTGCGTGACCCCCAGCACGACAAGGAGCGTGTGATCCATCCCAAATGGATCGTCGTCATTGGTGTGTGCACCCACCTGGGGTGTGTGCCCATTTCCAACGCAGGAGAATATGGAGGCTACTACTGTCCTTGCCACGGCTCCCACTATGATGCATCTGGAAGAGTTAGGAAGGGACCTGCCCCTCTTAATCTGGAAGTGCCATTTTATGAATTCCTTGACGACGACACCATTGTTGTGGGTTAGATTGGCACCCTAACTACTTCATTCCTTGTGTGTGTGTGTATATAAATTGGTCTGTCTTGGAAACAGAGGTTGGAGAAACAACCACCAATGTACCTTAATAAAAGTATATTTATGGTACCGCAAGGTTCCGCCACTGTCTTACTTTTTCATGCATATGGTGTTAAAGAACTGCAAAGACATCTGATAACCTTGTAATTTCAGGATTGCAGTCTGACTCAAATGCTTGTTTGCATGTAGTAGACAGTGAGATATTTACTTTACAAACACCAGTGAAAATCCCCACCACAAATCAATTACAATTCATTCATAAAAACCAAGGCAAGTCAGGACCACACAATGTATGCTCATCTGTAAACCATATATGTATTACAGTACTGTAATACCTATAGTTTAGAGTAGACTGCTGAAATGGACCAATGTAAGGACAGGTATTCTGGGCATTGCAATTGGGGAACAATGGACTAACCCCAATCCCATGGGTGTAGTAATTTCAAACAATGGACCAACATGCTATTACATTGACAACCTACGTGTCTGACACATTGGTAGGTTATGTTAAGTTATTCCATGTTTGATTACCACAGGAAATAATTCTTATTAATTGATGTTTCATTTATTTTGTTCTATTTCCAAAAAATGTTAACATTCTGTACCACGGTTGACCACCAGCATAAGTCAAAATGCATTATAGTTGCCTTGCACACATCACTGTAGAATAATTTCTGATCCATCACAGTACTTACACAATGACACACCAAGAAAGATTGTCAGTTTCAAAAATCAACAGACACCACAACCACTTGATTGCATTTTCCCCTTTCAGATAATAAATATCCCAAAGTCTCCCAGAGTTTAATCCACATAATGAACCTCGCCTTGAAGCTCCTTGGTGATGTACCCAAGCAGGGCAGCAGTAATGTGCTGCTTCAAGGTGGCATTGCCCATCACCAGCGCAGTTAGCTGGACTAGGTCTGTCCACTGCATGTTGCCCAGGATAGCCATGACGTCCTCATAAAGCCTCTGTTGCTGCTGGGGGGCCAGTTCCATGATAATCTGGGGCAGAGGTTTGAACTGTCCACTCGTCATCCAGCACCCCAGGAGACCACCAACAGCACCACCTTTCAGGGACGGAAAGGCATGAAAATGTTTTAACAATACATTGTTCAACCATAACCCTCCAATTGGCATCAAATCCATACTGTATTTCCATATTAAATAATACATTGAAGTATAGTCCCATGTATACCAGACAAGGATTATTTAGTAATGATCTACATACCTACAGCAATACCAAGGGGACCGCCGACCAGCCCACCAGCAAAAGCAAGCCCCCCAGCCGCGGCAGCCCCTTTCCCTGAGCCCTTTACGGTGGTCTTTATTTGTTGATTGGCGGACAACTCACAACAGAGCTTCATGACATCGTTAATCGGAGGCATTCTGTAAAACCAGAGAAAGTTACAAGGACATTTGTAGCGCCGTCGACACTGGGCGTTTTTTGTGTTACGTTATAGGAAAGACACGTGGTGTCGAATATCGAATTATTTACAAATTAAAATACGACGTGACGCAAAAAAAAGGGCTGTAGATCGAACCACCCAAGCACGATCACCACCCACAGCCGTCAAGGTGACGAGGTACATGTGGTAATAAACACCAACAATTACGACTTCGGTTTTTGTGTCGTCAGCTCGTCTGAACCATAACCATTGACATTGTAGTGCCGAAGATCAGCATTTCTAAAACAGATGTTAACTAGACGCCACGACACGGATTTGATCCAGAGAGAGACGTCACGTTCACTTACTGGACTGGCGGCATAGAGGTCTTGTTTGTTTTGTTATTTCAACGTAGAGTCGGGACGACGTAGTTATCATAGTTATCATCTGATCTCTGAACTGTGATGCCATGGTCGCAATGCTTTATGGGAGATGTAGTCAAAGTGGCATCCAGTGAAAGGTAGTGCAGGTGCCTGTGACACACACACACACACAATTTTATGTTATTGTATTGTATTTTATTTTGTACATGATTCGCATACAGCTGTCATTTCCCATGTCTGGTGTATATTAAATACCTGTCCACATTTATTTTAAAGGGGGGTGGGGGGGGGTTATATAAAGTGTCTACCCAGAGTACATCGGGGTCCGAGCAGAGGAACATGGCGCTGGGTCGGTGACGGAGGATCGTGCTGTGGATGTTTCTGTGGTCGTATTAAAAGTCCCTGCAATGAGAGTGTGAAATGATCCCACCATTTGTGAAACTGTGGAACACCAGCGCTGCCCCCTTGATGGACACGACGAGAACGGGTCTCAGGAATATCTGCGACTGCATTCATAAACACTTCTTTAGGACTCACAACCCCTGAGAGGGTTTTGTTTTGGGGAGCGATATTTTCTTTTTATTTTTTTTTGTTCTCCGTTTGATGCACGTAACACTGCGCGTAGCGGGACGACAATGGCTGACACAAACACACGGAGTATAGAGCCTCGTGTGAGAGTGGATAGGCTTCGAGAGGAACACGCAAAGGTAAACTAGTTTCGATCAGGTTGCAGTCAGCGAAGTCAGTCTCGCCATGCGGTGTGGAGCAGCAGCAGCAGCCTGTCGGGGTTGTAAGTGGGTCTACGGGACATGCACGTACTTGCTGACTAGTTTGTTTCTGAATGGTTATTGTGTATGTGCAACGGACTAATGTGACTCCTGATTATTGACGAGTCGTTCCCTGCTGATATCCTGTTCATGACGTTTTCGAGAAGCTTCCTTCCCTGCAGTCACATGTCGAGGTCATGTGTGCACAGCACAGCCCAGAACCAAAGCATAAGAAAAAAAAGCATAAAAGATATCTGCAACAAAAAAAACCCCAACACAATCAAAATGTATGTTTTGGCAAACATGGCTTGTTGATTTGCAGATGGTAGAGCCGAGCGGACGCTTTTGTTGTTGTTTACATTGTGCTTATTTTCTAAAACACTGACACCGACACCCCACCAGGCCATGTTTACTATGGGGAGGACGACGTGGTTGCAGGTTACAATCCAGCCCAACTTTCTATTTCAAAGAGTAATGGATCACCCAGGTCAACATTGTGCACAGCGCCACCTCTGGTCAAACTCTGGCACTTTTGGGTTTTGATTGGCTGAAATTGCCCCAGATTATGTCACATCAATACCACCTAAAATATATATATCTATATATATATATATATATATATATATATAGTTTTATTGTCACATGTGCTTCACAACACAGGGCCATTCTGGACACTGACTTTCTTGTGAAATGGCAGCTGACAGTACACAAGGGGTCAAAAAATATCAAATATATAATAGCATAAATAAAAACTACATATAACACACACACACATATATACCTTGAGCGGCACAGTATACATAATACGCTAAAACAATATACATAATAGTTAAAATGTAAATGTTGACTCCAGAAGTGTTGATAGAATATTGAGTATTTTAAATGTCCAAGTAAGTGCAAGTGAGTAAGGGCAGATCCATAAGATAAGATAGAACTTTAGTAATCCCGAACGAAATTCTCGTGCCAGGTTGCATAGCAATACAGTACAATAAAACAATAGAGAAATCAACAGAATAATAAAAATAACATTTACAAATGTACAGTCAAAATATAAAGTGAGGGCAGCAGAAGCAGAAATATGGTATGTCATAGCAGAAATATAAAAAAGCATATGTATCCAGAATATTTAAATAGTAAAGGGAATTAGGCATATGCATCCAGAGTACTTCAATCATTTGAATACTGGAAGTACTTCTACTACTAGAAGTACACACATTTTAAAGCACCTTTTTAGCCTTGATCAAGAGCCATTACTAGGTCATGTTGTGGGCTGATATTAAATAACTCATATTTATTTGTAATGTGCTTAATGACCATGTGAGTATTTCCACTGTTCCCTGGACAATTTATAGTGATTTACACGGCACTTGACTTAAGTGTTGTGAATGTTTTCCATCAACAGGTTGTGAAAGGTTGTGATGATCAAATTCTGCACTGGTGAGTCTTATCCACCTACTACTGACATGTAAATGAAAAAATAAAGTGCGAGTGTGTGCCCTTGACTGAAGTAGAAATTACCTGACAAACGTAACCGGTTTATTCGTCTGATATAATGCGTCATCACAAGCTATTCAATAATGATTAAAAAAACAACTAGACTCTTAAAAGGTAGCTCAACATTACAGACGGGCTTTAAGACTGACGTGAAAAATACAGTGTGAAGACCAAAATGTGTCATGTTTCCACAATGAAAGTAAATGGAAGTTGGCTCGAGCAACTATAGCTGCTTTGTCAATGGATTGCTCTCCTTTCATATCGGTGATTTAATAAATAGCTTTGCAGTCACTCAAATAATGGCACATTATTCTCATTCCTTTCGCTGGGATCGCTGACCCAACAGGAATAAGGTGTCGGGGGATTACGAGGCCCTGAATGACCGGCTGCGTACCCTTCCAGACCAACTGTCCTATGATGTCATGGTAAGTCTTTATAGGCCTCTGATAAACAAAATAAAAGTGCCGTGCACTGATCACACACACACAGACACGCTTATGAAAGACCGGTGGCACATGGCTGTGCTAATTAGAAGTTTGTTGTTGTCGATGTTAATTTATTCCAAACTTTGTTTTGTTATTCATTACAACAGGTGCCCTTTGGGCCCCTGGCATTCATGCCAGGGAAACTGGTCCACACCAATGAGGTGACGGTGTTGCTGGGTGACAACTGGTTTGCCAAATGCTCTGCCAAGCAGGCGCAGAAAATCGTCGACCACAGGGTGAAATGTGAGTTTGTTTTGGGATAATGAGGTGCTGCTGTGTTCTATGTGGTCTAGCCTGCCACAATATGCATTCAATTATATTTACAATGTGGCAAAATGCATTTAGCAGGTGCTTTTCATCCCAAGCAACTTCCATGTGAGGCTGCGAATAATCAAAGCATGCAATCAATCGTGGATTATCTTAAGAATTTGAAGTGTATAGTCATGATTGAGGCGTTCTGCAGATTAGATTGATCTCAGGTGCTCCATAACGTTTGTAGTAGTAGTGTTCTATTATCCAATACTGCCTTTAGCCAGCAGAGGGCACTGACATCTTAAAGCTAGAGGGGGAGGGGGGTGGATTAAAAAGGATTGCACTGAGAAGCTTCCAATATGCTTTGCACACTCAACAACGATTTATTACAACAGAAAAAAAAATTGTTTACACTGAACACTTCAACTGGCCATTAAGGAGTTGGAAGGTAAGTTTGTCTGGCGCATATTTTTTGTTGATATCCATTGAATCAAGCTAAATTGAACACACTGAATTGATCTAGTCAAACAATTCATTGCAATTATGTTGCCTTGGAAAAAAAAGATATTTACATATTCCATAAGTTTATACAGATGTGATTTGGGCCGGTGGTTGCAGCAGAACCTCGAGACAAAGGGAAGTGGATGTGTCGCTTCTGAAACCTGCAGCATGTTTCATAAACACATAAAGCGCTCGTAGTTCACACAATGCTCCCTGTGGCGGCCAATCATTCTGCGCTTCAAAATCTCATATAAAGTCAAATGAGCCTAAGTAAGGATTTTTTAATATGAACATTATTAGCGTGTTAAGTGAAGCATGAATCCGCTGCCACGACCCCCTCTCTCCTCCCCCACACACCACCCCCACCCCCCCCCCCCACACCCACCCACCCCCTCTCTTCTCCTCCCTCTCTTCCGCTGTGACCCTGCCCACCCCCACTATTAAAACCTAAGTGCTGCAATGCAAACAGAGCTGGCCTGGGATGTGTCAGGCATCGGCGAGCTTGTCAGGCCTTCAGCGTTTGACCTTTCCCTTCTGCGGCGAGTCCACGCGCCGACCAAAGAGGACTCGCCATTGCCATAGAAACGGGGCAGGAGGGGTTCCTGCTGCCATTAGTAGAAGAGGCCTTAATTGTTGTGAAGATTTAATGATCCGGAGTTGTGTGTTTGCTAGGAAATATTCAAAAGCCCGCATCTGCCCTACAGTATGAAAATCGAAATTAAAGGGCAGGGAATGATTTTTTTTGTTTTTTGATGTTTCTTTTTCATTTAGTATTTGGAATTAATGAATTAGGTGTGTGTGTGTGTGTGTGTGTGTGTGTGTGTGTGTGTGTGTGTGTGTGTGTGTGTGTGTGTGTGTGTGTGTGTGTGTGTGTGTGTGTGTGTGTGTGTGTGTGTGTGTGTGTGTGTGTGTCCACAGATGTGAAGGGTGAACTCGATGACTTGCTCAAGACGAGGAAAAATTTTGATGCGAGAGTTGGGTTCACGGAAGATCTCGAAAAAATATCGGTGTGTATTTCTTCTAAATTCCCCAACAAAAATAGATTCCGTGTGACATATAAAGCCGAGTGACTTACTAACCGGCCTTTCCTCCAGAACAAGGGAAACTACGTTGACATCCGAGAAGAGGTGGGCAGCAAAGACACCGTTGTCACCAAAGGTAATGTTCCTTTCCTTTTTTATTTAATTCCAACTGTACTCTACTAATTGCATAAGTGAAGGGAATGGGAGTGAAAACAGTCTGCCCTTATTTGGATCAAATCTAGATTAAATGCGTGGCATCATGACGCATAATGCATTTTATCTGCATATTTTGAAGGATCTTGTCTTTCATCGTTAACAGGAAAACACAGGCTGGCCCATAAACACAACTCCAAGCCCAAGCTGGACACAGTGCTGGATTTGGAGGAGGTGGAAGAGGAGGGTAAAGGAGGAGAAGGCAACGAACCCTACGAACCCTACAGTAAGATCCTCTCTGAGGACGAGCTGTGGGCCAGGCTGGACAAGCTGGAGAAACTGGAGGAGGAGCACGACGAAGAGGACAGGTACACACACACACACACACACACACACACACACACACACTAGGGCTGGGCCACAAAGTCCATGTATGTCACGATAGAGCTGGTTTTCTGGTCGTTCAATTAATTCAATTAGAACCACATGATAAATCTTATTTTGTATACTCCTGTGTGAATTAAATAATAGGCAAATTAGTATTTGTATATACTAATAGATGGCTAAAGCAGAAAATTACTTGTCTGTAATGCAGCCTTTACAACCAGGAAAAGATTATATTCATGCCATTTATGCCATATTACAATATCCAATGTATCGGTTGCAAGTGGTAATATATAAATGTGACCCCGCAAGGTATGCACTGCGTTCCACAATACCAAATGCTTATTGAAATCATCAGGTGTGAGAGGCCATGTGCACATTCAGGGAAATGGCTGATTTATGGGCTTGGTTATTCTCAGTGGTTTGGCTCCAACAAGGAGACGTCTTTCATGTTGGATCTGATGAGATCCAAACATATTGAAAACTCAAACTAAGTGCAGCTATGGGGATCTGAATGAGGTGTGCATGTGCTCAGACTCCCTGTACCTTACAGTATGCATCCGGATCGTCAATGTTGGATGTAGGTCAGCACTTCGCAATAGCGAGTCAGGAACTGTTGATCCATCGGCGATCAATCATGTCATGTTATGGTTGGGTTACCGGTAGGTGTCTGTAGTGTCTAGCTTCCGTAAACCGGTTAACTTAGTGGCCATGTAAACGTGATAATGAGGATATTAATCCCTCAAAATAAATAATGACTAACCGGCTTACTCTGTCTGACTGGATGTTGTTGTGCATGTAAACACACCACACCTCTAGACCTGAGAGATGTAAGTGCAGGCTTGGAGTCCACTATGATAACAGCTGATAACTGCTAAATGCTACACTGAATTTCTTTTCATTAACCTACAATTCCTAATATGTTATTTTAATAATAAAAGCAACAATGTTTAATAACTAAATATTTCTACCTTGGTTTTAATTAAAACATGAGAATATAAATACATGTATTATAATAAAGATTATATTTATCATGGAACCTAACCTGGCCTGTTTGGGTGTTTCTGGGCAGACTGTCTGACACCGGGGACAACCATCGAGAGGACAGCACCACCTCCTCCTCCTCCTCCTCCTCTGAAGAGGAGAAGGAGGCAGACGGCAGCCAGCCAGAGAAGGGGCCCGGTCCAAAGACTAGCTGGGCCGCCCCCGGGCCTGCCAACGATCGGCTCAACGGGATGGCGATGCCCGCTGGTGACGCGCTGCCGGCAGAGGATGAAGACAAGGAGGATGAAGACGGCGATTGCTTGCCCACCATCTACTTCTCTCACACGGTGGAGCCCAAGAAGGTGTGTCTGTCCACGGTGGTTCATATTGTCGCTTTAAAATGGTAAATCGATTGCATTCACTCGATGCTTTTGTACAACGCGCTTTACAGTATAATCTCAAATACATGCATACATACATTCACGTTCATACATTGACAGCGGCATCAACCAGGCAAGGCAACAGCCAGCTCATCAGGAGCTATGGTTAGGGGGTCAGGTGTCATGCTCAGGGACACGTTGACACTTGGGTAGGTGGAGTCGAGGATGGAACCGGCAACCTTCCAGTTGCCAGAATACTCAGTTCAACCTCCCGATTCACTGGTGCCCACTGTGGCAGTGGCTCAGGAGGGAAAACGTATTTAGAACATGTGCATCTGCTTTACCCCCCCCAGGTGAGGATCAACACGGGGAAGAACACCACCCTGAAGTTCAGCGAGCGCAAAGAGCACTCGCTCACTCACTCCAAGAAGAAGAAGAAGAACGGCACCAACGGACAGGCGCACCACGGGCACCACGAGCTCCACAAGATCTCCTCACCGGTGGACATTTACAGGTACTACAGGAACGCGGGCGCTTGTCGTCTGGCGTGGCGTGCACGTCTTTACGATACCGCTTGAGGTGGGTCAAAAGGACTATCGAAGGTTAAAGGTGCTGCAGAGAGCACAAAAAACGCAAACCTGACTCACTAGATGGTTTGTTTACACAGAACCATCTGGGAAGTGCGTCATTAAAAATAAAATAAAAATACTTGGCAGGTGATTGGATGAGCTATCTGTCTATCGCCATGTCGGTAGCTGCCAGGAATTTGTCATAGGATGCCGATTGGTCAAGAGCGACTGTGGTTCCGCCACAATAGGATAGATCTTCAGACAGAACCATTATGTGAGGTCTCACAAGGCTAGAAAAACACAGCAAGATTTTGAAACTAAACTACCCCAAAAAATGTGTTTCACGCACCTGTGATTTCCAGGCAAGATGGGGTCCCTGAACCAATAGATGATGATGATTGGTCAGAAGTAAGCCAGGAGTGGTGTATAATCTCAATGGGCTCATACAGAATAAGGCACAGGCAACTCAAAACGGATATTCACACAGTCGTTACTTACCTTTTAACAGCATAGAATGTGAACATTTACTGAAAAATAACCAGAACATTCATGCAATATCAATCGAGGCATTCTTTGACACTTTGACTTTTAATTTGGTGCGCTATACTGTTGATGGTATCTGGTTGGTTGGTTGATTGATTGATTGATTGATTGATTGATTGATTGATCGATCGGTTTCTGGTCCAGGCTGTTTGTGGACGTGAAGAACGGGGAGCCGGTGCCCCGGAAGTCCATCCTGAAGTCCCGCAGCCGGGAGAACAGCGTGTGCAGTGACACCAGCGAGAGCAGCGCCACCGACTTCGAAGAGCGCCGCCTAGTCATGGGCCGCAGCCTGAGCCACGACGAGGCGCCGCAGCACAGCGACGCCAGCGACGGCCTCACGGAGGAGGACAGCCCGCCACCGCACCACCCCAGTCGCTTCCAGGTGCCACCCCCGATCGTCCATTTGTATGTAGAATATTCTGTCGCCAAGACCAGAACGTCGCTATCAGCTCTCGTGGTCAAACTAATCTACTACTTCTCACCACTACTTCTCAATACCATTGCCAACTTTATTCAGTGAACTGTTTGTTTACTGAATATCTTAGCTATATTTTTCCTTGGGCTTATTCACTGTAAATGTGTAAATTTATTATTTTATTCTATTTATTACTCTCTTGTTTATTATTTTATTGCTATGCTTATGTTGTTGGTATTTTGAGCAACCTCTGGCACAAGAATTTCCGTCGGGATTAATTAAGTTCTATCTTATCTTATCTAACGACTGCGTCTTTTTCCTTATATATTTCTTTTTCAGGCTTTTTCGGGCACCGTGGTGGAGAAGGACCCCATGCCCACGGCCGTGCCTCACCTCACCATCGCGCCGCCCGCTCTGCCCACCATCCCGGAGAGGAAGCAGCAGGAGGAGGTGGCCACGGAGGCCCCGCCCGCTGAGCCCCCCAAGAGGGTGTCGAAGTTCAAAGCGGCGCGGCTACAGAGGTGAACCGGGACAAGGACGTTGTTGTCGTGGTGGTTCACACTTTCAACTTTACTTTTTATTTTTTTTCCCGGGGGGAGGGTTTTGTGTAGTACTCCTATCGGAAACGTTAAATCGGCAACTCGTAAGTGGTTATTTTTCGATGTTTTGGTTAGTTTGTGTTTCGCTCGCCCGCTTCTGCAATATAACATGTAACACTTAACACTGTGCGTCCACCTTGCCTTAGTGCTTGTCCTGGTTAGTAGTGCGCCCCCAGTGGCAGAGCCTGGACATGTGTCGTACAAGTCAGTCTCGTAGCTGCTTTTCCTTTGAGCCCCTTGTGTTGTCTGCAATATTGAGACAAACAGAAAAAAGCTTTGCAACTTAAACATTCATTGTTTTTTTTCCCCTCTTTGTTTCCTGACACAGGATTATGTGAAAACTGGTTATTATTATTCCTTGGAACATGTTTATTTGAATGTATTGTCCACTGATGTGAACGGCTTTATATATTAAAAAATTTTATGTTTTCAAATTAGTACGAAAATAAATGATTTTGGTAACTAGTGCTGCCTCTTTTTTGATTTGATTTTGAACTCCAACGTAAATATATACTACTTCTTGACCAGAGTTGGTATTTGGATATTACGGGTATGGTGTGGAGTGCATAAAAACAGATGAACTTCACACTTCAAAGTAAGCTTTAATTAAAGCTGCAGCTACCAAGTTGAAAGACTATCTGTGTGTGTGTGTGTGTGTGTGTGTGTGTGTGTGAGAGAGAGAGAACTCTGATAAGAAGCTTTTAAACTGGTCCTGAGGTGACTGCCCCCCTCCCCCTCCTCCCTTCATCAGGATTATTCCTCCAATATGAAAATCCAGGTAGCATGAGACAGATTATCCAAAGTTTAACGTGGTGGTGGTAGTATTGGGTTTGTCGAGACAAATCAGTCGACTTAATGTGGGTTAAGATGTGAAGGGCTGTACTGGAACACCAGAGCCATTTGGAAGTATGTAATGGGCTGGAAATACACAACAGAAGATCTACACTGCGGGGATTAGGAGGGATTTTTTTTTTCCTCCGGGCTGTGATGACGGAGCAGAGCAGGTACTGTGGTCCGGCCGACAGGTGCGAGGGCCGCCGAGGCAGAGAGAGAGAGAGTCGCTCTGTTCCAAATCTCCGGATCCTGGATTAGCCACCGTGTGTAGGCCGACCTGTTAAACCGCAATTAAGTCAAACTACAAACATGAATCAGAAGTGGATTGTCGCTTGAGATTAACTCTTGGTCTCTGATGCAGAAATGCATCAGGTGAGCGTTTAATTTACTGTCACGTATTTTTGTTGTGGCATGAATTGGACTGGCAAGTCCAGGTTTAGGGTTAATCCAGGTTTAAATCGTTTAAAGTTCTTGGTATGCTGCAGTACACTTCAAGAATGTGTAAGATAGTGATAACTAATAACATTGAATTTTTTAAATGTAGGAAGAAAATGAATTAAAATAAATTATATTATAAATTAAGTCACATTCCTGCATTTAATTCTTAGTGTATGGAATCTTGGGATTTTTACATCAAATCAACGAGTAGGTTACATGTGTTTACAGCTCATGCATTTGTTTTGACTAAATAAATATTGACATTCAGAAATCAACACAATCCTATGGCTACAGCAGCATTGTACAGATAATAATAGACCTCCATCTAAAATGTAATACAAGCATAATGTGCAGTAGGCCAGATTAAGATTTTATTTCGTATGGAAGAAATAATAGTGATTGACTTTCAATAATAGCGTTGACTTTCAAACCGTGCATTCGGTGTCAGTTCACTCCACCTGTGGCCAGACGAGGGAGACATCTAGCTTCAGGACACCAGCATCACCACCACCACCATCACCACCACCAGCACCACCGCCAAGTATCCCAATTAAATGTAGAAATTTCATTAGTCGCTCATATTTGTGCTGGAATGATTGCGGGGGAACACACGCCAGTGCCTCGACGCGGTGTCGCGGATGTGTGTAGCCTGAAGCTTTTTGAGTTCAACGGGGATCTGAATACGATCACACACACACACACACACACACACACTCAGACACACACACACACACACACACACGCATACTGTAGCAGTCAGTCATGCAGCTCATCACTCGTCACTGAACTCCGAGCTGTCACTTGTCGGTGTGTCCGCGTCCTCCGCAGCGCGTCGCGTCGCCCAGGTAAGGATCGTTCTCTGATGTTCGTCTGTCCGTTGACTTATTTCCAGTTATTCGCGGGAAGCGGACGATAAGTTTCAAACAAGTCGCGTTGTTTTTTGTGTGCTCACGGTCGCCGCGGAGTTTCGGAGCGCGTTCAGAGGTTAGTGCGCATCTCCTGTGTGTTTTGCGTCTCATTTCGCCGGATCCGGTTACAACAGTACAAGTATAAGAAGTGCTGCGTGTTTAAAGGGTGTTTGTCTGAAAGTGTGATCGAAGATAAAAACCGAAATGATCCCACGTTAGCGTCACTGTGATGACCCAGAATTCATTCGTGTCGTTGTGAAATAAAGTGGTCCACTTATGAGGAAATGCATATTTTTCATATTTCTTTATTTATTTTTGTACTTATGCCGACTTATCGTTTTCATAAATTAGTCTCAAATGTGATTGCATCCATAATAATCCATAAACAATCCATCTTTGAAGCCTATATGCATGAGGATGTGTGTTACATCTATTCTGCTGCTGTATTCATTTGGGTGTCTGTTACATTAAAAAAAAAAAAAAAAAGGCAAACCCTAGTGGATTTTCTCAGTGTAACTGCCGGCCTGTGCCTATTTATAAATATGTTCTGCTCCGTTTAAAGTATGCTGCTTGCATTTTACTGTTGTCTCGACCTTTCTTACTTTTTTTGTACTCGAGTGTCACACCTCTGTCCCGTTTATTTTGCTCACCTGTGCAGTGTTCTTTAGCTGTAGCTGCAAAGCCATGCACCCTCAGCCTCTGCCCCCACCACCCCCTCACCCACCCCCACCTCACCCACCCCCACCCACCCTCACCCACCCTCACAACCCCCACTCCTCCTTTTCCAAATGCTCTCCTTTGAAGCGATGATGCCCCATCTGTCATATGTGAGCAAAAAGAGACCATGCTCTGCACTTCTCAATTACTGAATTCTCCTCTTGCCAGCTCCAGTGGGGCAGGAGGAGGAGCAGGTGGGTGGCAGTCAGTACGATCAATCAACATGAAATATTCAGATTTTGTTTATCCTGAACACAGTTATTTACCACCAGCGGCTGCTTTTGTTGAACTAAAACCCCCTGCCCCTGGCCTGAGTGTTATCTGTGTGCTATTCTTCCCCTCAGAACTATGGGAGGGAGTTGTTATGCGGTGTGTGTGTACACACACACTACAAGATCGGGGCGATTTAGATGCGATTTGACCCCAACCCCGAGAATCGAGGGGAAAAACACTTGACGAGGCAGACACTTCGATGATCTCGTATCCTGTAGTGTGAGGTGTTCAGCGATATGATCTGAGAGCACTGAGCACAGATAGTAGTCAATGAAAAATGATCTTAAACAGCAACAAGGAAGAATGCCCAAAACTCTGAAATCAATATATGCAATGCCACTCAAGATGGCCAAAGCTGTAACATTTGTTTTATGTCTATTATTAAAATAGATCAAAATAAAATTGACATAATAATAAAATATGTACTTTTCCGGGTGACTGAGTCTCCTTCAATCTTGGAGGATTGACGATGCGCAACCGTACATGTCCTGTTTGATAATTAAATAGGTCAGGAGTCATTGTGTGTGTGTTTCCTGATTTGGGTGAACTTGTTGTTTTTGCTACGAGTCTCGACGTGGATTTACATTGTGTTCAACAGGGTTAATCTGGAGTCCATTTTAAGTGAAATTCTCTATGGTAATTAAGCTAAGTACTAAAGCCTTAGCTCTGGCAAAACCGGTAGATTCGCAGAGATCACCCACTTCCACCTCTATAGAAAAGCAGTACTCATGGATGTATCAATTAAAACCAACGATGTGCTTATTATGCCCAACATCGCCCGCCATGTAGTTTTTGCGTCAACGGTTAACGCCCACTTCATGTTTGATCGCGGGAGTGTCAGTTTTTATAGTCTGGAATCAGGGTTTGTTCATGAATGGGGTCGGGTGGTGTGTGGGATGCTGTTTTGGCCAGAGCGTTCCAAATCGTTGCACTCCACACGCCACAGGAATAAAGTTGTTAACATTGAGCATGACACTAGCGCAGTGCCATTCAGAATGTTCAAAACGTTCTTGCAGCTTTCCCGAGAACCGCTCACCCAAGCAACTTCACACTCGACACCGCGCCTCCTCGGGTCCTCAGCAGTACACCCACCAAGTGTGAGGTTGACAGGATGGACAGTTGTTGAGGAAATCAAAGGCCAGCCATACATACATACAAACATACAGAGACTCCCTCCATTTTAGTGAGATGTCGGTATGTGTGTGGTCTCTCACGATTTTTCAAAGTTTTAGTCCGTCCCCAGCATTAGTGACACTATCTGGGAGGGAAAATATGCGTTGGTAAAGAGGTTAACTGATTTAATCTGGATCCTTCTTGGCCGCTATAGAAAGGCCCATTGAATTTATTGCTGCCATAAGGAGAGAGGGAGCTGTTGTGAGAGAGAGTGAGTGAATGAAACTGTATCAAATGTTGCACCACAGCCCTTTTCTCATTATGCTGCAAGAAAGTCACACGGCTTACATGACAAAGCTCTGCTTGGCAACTTTCTCCCCTGATGGAAGCACTTGTTTGAACATGGAACACATGATTTTAATTTCTGTAATCCATGCTCAAATCAACAGACCAGATGAACTTTTTGGCACCCGCACAACCACATTAAATAGGATTTTCGCTGAAAATGTCTAAGCTATTTGTCAAAGGCTTAAACTCATTTTCGATAAATAACAAGGGGGAAGTTATTTCAAATGTTCTGTGGTGCACTGTGTGGCAATCTAGGAACTTTTTTCAAATCTTGTGAGGGCAGCAAATCAGAAAATGTTACCCCCAATCATTCAAAACTCTTTGAAACTCTTCATCTCTCAAGCGTCCTCCTTGTGATTATTATATCCCTATGATGATGCCTCGTGAAATTTGCCCGGGTACCATGGCCCTAAGTGTTTGAGCTATGAGGCAATAGAGTGAAAAGCATAGCCCCCCTCGTACGAGAACACAACAGTGAATAATTAATAATCTTGCTCCCAATTCCAGGAAAACAATAGCATATTGTAGGAACACTGCACTAATTTAACTAGCAGGGGTGGGACGGGGCGGGGGTGGTAGTGGGGGGCGGGGGTCTCCCAAAAGCTTCGACAAATTGTGGAATGTATCGCCATTGTTGCAAAGTATGTCTGTGTGTGTGTTGTTCCCGTGAACAACGGTGCTTCACTTTCACATTCTGCGTCTTTTTCTCGGGTTGTTTTGGGTGTAATAGCTCCGATGTTGTGCATGATGTATGAGTATATAGTGGTTGTGTACATTCCCGTGTTGTATTGTAATCTTGTTTGCCTTTGGGATTTATCAGAACCCATTAAATAGCCTACTTTCACCTGCTGGCAGGATGTGGGATGGAGACATGCACATGCAGGAAGCTATTTTCCACGGGCCTCCTCTCCTGGCTGTCAGCTCCCATTAAGAGGGAAGGTGTCATATCTGCAGCACAGCTGAGTGCAGATGGCAGAGTGGAGCGGATGGCTCACCGATTTAAACAATGATTAATGAACAGAGATGGAAAACAAATTACATTGGACTATCGGAGGCAGGGAATTGTTTTTATGAAAATGTTAATTGTGTCTGCCAGGCTGATATAAAGGAAGGGTGGGGTTGGGGGGGGGTGGGCGGGTGTTGGGGTTGGGGTTGGGGGAGGCGGGGGCGGTGGGGTGGTGGAGGGTGGCGAGGGGGCAAACGCTATCCGAGGGGCTCGCTGATAGAATCTCTACTGCTCCCCCACGTGACATCATCTCTTTGTCTCAGCGTGTGATGTTTAATACCACACCTTGGCTCCCAGGTCTCTGATCTGTCATAACTTTCCAGGCATGGCTGTTTTATGATGAACCTTGCAAAGTATTGTCGGCCACTGCTGCACCAATTAGCGTTGGCTCTAATAATAAGTGGTGGTAAGTGACGACTGAAGGCGCCCCGCTTCTCGTTGCAATTATTGCAGGCGGGTGCAGCTGCACTACTTAGGGAGATGACGATAATTATTTATCTTTTTTCATCGCGGGTTGATTATTTAAGAGCATCATACACTCATCAGAGTAATCAGGAGAGAGTGATTAGTGAGAATCCACAAGGCCAACAGCTGCCACATTAAACACTTGCCTCTGTTGCCAACACACAGTGGCAGGGCTCGTTCACAGGACACGAGACGAACCACTTCACCTTCGCGCGCGCGTGTGTGTGTGTGTGTGTGTGCTGGTTAGAAAGTCAGGGCAGAGGGCACCGCGACAAGGAGTAGACGCCGCCCCTCCGTAGACAAAATAAAGCAGGTTGCCATGTAGGGGGAGGGGGGGGGGGGGGTTGCTCTTCCGAGTCAGAGGGCGTAGGGAGCGATGTCTTGAGAGTTTGATCACAACTGTGTGCATGGTTGTACGGCATCTGCAACGTCCTCTGCTTCCTCCTCCGTGAACCATCGCTCACACGGTGCTGCTGCTGCTGCTGCTGCTGCTGCTGCTGATGTGAAGACGAGATTGGACAGAAAGCGTTTGATTGTTCTGTCGAGCGCGTCGCCCCGTATGTGTGTCTCATCGCGGCGTGACTCTGAAGAGCCCACAGTCATTCCCGGCCGCACGCCGCCTGCCAGCCACGCTCCCGTGTCCGGCGTGCGCGGCGGGGCGGCCGGTTGTCGTGCGATGCCTCCGAGAGACTAAAAGGCTAATTCTTTTTAGCCCAGATGTTTGCCTGAACACAATCCTGGGATCATACTGGGTTGATGAGCTCAATCAATGAAATGATTTAATAGATGATTTTTGTCCCTGTAATTACAGTGTGTAAACTACTTAGCTAGGATTGCAAAGGAAGTCATTTTCTAATTACGCTGATACCCCGTTGTCTAATGGTGGATGTTTTGCTGTTTTTCGAGAGAGAGACAGAGAGGGATAGAGAGAGAGAGAGAGAGAGAGATAGTGAGGAAGAGAGATATATATATAGAAAGATGGAGAGATAGAGAGGATCGATGGAGAAGGAGAGAGGGAGAGATCCATGCACATACAGTATATCACATGTATACATGTGTCTGTATGAGAGGGGCTGGGGTGGTGCCACTGTATGACCGGTTCGATGCTGTGTCCTGAAAAAAGATCATCAAGAACAGCAAGATGGCTGCCAAACGAGTGACTTCATTGAATTATCAGCCCAGTTAATGTGTCTTATTCTTTGTTTGTTGTGTGTTTTTTTCCCCTTTCTCTAGTTGTCATAGCTTAATGAGATACTGTAAGGGGCATTACCAAACTCCTGCTGTGATTTCGTGATGACTTGTTTAATGACTTTTGTTTTAATGCCTGAGTGTGTTAGAGATGAAAATATGAAAATAGTATGCACAATTGTATTTGCCGCCCCCCCCCCCCCCCACACACACACACACACACAGGCACACACACACAACACACCCACCCCCTCATATAATATTCTGTCAGACTGATTTAAAGACAAGTTACAACTATACAAGTTAATTGACAATGCAGTGAAGGGGTTTCTGTTGTTGTTGCACAGCTGGAAATGTGTACATTTGGAGAGAGGGAGATGTGTCAATATGTTGGAACAGCTCCATTCTGGGAGATCTGCTGGAGTTCTGCTGGAGAGGGCTGTGCTTTCCTGCAGGGTCCAACCATCTGAGGCAGACTCCACCAGCATGTGGAGAAGCATCTCCCGTTGCAACGTCGTCCCAGACGCACCCCACACGGATAACACATCCCATAATATGCTCCAAGCTTTGTCTCCTTCCAGCAGGAACAGGTGGTCTGGGCAAACTAGAGCAACTGTTTACACATAAGTGATTTTATATATATATATATATGTATAAATATATATATATATATTTCCTCCTGGGCTGCGGTAATATGTGTGTGTACCTGACTGTATTCACAAGCAGGACACCAGAGAAGACACACATTTGGATGTCGTCCACTTGCTGCAGCCAGCAGTGATTTATATTAATATTTTATTAAAATATAAATGTATTTATTTATTTTTTTACTAATAAATGTATCACATAAATAACTTGTCCAAACAGAGAAAATCCCAAGCAAACGTGACATGTTCGGATTGTATGTCATGTAATCCACCACTTCTAGAAAAGATTTTGCATCTGTATTGGAAAAGAAAAAAAACCCATTCAAAATATTCAAAAATACATAAAAAAATCAATCATCATGGTGCTGTTTTGGTCCTCTAGTGGCTACTTAGACACACATGTGTGAAGAGCAGGCTCCGGGGAGAGGGGGTGGGTGGGTCAGTTTTGGGCTAGTTTTATCTCCAGTCTGAATATAGCCTGAGTCCCAACGGTGTCTCCACAGCTGGGCACCGCTAAGCTCGCCTGCTCCTTTGAGTCTAATTCCAAACTAACTGCCCGATAGCTTTTCCTTTTTTTATTTATTTTTTTACATATTCTTTCCCGGCTGCAAGGATTTATTTTCTCTCAGTGTTCATTATATTTAAGGCCAGTAATAAGCATTCTTGCGCTAAACAAAACTAAATGTAATCAGGAGACCTCCGTGAAAAAAATAACAGGGAATAGCTGACTCCCGAGTAACTGTGAATCACTCGGGCTCTCGGCCTCACCATATTCGTCTTTTTTCTTTTTTAACAAGCAACAAGCCACGCTCTTATTGTTATGGAGGATGAAAAAAAAAGAGAGTGGCATATATTTACTTTATCCACAACAAATGTGTACATATTCCTTTACGAGTGTTTTAGCTATTACTCACAAGGAGCTAGTTTGTTAGTGCTGTGTGCGCTCTTTCTGTGCTCCGTGCTCCTGCGGTAATGAATGCAGCGGCTGAGACTATTCTGTCTCCGTCAGGCTTTTGGGGGGTCTGCGGAGAAACTCCACTATTG
Organism: Coryphaenoides rupestris; assembly: GCA_002895965.2. Classification (NCBI taxonomy): domain Eukaryota; kingdom Metazoa; phylum Chordata; class Actinopteri; order Gadiformes; family Macrouridae; genus Coryphaenoides; species Coryphaenoides rupestris. The sequence continues at coordinate 191,357 of PIJE02000468.1, read as the reverse complement.
CCTTTCATTAATCTGCCTGTCAGAAAGTGTACGGTGCTATCTGCTGCCGCTGTGGGTCATGGTGGACTAGCATGTTGCTTCTGCCCTCTGCCCGTTACATGCACCTCGTACCGTAACAGGGCAACACTGTGTGTGTGTGTGTGTGTGTGTGTGTGTGTGTGTGTGTGTGTGTGTGTGTGTGTGTGTGTGTGTGTGTGTGTGTGTGTGTGTGTGTGTGTGTGTGCGTGGGTGTGTCTGTGTGTGTGTGTGTGTGTGTCTCGAATGGCGTGCTGGGCTGTCTGACTGTTTCTCTGACTGGGTAGCATAGTGGGAGGCATGCATGGCAGTCCTGCACGAACGAAGAAGCAATTCTAGTTTCGTTATCACTCAGTTGACGACAAGAGGCTATTCGAGCACTTTATGAAACACAAATATTCAAATTTTGAAGTATGCATTGCAGAATGCGTCAAAGATAAATACGGTTATATACGGTCCACTGTGTTCAGATTGCATACTTGACTAATTGTAGAATATTTACTGCAATAGGCTTGTAGATACATTAGTATTTATTTAGTATATAGGTCACATAATAGAGAACTGAGGCTACTGGTTGTCGGCCTATGAGGTAAAGTAATGTCTGGCCCAGATAGGGTATAGAATTCTTTTCTCACACAGCTGTGAGAAGAGCAAAAAAGGTCTATTTTTTAACAGAAGCAGTCTCATCAGTATTATTTGAGTTTGGATTTAGGACAGTGGCCACATATTCAACTGAAAAGTAATAGGACAGCAGAATCAATTGTAATACTTATTGTAATGGTCTATCTATAGTATCTTATAGTCACAGCAACGGTGATCAGATGGCTCGGGTTAAAATAGCTGTGAACTCAGACGCATGTGTACGCAACACATCCCTGTACCCAACCACACCTACATGCATGGCGGCTACCTCGACACTTAACCACAAACAATCTCCCTCTCGAGTTGAACGGGAAGACACTCATTGGGTCTGACACAGTGCCCCCTCTGTTGTGTTCTGCTCTCCACCACCGGCCGCCCAGCAGCTGTCTGTCTGTCAGTGCATACATCTACGTCTTGCGTGTGTGTGTGTGTGTGTGTGTGTGCTGCTGCGTAATAATGCACAGTGCACACCCACACACATACATACATACGAGTGCACCCTCACAGTCATTTAGACACCGGCAGACAACCCATGGATATTCTGTTGGTCGGTGACACATTCAAAGACGTACACATGTGTAATATAATACGTATATATGCACTTGTGTATACGCACATTCAAACGCATACGCATGCACCTTGCTGGCTGTCACAAAGACACACACACGCACACACATACGCAATCACACACACGCATTGTTGAACATGTCTTGCTGTAATTCCTATATTCTTCCATGTTAGACGAACAAAGCTTGCACCGAAATAGTATTTTATTGATGACTATACATCACCAAAGTTCCCGCCGGCGATGACTTATTCATTTCCAGTTCAGGCACCACCACCACCACCACAGATGTCTGATCGCCACATCGATCATAAATGAACATGTGACCCAGGCGGGCCAGTTTGCTGCGAGCGGGGCCGACACTTTATCACTCACACTGTTTTTTGTGTACATAATTTTTTTTCCTGACTGACGGAGGTTTGCCGTTCAGGATGATGTAATCCTGTGTTAATTCATGGCGGACAGGCCCGGCTTTGTTCCGTGCCCTTTGGTGTTACACGAGAGCCGTGCAAGCGCTGGCTTACGTGACCTCTGCTATTGTGGCGCGCTCTGAATTTGAAGCTTTGTTTGTTGCTACAGAGGAATTGCAAAAGGGAGTTGGCACTGGCAGTGAATGTGAGGCACATTTGAGCTTTCTGTTGAAAAATTCGCACTAACTTTTGTTAGCTTTTTGTGTGTGTGTGTGTGTGTGTGTGTGTGTGTGTGTGTGTGTGTGTGTGTGTGTGTGTATGGGGGCGGCGGGGGGGGGTTAGATTAAGTTGTTTATTTCATCTGGGGATATAATTACCCTGTGGTAAAAGTTTGATTTAAATGCGCATCAGGCTTTGATAGGTTTATTTTTATTTTTATATAATGCTGTTCCACAGATTTGTGAAATGCAACAGTCAGGCTGAGAGGAAGCAGCGAGGCTTTGATGTTCCCACCGCTCGGTATTGTTTGTCAGTACAATGCAAGATCAAGACAACGGCTTCAACATGCACTTAAAAAAGCACACCCCTATTTGTAAAGGAAGTCTTTGAGGTTTACTTATTCAGCATTTTTACCATCGCTACCAATGATCTATAAACCACAGACAACCGAACACAGGATGAGAGTCAAAACTCGCCTCGCTTTGTTTCCTGGTCGACTCAAGTGCCAAGTTATAGAATTTATTCTGTAAGAAAATAACCGCCATCATCATTTTTGTCACCTTTCTTTTTACATTCAAATCAATGTACCTTAAGCGCTATGCTGCTATAAATACATAAAAAAAACAGTGTTAACTGTTCCTTTGTCCTCCTACTAACTCCTCTTCTCCTGTATTTTTAGGTCTCATCTGATTCTCGTCTCTACCCTGAAATCCAGCAGATGAGCAACACAACCAATTCTACTTGATCTGAGTAGCTGTTAACAATCAGCACAGCGTTAACTTCCAGCCCTCCGCTTGTCCCAAATAGCCATTCCTGACCGTCACACTGAAACATTACCTGATCCCCAAAAGGAGAGCCTCATTAACCTGGCAACCCACCCAATTACGAGCCAGATGGCACTTTTGGCCAATCAGATAATGGATGCCAGAATTCTGAGCAGCATGAATGGAAGAGTGGAGCTTCCTCAGTTCATGCGCGTCGCCAACCAGAGCATTGTCACACAGGCGAGCTCTGGCCAAGAAGACAACCGCAAGAACCGGAAGTATCCGTGCCCGCTGTGTGGGAAGCGCTTCCGCTTCAACAGCATCCTGTCCCTCCATATGCGCACACACACCGGGGAGAAGCCCTTCAAATGTCCTTACTGTGACCACCGGGCTGCGCAGAAGGGCAACCTAAAGATCCACCTGCGCACCCATAAGCAGGGCATTCTGGGAAAAGGCCGCGGACGCATCAGGGAGGAGAATAAGTTGCTTCACGAGCTTGAGGAGAGGGCGATACTTAGGGACAGGCAGATGAGAGGCAGCTACATCGGCCATCAGCAAGGATCCCTCCTCGCTCAGCTCCAGAAGCACCCTCCGCCGCAGAATGCCCAGACACAGTCCCCTCTCCAGCTCTCTCTAGCCCCCAGCGGGACGGCCGAGGGCCTGTCTCATAGCTCCATGCCGAGCGCGGTCACCAGCGTCCAGGAGGAGAGCCTGCAGCCCCAGCCCAACGGGGGCTTCCGCTGCTCCTTCTGCAGAGGCAAGTTCCGGAAGCAACAGGAGCTGGAGCGCCACATTCGAATACTGCACAAGCCCTATAAATGCACCTTATGTGAATTTGCCGCCACGCACGAGGAAGAGTTGATCGGCCACGTGGAGACTGCGCACATCACCGCCGACTCGGGCCAGGGACAGAAGCCCGCCGGCGGGGGCGGCGACAAGCCGAAGCCTGCAGGGGAGTTCCCCTGCGAGGTGTGCGGCCAGACCTTCAGCCAGGCCTGGTTTCTCAAAGGCCACATGAGGAAACACAAGGACTCCTTCGAGCACTGCTGTCAGATCTGCGGCCGGCGCTTCAAAGAGCCATGGTTCCTCAAGAACCACATGAAGGTCCACCTCAACAAGCTGGCAGCCAAGAGCAAGCTCTCCGCCGAGCACGACATGGCTGCCAAGCTGAGCGGCCTGGCGCAGGAGCCCCCCGCCAACCTGTACACCCAGTACATCTCCAGCATACACAACCGCTTCCTGTCCACGGACAGAGCAGAGCCGCAGGACTATAACCCCATCCTGGCCACGGCAGGCATCGAGGTCAAGGTCAGGGAGATGCTGGGGAGGATGATGGCGTCATCACAGATGGAGGGAGAGGAGCGGCCTCTGCTCGGTATGAATCACGGCCGCCCGCCGCTGGGTCTGAGCAGTATGGAATACCTTCAGAAGGCCATGCCTGAAGCAGCCGACACCATGAACTGCGGTGCATACCCCGGCTGGCAGGTCATGAGCACACCGGGGCTGGCGGTAGAGCCGGTGTTTGCCGCTAAAGAAGCAGCGTTGCAGCAGCAGCAGCAGCAGCAGCTGCAGCAGCAGCAGAAGAACTCCTACTTGGGGGAGAGGTGCCCGTCTGCTGAGGAGGAGGAGGAGGGGAAGGAGACGGCGTGTGTCAGAGACGCTGATGCGAGGGCCCTCAGCAGGCCCCCGAGCCCAGGTAGCCTCAAGCGTCACGGGGCGACGGAGGTCACCTCCGAGACCGCCACCGCCCACCCCGGCGAGGATCAGGAAAAACATCCACCCTGCTCCTCCCCCATTGCAGGTAATAACACCACATCCCTTAACACAGAATACCGTTTTATTGTGTATTAGGATTATTACAATAATCAAACGGTGTGGATTAGATGTGTCAAATATTCATTCAGTTCGATTCCACCCAAATTCACTCATTCGTCATAAAGTAGACGGCTAAAGAAACGGCTAAAGAAAAAAAAATATCGGCACGAGAGCAATGAAAACACGATGTTTCTCCAAGTATCAATGCGTGAGAGAGAATAGCGCTGTACCCCCCCCCCCCCCTCATAACAACACCACCGCACATATATGACACCCGGACTCGACTGCCAGGACGCGGTTCTGCTCCCTTTTAAATAAAGTCAGCCTTATTGTGTTGAAGTGCAGAGATAATTAGTATCTGCTACTTTCTATCAGTCACATCCCCACCCCTTGCCTACAGGGGCGCAAGATGTTAATGCGTGCCATCTGGCGCTTTTAATGATTTGATATATACCACCCAGTGACTTTTATGATTTGATCTACCACCTGGTATTTTTATTGATTGTCTTCTGCTCCACCTGGTGGTTCCGTTCCCTGGCTAAATGCCTCTCTCGTCATGGCACCCCTGCTAACATGTTATCATGAGACTAAATTGCTGCTTATAATAGTGCCTGCGACGAAACACAAAGACTCAACTTTGCCGTTGCCGTACTTTCTGTGTGTGTGTGTGTCTGGCTGCTCTTAGCGGCTATATATTACCCCGGCAGAGGAAGGTTACAGGATGTCTGTTGCTATGTGTATCCCAGTGTCTGACACTCTCGCGGGACCGAGTATCCACTTGAATTATGGCCGCGCACCAGAGATAAATGGATCAGCGCTAATCTCATTATGTGTTTTTGTTTCCATATTGTACACACTCATGGGTCTCTGCGTATTTACATAGTAATGTTCACAGTTTAATGGGGAAACCTCACACTGGATTCTCTCGCTTTAAAGAAAAAAAAAAGGAGGGAAAAGAAACATTGATGGGAAAAGAAACTGTTGTTGTTGTTGTTGTTGTTGTTGTTGTTGTTGTCGTGGTCGTTCCTTTCCCTGCTCCTCTCGGTATCTCGGAGAACATATCGTGTCTCTTTTTCGGGGCAGACACTGGGCCGATGGCTGCGGATAGCCGAGGGTGTGAGAGCCCTGGGATCTGCTGGGATGTTACATTCTGTATCAGACTCTAATTTCAGTCAATATTAAGCATGGAAGCTAATTCATTGTAAAGGTCAGGCGTCATTGCTTTAGTCAATGATGGATCCCCCCGCCACCCCCCCCCCCCCTTCCTCACACACACACACACACACTCCGCTTCTCGTCCCCCCCCCCCCCTCTCCACTCCCTCGTCCCTCCACCCTCCCCTCCCCTCCCGTCTCTCTTCTCTCTGTTCTTAGTCCCGTGTAATGGTAGACTCACTCTGGGGGCTTAGCGCCCGGCATTGTTTAGCATTGACAATATATCCCAGAGACCTCTGCAGCTGCTCTCGCCGCTCACAATGACAGATTAATTAACACAATCACACGCCGCTGGCCCCGGCTCAACACGGCAGGTCTGCGGCGGCACAGATAGGTAAATCCTGACGACGCGCGCCGCCACCACCACCACCACCGCCACCACCACCACGCCGCGCGCGCCGCCACGCACCACTTGATAGGGGGCTCTAATAACAGGGATAAGTTTGTGATGGAGGGTGGGAGGGTTGGTGGTGGTGGTGGTGGTGGTGGTGGTGATCAAGGCTGTCTGTCTGTCTGCCCGACGGTCGAAAGAGAGAGAAAACGAGGAAAGAGAGAGAGAGAGAGAGTGTGCGTGTGTGTGTGTGTGTGTGTGTGTGTGTGTGTGTGTGTGTGTGTGTGTGTGTGTGTGTGTGTGTGTGTGTGTGTGTGTGTGTGTGTGTGTGTGTGTGTGGGATTTCTAATTCAGGAGAGCAGGGGCGGCTGAGGAGGAATTGCCGCTGCCAGATGTTAGCGGTTTGAGGAACATTGATTAGCCCCAGAATGAGCCGCCTGCATTATTCATAGTTAAGTCAGACGTTGTCGGTGGTGGTGGTGGTGGTGTTAGTGATGGTGGTGGCGGTGTGGTGGAGTTGGTGGAGGTGAGGGTGGTGGTGGTGGTGGCGGTATGGTGGAGGTGAGGGTGGTGGTGATGGTGAGGATGGTGGTGGTGGTGGTCAAGAAGAAGGAGTTATGGATGAACTTCAAACGGTAAACATGGCCCACATCACATTGAGGGATGGCTTCTTTTGACAGCCCTGCATGGGTTTTAAAATCTAAATGTACAAATCTACACACACACACACACACACACACACACACACACACACACACACACACACATACACACACACAGTAAGCACAGTACATCAGAGAGCATGTGTGCTCATTCAATAGATGTATGGTGTCCAACCACCACCACCCGACCCACACACACACACACACACACACACACACACACACACACACACACACACACACACACACACACACACACACACACACACACACACACACACACACACACAAAACATCTTATGAAGACATTTTTAATTCTTTATTTACCATGATGACTGACATTTTAATATGAGCTTTTGAATAACTCATCTTCTTAAAAAGGATAAACTCTGCGTGTGTGCGTGTGAGTGGAGTTGTGTCACGTTCGGGCTTCTGACCTACATTGGACGGGCGGCGGCGGGATCCGGGCTCGCAAACGCAAAACGCAAACCGCAAAACGCCGCGCTGACAAACACAAAAACGGCGGCCTGACAGTTATTAATTAGTCCCATTCAGCACTCTTAACCCCAAGGTCAATGAGCAGACAGTATGTAATGATGTTGTCCCCGCTACTCTTTTGTCTTCTCTCTCTCCCCCCGTTCCGTTCCCCTCTTCGGGGGCGACTCTCTTGACTGTAGCCGCTAAGCCGCCGATAACCTCCAACGATAGCCACGTTCACGAGAAAAACCACCACCACCACCACCCCCCCCCCTCCCCCCACAAGCCAGCCCCGCTAGATTGCAACATTCACATTAGTCTGGCTGATGAATTGGAAATCACTGCCGCGGTTCCTGATTGATGATGACATTAGAGTCTTTGTGTGTCGCTGTCGTGTCGTGAAAAAGCTCAACCGGTCTTAAACTAACTACTTCTCCCTAAGTTGGCCGCTGTATGGATGTCGCGCCTAAACAGGCCTGACGAAGACGCGCCCATTCAGAGACATTCAGGGGATTTTCCAGATATAGGAGCCATTTCTGAGGGGTTTGTCTAAACAGGATTACCTGTTGGCTTCCCCCTCTGCTTCTTTTAATCCTCTTTTTAATTATTATTATTGCAGATATGAGGCTCAAATTAAGCTCAAAATGCTTGTTTTCCTAGCATGGAGATAAAAAGATTTACCCAGGGAGTTCTGAACACCTGCCTTGAAATATTGTTCCACCATCTCCTGAATGCCATTTGGCTTAATTGACTTGGAAGCGTCCCAAATGCGTCATTGACTATGTGGTCTAATTAATATTAATAATATATGCTATTATAAACATCAAAGAACATCTGGTGTCCCTGTTTTTCTCGGCACTCTTGTATGTGACTCTCTCCCTCTCTCTCACTCTCTCTTTCTGTCTCTCCTCTCTCCCTCTCTCTCTGCCTGTCTGTCTCTCTCACTCTCTCTGTCTGTGTCTCTCTTTTTTATCTCACTTTCGCTCTGTCTCTGTCCCTCTCTCTCTTGCACTCTCTCTCTCTCTGTCTCTCTCTCTCTCACTTTCTCTCTGTCTCTTTCCCTCTCTCTCTCTGTCTCTCGCTTTCTCCCAGTCGATTTCATCTTAAACTGAACCAGTCAGTCATCATATCAGGGTTTCTCGGATTGCAAACACACACGCATCCCATGCGTACAAGACAGAGTCCACCGCACACCCGTTGAGGTCTACCCTATGAGTATACCACCACCACCCATGTGTCCCCGCCGGCACACGCCCGCGCCGGCACAACCATGCAGCATGTGAGCCGGTGATGCATGGCTGTAAATCTCACACAGCTATTTCCATACGACCATACGAAAAACAAATGACTCTGTCTCTCTGCCCAGCTGCATGTATCCTCCAACCCCCCCCCCCCCCCACCCCTTCCCCACCCCTTCCCCCACCCTCAGCCCACCCCCACCCCACCCACCCTATAGATACATTTTCCATGAGATATTTATTACGATATTTAGCTATTTGTCTCCTTGGCGCCTACATATCCACCACCGCCAGTACGGGTGGCCACCTCGTAGGCACCACTTCATTAGATTGTGTGCCGTAGGTGAGAGGAGGCTGGGGTTGGTAATGATGCCGTAATTGGAGTTTGGGGTTGATAGATATGAGATCTAAAATTACTCCCACATATAATGTGAGCCTCCATAGTGTAGGTAAATCTTAAACTGATTAGCATGAACCATGCAGGCAATCACAAAGATGGCAAACGTCCAACGGAAAGGAAAAGGGGAGGGGGGGGGGGGGGTGTTGGTGGCGGTGGGGTGGGGGGGGGGGGGGGGGAGAAAAGCCTATGGTCTTTGTGTTACTTTACTGCTCTCTCTCTCTCTCTTTCTCTCCTCTTACACACACACACACACACACACACACACACATACACACGCCGGCAAATGGGTTTAGGAAGCTCCACGGTGAACGATGAGGTCAGATGTGTGTGTGTGTGTGTGTGTGTGTGTGTGTGTGTGTGTGTGTGTGTGTGTGTGTGTGTGCACGCTGGCTAGCCAATGTCATAGTAATTTACGCCACATCATAATTGAGATGTAGAGTGTGTCCTGACTCCTGACACTGAATGAGTTCCATTAAGATGTTGTTGTTTTTTTGTTGTTGTTGTTTCACACATGCACAATCATGCATGTACACTCGCACACACACACACACACACACATACGCATGCATGCACACACACATACGCATGCATACACACACACACACGTACGTGTCTTAAGTTCAAGGTCATTCACTATAAGAGGTTTGGCATTTTAGCTGTTATTCCTCCATAATTTGTATCAGTTTTCTGCTCTGTTTAATTAATGTTACTATTTGGAAGTGTAATTTAAACATGAATAATTCCTCACTATTTGCCTCATTAAATGGCAGCTTCTTTGGGGCTCCAGATACAGGTTCCCCCAGAGATCACGGTACAGATTTAGATTTACTTCAGGGGTTAGGTCTTTAGGTGTATTAAAATTGATATTTCTCTAGCGCAGATGAATCATTGTTGTGAGTCAGATATTAGTCTATTAAAGAAGAACAATAAGGCATCAATATGCACAGAATTAAATTAATGGTGGTAGGTTTATCTCCCAATCCCAGACGCGTCCCTAAAAGACACAGTATAATGTATGACCTGACCTTCAAATGCCAGGAGAGTGTTGGGCAATAAACTGCCAATATTTGTGGCTTAATGGCATCGGATGACTTTTACTGTAATTGGAACGGCGACGAAACAGCTGGGCTGTTTAAAGACAGTGCGAAGCTGGGGTCTCAGACAATCACTAACTCAACACCGTTGCCAACAGTGTGTTTAACCCTGTAGAATGCCGCTGCAAGCCATTATTAGGATTTAAATGGAGGTAAAGTTGAAGAATATAATCAGTGGGGGGGAGGGGGAGGGAGGGGGATGATGTTAACACATGAGGGTAAAATATCACGCCTCGTATTTAGAATATGGAACGTCAGTGGAACCGGAAAAAAAAGGACAAATAAAAATCCCTTTTTTACTTTTTGTTTTGATACATTCGGTACAATGTGAGTAATGTACCCCACGTGTTTAGCCTACCCCCATTTTTCTAATATGAAACCAAAAAATGAACTCTGAAGATACATGCTGTGGTTATTTTTTTTATTTTTTTTCATCAACGATTTACATGTAACACTCTGTTTCCAAGTGTAAAACTATGTTATTGGTTTTGATGGAATGGGGTTCCTGTTCTGCAGCCTGCTCTGCTAGTTGCTTCGTACTGTGACTGGATAATTATTTTCGGAAGAATCTTGTTTGCTGTTAACATCTCTGAGTGTATTTATTGCGCATGGTGCCGTCCACACTGTAAAATGATGAATCACTGGAGCTGAAAGCTGATTACAAGCTTGATTTACTGCAGGGCAGGGCTTAAATCATTCAACTCAGCTTTGTGTGGGATTGCAACATTTTTCATGTTTAGAAGAAAGGATTCATATGCCCTGCGATGTATACACAGTTTTCAGGAAGGATTTCTCACTCCTGCCCCATATGCATACGCTTATTGCACTGATTCGATTGGCTCGCTCACACGCCTTCTGCCTTTATTACTCTCCATGACAGGTGACAAGGCCTACAGGTGCCTGCTCCCCAGTGACTACCCCAGCACGCAGGCCGCCTCTCTGGGCTTCCACCTGGACCGCTACCCCTTCCCTCACTGGCCCACCAGCAGGGAGCTCAAGTCCCCGCCGCAGCCCAGCACCAGCACCACCACCAGCCCCAAGCCCAAGCCCAGCCCCAGGCCCAGACCCGCATCCAGGGAGGACTGGAGCCCGGTACCAGCGCACTACCAAGGGCCCCTGGAGGGCCGCGATGACAGGGCGCCGCTCCACGCCAAGCAGACTCCTGCGGACGTGAGCAGCGGCAGCGTCGGCGGTGGCGGTGTTGGCTACAGGCGCGTCCACAGTCACAAGTCTCAGCAGCACGAGCCCCTGGACCTGTCCGTCCGTCCGGAGAGCAGCAGCTGCCTGGCCGACGGCCCTCCCGGCTCACTGGTTCCCGTCGGGGCGTTGGGGGGCGCGGCCTACGCTAACGGAACGCCAGTCCCGCCAGTCGCTGGCGTTCCCAGAGCCACGCAGAGCTACGCCGAGGCCATGGCCGAGCTGGGCGCCATGCCCGCCTATCGCCCCGACCTGCTGCTGCTGCCCGCGGCCAATGGAGCCCACGGGTCCGAAGACACGTTCGAGCGGCCCGGGCGCCACCGAGAGGGAGAAGAGAGGGGGGAACGCGCAGAGTCGGAGACGTGGAAGATGCTGTCCAAGCACAACGGCGGAGTTCAGCCGGAGGAGCGAGGCCACAGGAAGGCTGAGCTCCAGGGGCCTCACGCCCCCCAGCCGGAGCAGGGCCCGTGGGGCGGCGGGGAGCAGCAGCAGACCAAGTCCCCCGTCATGGGGTCTCTGGAGAAGTTCCCACCCGGACCCGGGGCCGAGCATCACTTGCTCCAGCAGCACCAGAGCCTGCTCTCGGCCCTCAGGGGCCCCGGCGGCTCCAGCGGCGTGGCCACCAATGGTTACGGCCTCAGCTCTGTAGGTGAAGGAATCCTGGAGACGGAAGCGGCAGCAGGTGAGATGTCAACCAACATATCAATCCCAAACTCATCTCAGGGCCGCTTTATGTTGCCATCAAGTCCCAGTAAATAAAGAACTGAATCTTGAATCAGTGTTGAGATGCCACTGCAGGTCTCATTTGAAAGGAAATACCGCCACCTAGTGGAGAAAATACTCTTTTTTTTTTGTCCGGCCTATCAGATGTCTACCATATGAATATAACACAACCGTAGATTAAACGGGGCTGACGTAATGTAGTGACATTAACATTACAATAACAAGATGTCAAATATCGTATCCAATGTTTGAGGATCGGTCGTCATGACAATGTCCAACAGCTGCAAACGCACAACAATCAACAGCCAGAGGCAAAACCAATGACATTACACTGGATATCCGATCCCCCCCAAAACAAATCCTCCCAAATTAACACAGAGATGATTTACAACGAAAGAGCAAAGTTCTGTTTTCATCACGGCGTCTAAAAAAAAGAAGCTAAAGAGCTAAAGAAGTCGCAGGTGTGATGCGTTTATGAGCACGACACACTTTAGGCGATGATGTGATCTACCCATTTGACGGGCTACCCATCAGCCCCTCTCTGACTCACACACACACACACACACCACACACACACACACACACACACGCACACACACACACACACGCCACACACACACACGCACACAGTGCAGATTTAATAATGCTGTGGGCTCCCAGAGTGGGGAGTCAACAGCTGGGGTCTTTGATATGCATGTATTATGAGTGCAACACGATACACCTTTCCCTATGATCCCCCCTCCTCCTCCTCCTTCACACACAGCCTCTTATTGGGAAACCCAATATGCTCATGTGAAAGACAGGGAAAGTGCCTGTCAACTCCATTAGAGATCAACATCTGCTCCGTCTCTCCTTTACGATTCAACCAGAAAGCTGCAGTTGTCCTGTTCACACGTACAGATGGTTATTATAATATGGCAAAGATCTCTCAGCCTCTTCAGTTCATATTTTTGGTATCTTTGTATTGTTATTCTACCACGTGATTCTTCTTCCTCTGCGTTTCATTTCGTCGCGTGGCGTCAGGATGAAGGCAAATGGAGGGAGTTTATAGTTGTCTGGTCGCGATCCACATCTGAGTCACACATGCGGCCCACGCGGTATTAGTGGTGGTTGCTGCTTGGGCCCGAGTCAAGCGCTGCGAACACTTCCAGATTGTAATCAGAAGAGCGAAGCCACAGGCCGCATTTCTCCAAAACACATCCATGGTTGTCAACGACTTCCAAGTATTCCGGTCAGTACTTACGCTGCAGTGCTGGAGCGCTTTGAGCTTTGAGTTCAACTTCTGCGTCGTCAAGCCTACTAATCATCCTGCTGTTATCCTCCCAACTTTTTAGTTTTGTATTTTAATTGCTCCCGTTCCCCTCCTCCGGGGACACAGGCGTGGTTCGAGCGCTCACGACGACGAGATGAACAGCTGACACGAGAGACGCGGCCTCAGTAAAGCTGACATTGAGAGTATGCTTAGTGTCCTCTAAACAAAGCAGGTGGTCACAGCTTTGCCTTTTCCTTTTTTTTCTCTCTCTCTCTCTCTCTCTCTCTCTCTCTCTCTCTCTCTCTCTCTCTCTCTCTCTCTCTCTCCCGCCCCCCCCAAACCACCACACTTAATCTGCCAGCCTGTCTTATCTGCAGTGCTGCTGACCAGGTGGCTTTGTCAAGGGCTTGTCTCCTGTCGCCCCCGTCGCCTCCGTAGAGCGTGCCACACTCGCCGTGGCACGGTGACATATTGCGGGGCACTTTGGACATGGAGTGATGTGTTTGCGATGGCAGCTCAGATCGGCTGTACTTTGCCAGTAGTGGTAATTGGCCAGATGGTGACCCCTGGTTGAACCTGTCTGCATGCTCATTAGTCTCACAGAGAGTCCTCTCCTGGTTGTTTTTTTTGGAAACCGAGAAGGGCCAGAGCTCTGCGCTAATGGGACGCGGCCACTAGATGGCGACAGATACCACTTTAAAGAACACTGGGAGAAAAAAAACGCTGCTCCGATCTCACCGCTGTGGTGATTATATCACGTGATTTCGGGAATAACACGCTGTGTTACTGATGCCTTTAAAAAAATAAATTATATATATATATATATATATTTGTGTGTTGGAGAATTGTTGTGTAAAAGTGAACTGGCCATTAGTGAATAGAGCTCAGCTAAAGCGGCTCCACCTCCACATATGGTAGACGTGGTCCGAGCGGCTCTCAGATGGACACATGAGAGCAAGCGAACGTGAAAAGATCAATAAAGAACGGATTACGACCGAGAGAAAGCGGTGTGGTGAGAGACACACACAGACAGAGAGACAGAGAGTGATAGTGAGAGAGAGAGAGAGAGAGAGAGAGAGAGAGAGAGAGAGAGAGTGGGGGCCAGAGAGAGAGAGTGAGAGAGAAAAAGTGCCCCCTGATTTGAAAAGAGACGGGCCATTATCTCATTGTCTGACTGGCTGCTATACACCCCTCTGGCAGGGAGGGGTGACAGAGAGCGAGGGAAAGAGAAGAAGGGGGAGAAAAAAGCCTGTGTGAGAGAGAGAGAGAGAGAGAGAGAGAGAGAGAGAGAGAGAGAGAGAGAGAGAGAGAGGAGAGGGAACAGGAGAAAGATAGCGTGGATGGAGATGGATGGCGGGGACGGCGGGGGTGAAAGAGGCGCACTGCTGCTACTACAGCGTCTCCCCGCTAGCAGATGCGGTTGGAGGGCAGCGAGAGGGCAGCGAACCGGCCGCCTTTTGTGGCCGCGCCTCCCCCCCCCCCCTCCCCCCTAGAGGTAATGAAGGGCGGGGCGGCGGGGGAGGGAGGAGGGGGAGGGCGGGCGCTCATCACTCACTGTCCATGGGCCATCAGAGCCGCGCCGCTGGTGCCATCCGTCACCATTCAGCTCCTCTGGCCCGCGCCCGCACCGCCGCCACCGCCGCAACGCTGTCATCACGGTCATTATCTCCCAGCCTGCGAGAAGACACTGCTCACACACACTGCTCACACATACACACACACACACACGCACACGCACACACACACACGTACACACACAAATTTGTAAACACACGCACACACGTAAAAACACACACACACACACCACACATCTGTAAACAAACACACGTAAAAAAGAACGCACACACACGCGCACGCACACGTAATGCACGTAAAAGCACACACACACACACGCGCGCACCCACACACACATAAAAACATACACGAGTCCCTCACACATACACACCCATGCGTTAAAAACACACTCGTAAAAAAGCACACACACACCACGCCCACGCATGCGTAAAAGCACACACACACGTGTTTAAAACACATTCGTAAAATGACACACACACACAGACACACACACACACACAAAGTCTCATATGAACACAATCGGTTGGTATCGGCACGCTACAAAACACACAATATTCTTCATCTTCTGACAATGGATTGTTTTTGGTTTTGCATGTGCACACACACACACACACACACACACACACTTCCTGCTCCCATATTTGCAAACATACTCCCACTTTGGTATATGTGTGTGTGTCAGTGTGGCATGTCTGTGGGGTGGGGGGGGGGGGGCTGGGGGGCGTGTGGCCAGCAGGTGGGAGGAGTCTTTGGCCGCATCAGCCTATGAGGGGATGATCATGTGTTGGGGAGATGGATGGCTCCACGCCCGCCGCTGTCTCCCCTAATTGTAAAATATTAGTTACATTAGAACCTGGCCTGTGATTAATGGAACTTATTTGGAGAGTGCCCTCTGCCGGACCTCCCCTCTCCTCCGGGGGGGGGGGGGGGGGGGGGAGAGAGAGAGAGAGAGAGAGAGAGAGAGAGAGAGAGAGAGAGAGAGAGAGAGAGAGAGAGAGAGAGAGAGACAAGGCTTGCTGTGTGTTAGACGTGGGACTTTCTTGCGTGCTTTTTTAATAGGTTCAGTGAAAGCATGACCACTATCGGATTATTCAGATTACTGGAAACCAAGTGGTTTTGGGAGGTTTTTTTTTTTTTTTTTTTTGTTGAGTCATGAGTGAGACAAATCCTTCCCATCAGTCACTAAAACTCACCGTACTCTTAACAAGCTCTGACCGAAGTGTCTGCTGTATACTTTGGGCGTGTATATAAAACACTAACTAACGCACTATAACTCTATACACTATAACTCAGCGGAGAAGTTTTTGTTTATTCCTAAGAATAAACGTTTAAATCCGTTGTTTTCTCTGCTGGGTCGGCGGTCAGGGCTGGAGCCGTCCGTCTGTCCGTCTGTGTGGACATAATGCCTGCTGCTCGCTACCTGGCTGGAGACAATGGTTCTCTTTTACTATTGTTCTGTCCAGACAGTTTCCTCCTTCCACTGAAGGATTAGTACCCCCCGCCCCCCCCGCCCCCCTCCCATTCCTCCTCCACCCCCACCCCCCTCTCTCTCCCCCCCTCTTTTTATCTCTCTCTTTTTCATAATCTTTCTCCCTCTCTCCCTCTCAGGGTCCCTTTTTTCTACAGCAGATATTTTGTGTAGTTTGTGGGCATGTGTTCATTTTGGTGTGTGTCTGTGTGTGTGTGTGTGTGTGTGAGTATGCAGATGTCATTTACAGCCATCAGGTTATTATATACCAACAGATGGAGCATTACCTTTATTGCTCACACCTTCTGTGAGTTTTCTCACTTTCCCCTCCCGCCTAAAAAAAAATGAAAAAAGGAGTTTTGTTATAAATGAGGAGAGACGACGGCGACTCAGTCTTCTGCTCACCCTCCTCTTCCTCTCCTTCCTCCATGTGTGTGTGTGTGTGTAGTGCAGTGTAGTGCAGTGTAATACCCTGGAAGGGGGGAGGGAGGTGGGGCTGGAGGGGCTTTTGGGAAGTGATCCCTGGTGACAGCCCACGCTGGTTTACTGTAACTTGTGAATCACGGAGACGTCAGTCCTGGAGCAGGCAGGCAGGGAGCAGTGAGTGACCAGAGCACATGGGGCCGCTCCAGAGAGGGAATAACAAACAGCTGGATGAGGAGGCAGAGTGTGCAGTGGTTCAAACTCACTGTACTCATAGGAACTGTAATGGAGGGGAGAGGATCACCCTATCTCCCTCTTAGTGATTTTTTGTTAGATTTTACCAAGCTACACACAGACAGACACACACACACACACACACACACACACACACACACACACACACACACACACACACACACACACACACACACACACACACACACACACACACACACAGACAGAACCAACACACACAGAGACAGACCCAACCCACACACACTCAGACAAAAACACACACACACATACACACACACACCCAAACGAAAATACACACACACACACACACACACACACACACACACACACACACACACACACACACACACACACACACACACACACACAGACAGACCCAACACACACACACACACACTTATCCACACAAACACGTATACACACACGCGCGCACACACACACACACACACACACACACACACACACACACACACACACACACACACACAGACACATACACACAGACAGAACCAACACACAGAGACAGACCCAACCCACACACACACTCAGACAAAAACACACACACACAGACACATACACACACACACACCCATACGAAAATACACACACACACACACACACACAGACAGACCCAACACACACACACACACACACTTATCCACACAAACACGTATACACACACGCACACACACACACACACACACACACACACACACACACACACACACACACACACACACACACACACACACACACACACACACACACACACACACACACAGACCGTGGAGCAGTTGTATCTGTAGTGTTTTATGGGTATATTGTGGTTGCTGTCTGTCATACGACTGTATTATTAGTTATGGTGGAGCTTTATAGTGAGAGCCAAGGCCAGCAGCAGACAGGAAGCTGAGACCAGCCGGCCTCTCAGCTGCAGTCTGTCATCCCTCAGCTCCCCCGCCCGCCCCCCACCCCACCCGCTCACCCACCACTTTGTTGCCTGTGTGTGTGTGTGTGTGTGTGTGTGTGTGTGTGTGTGTGTGTGCACGTGTGTGTCTCCACAACCCAGGCGTGTGTAAAAAGCAGGAAATCGACGACAAAAGACACAAAACTGAAATGAATCCAAACAGGAAATGGGATAAATTCTGGCATCTGCTGAATTTAAATCAAATTTGCTGCAGATGTTTTGCGTCACATTTCACCCAGTCACCCAGTAACTATTTTACGCTTTAGTCATCTAGTAGACTTTGTTTTTTTTGTTTTTTTTAATCTTTTGTAGTCAGTCAACAAGCAGGTAGGTGTTCTCGCACGGCATCTGGCTGCAGGATGGCGCCTCCTACAGGTAGACCAGGAGGACGTCGGGGGTGAGGCGGCTTTCCTTACAGAAAGCCAGCAGCACACTGCATCTTCGTGTCTGCGCCGGCGTGCAAATGAACAAACGCCACTCCATGTGCACACACACACACACACACACACACACACACACACACACACACACACACACACACACACACACACACAACGACATGACACGCCTCTCTCAGGCTCTCCGGAGCACCCCCACACCCCCTCACCCCCCCAACCCCCTGGCTCCTCTGCTCCTCCTTTGGGGTTACTGACCACCGTTGCTCTGCCTCACTGTGTTGCAGCGCGGAAGCCCTTCCAGTGCCGGTTCTGCCCATACAGCGCCTCGCAGAAGGGCAACCTCAAGACCCACGTGGTGTGCGTCCACCGCAAGCCCTTCGACAACAGCCTCTACCCAGACCGCCGCCTCCGCCGCTCGCACGCCGGCGGGCACGGCCACCCGCGGCCCTCGCATCCCTCCCACCCCTCCCACCCCTCCCACCCCTCGCACCCCCCGGCGCAGGGCATCATGGGAGGAGGAGGAGGAGGAGGAGGGGACCCCTGCGACGGCCCACCCTCCAGGGAGCAGCAGGTCGCGCTGGCGTCGCTGTGCGGGACGTAATGGAGGCCGCAGGAGATTCAAATACATTTAAACGAAAAAATAAACCCAACAGAGACAAGATGAAGTGATCCCCCAGGTGAACCGACGGCGGACATTGTGTGTGGGTTGGGTTCGGACAAGAGCAGGGTTACCGAATCTCGCGTGAGATTTACGAATAATAAAAGGGTAGCAAAAAAAACCCCGATACAATGAAGAGGTGTTCGTTCCTGTACATTCCAGTGTTGACGAGACAGCAGTGTGTATTTATCTGTAGCGAGGAAGCTGTATAATAAAGCTCGTTGTGACGTCGTGAACGTGTGTGTGTGTGTGTGTGTAAACGCTGGTGTTTCATTTCTAATGCGCACATAAAAAAAATCTATCTGCTCAAGCATCCGTCAGCCAGGGAAGACCTTCTTCCAACCGATCACTCGCATTTGTTTTGTTTTGTTGTGTCTTTCTTTTTCTTTTTTAATATTTTATCCTTCCGGTCCAGACGTCCTGTCTATCTGTCACCGGGCTGGGGTGCCAGATGTTCTGGCGTTCATCAAGGCAGATGTAATGAAGTAGAATGTTGCACATCGGAGCCTCCATTCGTCGTGGATTCCACTCCAGGGAGAGAGCCTCTCTCACATATCATTATCGCCCATTAACTGTTATACTGCATGCTGCTGCTGCTGCTGCTGCTGCTGCTGTGTGTGTGTGTGTGTGTGGGTGTGGGTGTGGGTGTGTGTGTGTGTGTGTGTGGGTGTGTGTGTGTGTGTGTGTGTGTGCTGGAACAATGCGCGATTAAGCAGGGAGAGCCAGAGCCATGGAAAAATACTGGAGGAAATTCATTGGTACTACACTGGGCCTGGTCTTTTATTTTATTTGACTTTTCTTTTGGGTTTTCAAGTGGAACCATCCGCGTGTGTGTGTGTGTGCGTGTGTGTCCGTGTGTGTGTGTGTAAACTAACATATATAAACCGCTGGCTTATTCGTCTTAAAAAAAAAAAGA
Source organism: Coryphaenoides rupestris (assembly GCA_002895965.2). Classification (NCBI taxonomy): domain Eukaryota; kingdom Metazoa; phylum Chordata; class Actinopteri; order Gadiformes; family Macrouridae; genus Coryphaenoides; species Coryphaenoides rupestris. The sequence continues at coordinate 171,682 of PIJE02000468.1, read as the reverse complement.
GTAATACAAAAAGACTAATCTATTGTGTGCTGCCACGGCACGCACACGGCTGGTAATTTTAGCATAAGCTGAGCGATACTGCGGACGTGCCGGCGTGTGCCAATATGCTTCCTGTACCAGCCGGAGATCACCTTGGGCAGCTGTGTGCTTGTGGAGTCAGGGCTTTGTAGCCACGGCGATGTGAGCTTGACTGACAGTCGCCGTGACAACTCCATTCAGGCGCCACCTGCTAGCTGTCAATCAGGACAGCCAACCTGGGGCTATTGACGGAGCTGTCAGCCCATGTGAGCCGTGTCTGTCAAAGCCCACCCACTCTGCCCGCCTGCCCGCCCGCCCGCCCGCCTGCCTGCCTGCCTGCCTGCCTGCCTGTCTGCCTCTCTGCCTGTCTGCCTGTCTGCCTGCCCGCCTGGCCAGTCTGACGTTCCCTCACTGTCCTCCCTCTCTCCTCTCTTTTTCTCTTTCTTTCCCTCCCTTCAATACTGCTCACTCACTCTTTTCCACACATCTCTTTTCGTACTGTTTTCTCTCTCTCTTTCTGTCCATCTCTCTCTGTATCTACTGCTCACTGGGATTTTTTTAACCACTACTGCTCTCTCTCTCTCTGCCTCTCTCGCTCTCTGCGCTCTCTTGAGAGACAATGGGCCCTCTTAATCCCACATCCCATAACAGATTCCTTCCCGTTACATTTGTCATCTCCAAGCGGCCCCCTCTGGTTGTAATGGAGCAGGCGTGCAGAGACCCACACGTCTGCCCTTCGATTGCTTTCCTATCAGCCTCCCCCGTCCCTATGCATCCATACCGTCCACAGACCGCACCGCCGGCATCACGCATCACCCCTGCTGCCTCTCCTCCTCCTCCTCCTCATTTCTGGCTTGTTTCCTGATTTTTTTTTATTATTTCGTCGCTGCCTCTGCCCCTGCCCCCCCCCCCCCACCCCCTTTTCGGTTGGTTCAGTCCCTGGCGGTACACACACACACACCACACACTCACATGTCCTCCATCTTGGCTTCCTGACATATGACAAGGCCCAGGCCTCCAGCAGACTGGCTAATCAGAGGCCTGTCATACCTGCCAATACATCCGTCCCCCAGCCGAGACAACACAGGACAGCGCAGGACAGCACGGGACCGAGCGGGGCGGGCGGGGCAGTGCGGTGGGGGGCGGGACAGACCACCTGACCTATAACCACGCAGCACCCCCCCTACTTGACGAGGGCGCCGAGTTGAGAAAGTTTACACACAAAGCGCGAGCGTTTTAAGGATTTTTTGTTTTTAAATTTCCCCTTTTTTTGGAACAAATCCTCTCAGTTCAGGGATCCAGGATTTGACAGTGCTAAAACGGCTCCTTCAAAGGGTTTCTGGAGCTAGCTCAGAGCTAGCACGGCGCTGGGACGCTACATCAGAGGACGGCATGTGTTGCATAAGAGGGCGGGAGGGAGCGGGAGGGAGGGAGGGAGGGAGGGAGGGAGGACAAAAATTAAAAGCTCAAAGAGATTATAAGCCACGCAGCTTTCTCTCCGGGCCACAGGAGTGTGTGCTCAGCTCTGCGCGTGTACGTGTGTGTGTGTGTGTGTGTGTGTGTGTGTGTGTGTGTGTGTGTGTGGTGTGTGTGTATGTTTGTGTTTGTGTGTGTGTGTGTGTGTTGGTGTGTGTGTACTGTATGTGTATAGATCTATGTGTGTGGACTGCATGTGTGCGCTTGTGTGTGTGCAGCGCATGTGTGCGTGTGTGTGTGGCCCGCTCCACAATGAGGCCAATTGAGTTGAAAGACTCAAGAAATGTTGGACTATTTATTGCTCTATTGTATTTCTGATAATCTGGTCACATACCTCCAGCCAATAGACCGAGTCGAAGAAAGGACAGAAATTATAAAGTGTCTTTTTATACCTTAAACAGACACACACTCTATGTTCCTTCAGTTGAGAAAGCTGGGCCGTCATTCGGAAACGACCACTTACGTGTCCAGGTCAACCTCGCGCGAAACAGACGACCCAACCTGTCGTTTGTATGTTCCCAGTGTATTCTTCTCGCGGACCCGCGCGCCTATAGCCACAACACACACACACACACACACACACACACACACACAGACACACACACACACACACACACACACACACACACAGAGACACACACACACACACACACAGACTCACACACACACACACACACACACACACACACACACACACACACACACAGACTCACACACACACACACACACACACACACACACACTCCTCTCTCTCTCTCACATCACTAAGAGCAAGAGTGTCGTGCTGATAGTAGCAGTTTTCTGTTTTTATACAAGTACAACTCACTAAGTCAGCCTGAGTCCCAGCCCTTCCACCTCACTCTCGTAACCCAGGTCCATGTAACCTGGGAACCACTAAGCATGTGAGGTGACGAGCTCGACCCCTCCCCCCCCCAAGCCCCACACTCCCAATCACTAGCAAACACCTTTTTAATCACTACTTTTTCACTTTCCAAGGCTTGCTCATATTAGAGCTCCCATGGAATCCTGTAGGAACCCTATTGTATTCGTTAGTGTTATTTTTATATATATCTTTTCCTGGCAGATCTCGGAAATGACATGGTCAACATTTTTATAAATTGACATGCCAGGAAGAGGTGGGTCTTGTACTAATCACCAGGAAGAGGCGGGTCTTGTACTAATCACCAGGAAGAGGCGGGTCTTGTACTAATCACCAGGAAGAGGTGGGTCTTGTACTAATCACCAGGAAGAGGCGGGTCTTGTACTAATCACCAGGAAGAGGTGGGACATGTACTGATCACCAGGAAGAGGCGGGTCTTGTACTAATGATCAGGAAGAGGCGGGTCATGTACTAATCACCAGGAAGAGGCGGGTCATGTACTCATCACCAGGAAGAGGCGGGTCATGTACTAATGATCAGGAAGAGGCGGGTCATGTACTAATGATCAGGAAGAGGCGGGTCATGTACTAATCACCAGGAAGAGGCGGGTCATGTACTCATCACCAGGAAGAGGCGGGTCATGTACTAATCACCAGGAAGAGGCGGGTCATGTACTAATCACCAGGAAGAGGCGGGTCATGTACTCATCACCAGGAAGAGGCGGGTCATGTACTAATGATCAGGAAGAGGCGGGTCATGTACTAATGATCAGGAAGAGGCGGGTCATGTACTCATCACCAGGAACGTAGGCGCGGGTCCTTCGAGTCTCATCACCCAGCGGTCCAGTCCTACACTCCGTCCGGACTCTGCTACTCATATACTGCTACACATAGCGCATCGGCCATAACGGTTCTGCGGTTACTCTGGCTATAACTGCTTAAATCCCTACCTCCAGCCCGCAACGCAGGGGGCCGCCGCGACTCTTGGTTACTTAAACACCCATAGCAAGACGTTGGAACCCAGCTGCCTAGTGTTCTCCCTGGATGAAGCTATTCGGGAAGAGGGGCCGGTCGTCTTTACTTTATATAATCACACCCAGGAGAGCGCCTGTGCCTTTATGTACTTAAACAACTTCACGACAGGCGAGTAGGGCCCTGGATTGCCTCAACGGTTCTACTTATAATTGCTAAGGTACACACACCAGACAAACGGAGGTTGGGTACCAAATTGTTAATGTCGGATGGACAAGCAGGTAGGGTTAGGATAAGGAAGGGGTTCGGTGTTGCTCTTTTGCATCAGGACGATTCAGCGAAGGCGAATCCACACTTGTATCATCAATAGCTAAGAGAGAAGTGTGAGGGTGGGTTAGGAGCCTTCATGCGGAGGGATAACAGAGACTCCATTGTCGTACTTAATGCCTCTGCCAGAGATGTCCGGCGGCTAGTCTAATCGGGCCGTATATCGAGACAGGGCGGCACGAGGCAAGATTCCTTGGGGCGTATAACTCTTAGTAAGGGGCTCGAGTGTTGCCAGGACGAGGGGAGTCAAGGATTCATCCATAATAACAGAAGACGTTTCAATCGTCATATTACACCGGAGAGTTCATGTACTTACCAACAAGAGGCGGAAAAACCTGACTTGACGGTGAGGGATAAGACGAGACCTGAGATGCCAAATTGATTCAGGAAGAGCGGGTATGTAATTCAGCTGGGAAATACAGTATAGGAACAGCTTTCTTTGTGAGACCGAGGCAGTTAATTGAAGCAGACAGGCCTTTAGATGAATCAAACAAGCAATTATAGTAGTCATCACTGCGGAACCAGTAGAGGACGACTTGTTAGCGGGAGCACCCAGGGTACATTTCGAGATGAAATAATTAAAAGCAGCGGTTTCGTCTACTCATTATGTTATGAGCCATAACCATGTACTTATACAGCACTGGTGGGTGTCACCACGGACCTCAGAGCGGCGGAACAGACCATTAGCCATTAAGGCCCTTAACTTTCAAGATCTTGTGACCATGCAATACCCATTCGTTGGAGGAGAGTGTCTCCCAACACAGACTTAATGTCCGATGATACTAGCTTTTAGGTTAATTTTTCTATATTAATTCTCTCTAACGGTACTTACTTTTACACAGGCGGTATGGCAACCGACTAATGCAGGGCTGCTATCAGGTTATTGCGTATCTATCCTTGGAACATGGAATCTCGCAGATGGAACGGAGAATTCATTATCTCATCCTATATAAGTGGACTTTCAAATGGGGTGTCCATTTTACCACACACAACGCTTATGTAGTGGAAAACGACTTTCAACGCCCGGGTGAATTCGCCAGTGGGGGCCATCCTATAACAAAAGCGACATCTTGATCTCCCTCCAAACTTCCACAAACCCCACACACCACCACCATCACCACCGCCACCGCCACCGCCACCGCCACCACAACACCACCCACCACCACCACAAACACACACACCCACACACCACCACCAACACCCCACCCCACACAACACACACACACCAACACACACAACACACAAACCACCAACACACAGACACACACACACACATACGTTCGGTACTCATAAGAGGACTATGGGCACGGTGTACCGCACCACCGCTACAACAACCAATAGAGGTTATTCAGTGTACAAAAACACCACACACAAAGACACACACGCCAGGGACACATCACAGCAGAATTTACAACATAGCAGCATCATCAAAGCACAGACCTTCACAAATACACACAACAACAAAGATTAAACACTGCAGATGTGGTTCCATTTACATTTCACCACACCGTCAGAGCCTATATCTCACTTCAGACTACACAAATAGTACCAGATGATGCCAATCATTATTACAACCATACACATACTAACAAACAGCACGCACCATCAACTATACCATACTACAACACGCCATTGTTACTATGCTACATTAAAACAAATAATAAATCAGTAAACACCACAGTCCACCACACAACAACACAATATATACAGAGTAGCATTTGAAGTAGCAACAATCATTCCATAAGTCAGCGGATATTTAACAACACAGCACTCCTGCCAACAATATCGATCACGAATGTTAGGTGAGTACGTTGTTGTTCAGGCGTTTTGATATAATTATCATCTGTAGTACAATTAAAAGGTCAAAGCTTGTATGAAGCCCATTCTCTTGGGCGGTTAGAGCCCAGATTTTACCTATCAGGACATGCGCAGGCTGGGAGGTAGCAAGGTGGGTAGGCGAAGCTGGGAAAGGAACGGCATGTTTCTGACCCCTCTTCGCGTTCGGGCGCCTAGACAAACCCGAAATGGGCTTGGGGAATTACGCACGATACGCTGAAGTCTTACACCAGGATAGCCTCGTAGCTCCGAACCCAGATCCCACTTGGTCACCATACATGGAGATTGGCCATCTCAGGGCGCTTGAGCATTCACAGCCATTTGGGAGAATAAATGCTTTTGATACGCGAGCAGCCGAACTTTGGTTCGGTCACTGCGCTATTACTGGGTGGAAGGTGTTTTCTGCACACGGAGTACAGTGTCGGAAAGCCGAGGGAATTTGCTGATCACGAAGGAATACTTGAACGCAGAGGTTCACAATGTGTACATAGTGATGTTCACACCGAGTACCACTCGCTGAAGGTCGATTGTCCAATCACATGGCACCGGATGCGCGCAACATTTGCATAAAGTTAACCACGTCGTGTTCAGCCGTAGCAAAACGTTGAACGTTGTTAAAGGGATGAACAGGTGGTGCGTCTTGTGCTGAACGCAAACTTTGCAAATGCGGCAACATAATTGAATCCTCGCAATTGGCCACGACTAATAATCCATTGTGCACACTGCCTTTTTATGGCAGGGTTTATATATCTTCTAACCTCTGACACGGCAAGTCAAAAGCAAGCCAAAGCAAGAGTTGAAATAATCGTGAACACAAAATCAATCTTCATTTCTGTTGTTGTTGTTGTTGTTGTGTACTGGACAGCGAAAGAACCAGGTCAAATTTGTTGTGTGTGGTAACATGCGAGGAAAACAATGTGATTCTGAGTCGATTATGAGATTAGATTAATCCTTGATTCCAATGATGTGGCCATGCATACAAAAGCCTGAAAGTCAATTGTTGGGAATATTATTAGTTTATTACATAATAAATAGGGGAAGCACAGAAAAAGGTTGATTTGATCATGCTTTCTGGACTGCCGAGAGCTCTACACCAAACTTGATACTGGGCACAACCGAACGTGGTGTCTGCAGCGCTGCTTAACCGACTTGCGGCGGGCAGTGAGCAGCCAGCGGTTAGAGCGACCACAGGCGCAAATGAATGTGTTGGTGTGAACCTACGGTTACACAGAAACTAATACGCATTAACTGGAGCAAGGCACGCACACTGCCTGCTGCAGCGCCGTGTCCCGAGGCTGGGATTGAAAGGATGCCAAAGAACATAAGACCGAGATATAAAAAGAATTACAAGGGGACAAATAAAACACCGGGATTATGGCGGCGTGTCTAACTGCAGCCATTGTGAGGACCAGAGTATTTTAGTATTTGTGAGGACCGGAATATTTGAGTGTTAGTGAGGACCAGAGTATTTGTGAGGACTGGAGTATTTGAGTATTTGTGAGGACCAGAGTATTCAAGTATTTGTGAGGACTGGAGAATTTGAGTATTTGTGAGGAGCAGAGTATTTGTGAGGACTGGAGTATTTGAGTATTTGTGAGGACCAGAGTATTCAAGTATTTGTGAGGACTGGAGAATTTGAGTATTTGTGAGGACCAGAGTATTCAAGTATTTGTGAGGACTGGAGTATTTGAGTATTTGTGAGGACCAGAGTATTCAAGTATTTGTGAGGACTGGAGAATTTGTGAGGAACGGAGTATTTGTGAGGACCGGAGTATTGTACCATTTGTGAGGACCAGAGTATGTGAGGACTGGGGGCTTTGCAAGTACCAAAGTGCAATAAGGGAACTAATGCCACTTTTCCACTGCATAGTACCGGCTCAACATGACTCGCCTTTACTCACCTCGACTTGACTCGCTTGGTACCTGCTCCTTTTCCACTACAGATTTAGTACCAGCTCAGTGTAGCAGGACGTCACAGCGACGCCACTATTTAGCTTGGCTGTTTGTTACAGCAAGGACACAAAAAGAGACATAAAAGTGCCGTAACTATTTACAAAGTTAATATAAGTTACGAGCCGAATATTCAGCATTTTTGATAGAAATTGCGACGTGAAAAAGACGAAAGATTCAACCCTCAACCTAATATAGCATGCTCCGTCCGTTCAATTCTAATGGAGTTTTACTTGTTAATCAAGTGTTAAATAGTGTTGTGATGTCAATTCCCGGATGAGGGGGATTATAATATATTATTATAATATATAAGTGTGTGTGTCTAGTTGTGCATTTGGCGCGATCTTTAATACATTCATGTTTTGGAGACGTCAGTTTATGAAATTTGTTCATAACCTAAATGAACTCACTGTCATGTTATCAAAAGCAACCCACTGCAGTGCAAGTAAACATTGTCTTGTAGCGCCGACTATCAAGATTAAAGATCAAAACATATAACAGATGGAGTGATAATTATTGTACGTTTCCAATAAGATGACATAAATAGACTATTTATATTATATGTACCAGGCCCTTCCCCTGGAACACCTGACCAGATCTGCACTTGAACTCCATGCTGTGTCTGTTACCCTTCTGATCAAGCTCAACATTGCCGTGATCTACCGACCACCGGGTCCTCTTGGCGACTTCTTCGACGAGATGGATGCCCTCCTCAGCTGTTTTCCTGAAGATGGCACCCCACTTGTCGTTCTGGGCGACTTCAACATCCAGCCAGAGAAGTTACAATCACCTGAATTCATCAACTTCTTTGCCACATTCGGTTTGGCGCTCACTCCTTCTCCTTCCACCCACAGAACCGGGAACCAACTTGACCTTGTCTTCACAAGGTCCTGCGGCACTTCGGCACTCTCTGTTACCCCCCTCCCTGTGTCTGATCACCATTTTGTTGCTTTCTCCCTCCCCCTAAAATCTCCCACCTCCTTACCTACTACGCCTCACATCGTCACCTCCCATAGAAACCTGAAAAATCTCTCTGCAACTGTCCTCTCCTCACTACCTCCCCCCCAACAATTCTCCCTCTTGTCAGTAGAGGAAGCGTCCTCCACTCTGACTTCTTCTCTCTCCTCATCCTTCGACTCACTCTGTCCACTTATCTCCAGACCAGCACGAGCCTCTCCTCCACCTCCCTGGCTGTCTGAAACTCTGCGGGCTCATAGAACAGAGTTGCGGGCAGCTGAGAGAAAATGGAAGAAATCTGATTCTGCTGATGATCTCTCTCACTACCTCCACCTCCTGTCATGTTTCACCTCTACTGTGTCAGCAGCCAAATCTGCCTTCTATCTTACAAAGATCAACTCTTCCGCCTCCAACCCCAGGAAACTTTTTTCCATGTTCTCCTCCCTCCTCACCCCTCCCTCCCCTCCTCCTCCCTCCTCCCTCTCGGCTGATGACTTTGTCACCTACTTTACAAAGAAGGTGAAGGACATTACCTCCTCTTTCACCCCTGCTTCTTCCCTCACTCTCCCTTCACCCACCCCCACCAGCCTTACCTGCTTCAACCCCCTCTCCTCTGAAGAAGTCAACAGGCTTGTGACATCCAACCATGCCACCACCTGCCCCTTGACCCAATCCCATTCTCTCTTCTCCAAGACATCTCGGGCGACATCCTTCCCTTCCTCACCACCCTAACTAACACCTCCCTCATTTCAGGCCTGTTTCTGACTGCCTTCAAGACCACCAGAATCAAGCCACTCCTTAAGAAACCCACCCTGGACACCACCGACGTCCGACACTACAGACCTGTGTCTCTCCTATCATTCCTCTCCAAAAGCATAGAACGTGCTGTCTCCACCCAACTATCATCCTATCTCTCCCAGAACAACCTGCTCCACCCTCATCAGTCAGGCTTCAAAGTGGCGCACTCCACGGAGACGGCCCTGCTCGCAGTATCAGAGTGCCTTCGCGATGCCAGAAGCTCTTCCCTCCCATCCGTGCTCATCCTCCTTGACCTGTCCACCGCTTTCGACACAGTGAACCACCTGATTCTCCTCTCCACCCTGGCAGAGCTTGGCATCGCTGGAACTGCGTTATCCTGGTTCACTTCCTACTTGACAGCACCAATCAGGTCACATGGAATGGCTCCCTGTCCAGACCCTGCACCCTTGACACCGGAGTACCCCAAGGCTCAGTACTGGGACCCCTTCTGTTTTCTTTATAGATTAGATCTCTAGGCTCTGTAATCACATCCCCAGCAATGGTAGGCTTCTCCTACCATTGCTGTCAAGTCATCAGCATTGCTATGCACCCAACTGTTTCTTTCCTTCCCCCCCTCAGACACCCACATTGCAACACGCATCTCAAAATGCCTGGCCGACATCAGCAGATAGACGACCGCCAACCACCTGAAGCTCAACCTCGACAAGACTGAGCTTCTCTTCATACCGGGTAAAGACTGCCCTCAGATGGACCTAGTTGTCACCATCGAGGACATCGAAGTCTCCCCTGCACCCACGGCAAGGAACCTTGGCGTGGTACTGGATGACCAGCTGTCCTGCAACGCCAACATTACCTCTGTGGCCCGATCTTGTAGAATTGCTCTCTACAACATCCGCAAGATCCGGCCCTTCCTCACACGTGAAGCAGCGCAGATCCTGGTCCAAGCGCTCGTTATCACTCGTCTCGACGACTGCAACTCTCTCCTGGCTGGACTCCCTGCCTCAACAATCAAGCCCTTACAACGCATCCAGAATGCAGCAGCACGCCTCGTGTTCAACCTACCAAAATTCTCCCATGTAACCCCCCTCTTCCGCGCCCTCCATTGGCTCCCGGTAATCGCTCACGTTCGATTCAAGACTCTGGTACTGACTTTCATTGCTGTCATCGGAACCGCCCCTACCTACCTCCAAACATTAGTCAGACCCTACGCCCGAGCACTCCGCTCCGCAACTTCTGCCAAACGACTGGTATGCCTTCACTAAAAACAGCCAAACATCGCTCTTCCAAGTCCCAACTCTTCACAGGTTCTGGCTCCGCAGTGGTGGAATGAGCTCCCGGCTCATGTCAGGACGGCCGAGTCGCTCGCCAGCTTCCGCAAGAGACTCAAGACCCACCTGTTCAGAGTTCACCTGGACTCTACATAACCCCCCTCCTTAACAAGAGACTCAAGACCCACCTGTTCAGAGTTCACCTGGACTCTACATAACCCCCCCCAGCACTAACCTGCGTGTTTATATGTCTTAACATTTATTAATGGCACTTAGCATTGTTGTTCATTCTCAGATGTTGTATCATGCTTAGAATTGCACGCCTGCCCAGCTACTTATGCAGGCAACTTGGCAATTATGAAACTCGTTCTATTCGTCTCGTAAATATGAATGCTCGAAAACAGCTCTATTCTTATCTTCAGGTACCACAGTGATATATTGCTGCCTCTCCTTCAACAAATGTACTCTTTGTAAGTCGCTTTGGATAAAAGCGTCTGCCAAATGCCCTAAATGTAAATGTAAATGTACCTCCACAATTAATATGCGTACATTTTCTTAAGCCGTTATTTACTTTACAATTGTTTAATCAACATTAACGCGTTATTTAGACAGCCCCAGTTTGCAGCCCCACGGAGTGGGTACTGAAAAAGTACCCGGTACCAGGGACCAATTTTTGCCTGGTGGAAACGCTTTAAAGCGAGTCAAGTTGAGCCAGTACTATGCAGTGGAAAAGCGACATAACACACCTGTACCCCCCCCCCCCAGGTTCCAGGGGCTTAGAGGACAGAATACAGCAGAGCAGAATACGTGTCACAGATGAAGGTTGATAGAGCGATAGTGAAGACTGAGCCGCCACTGTGATTGGAGAGCGGTTCATCAGGGAAATAAGTTATGTCTCTGGATAGCGTGCCAAACACTTGATTCTTAAATAATGAACAATTTTATATTGTTTTAATTCTTGGCACGTA
>PIJE02000468.1:145272-155272 GCA_002895965.2 Coryphaenoides rupestris | reverse complement strand
ACAGGGGAACCGAGAAGTTTTTTGTCGCGCTGCGGTTTGAGGAATTCACTTGGACGTCGTCCATCCGTACACACACTGCAGTAGCACCGACTGCATTAGGTCACGAGCTCTCGGAAGATGACAGAATGTCGTGGACCATTTTTTATTCTTTTCTTTTTTCTCTCCACATCTGTGCTAAATGACAGTTTGAGGACGTCTTTATATCGTGAACTACCTCTCTCACCTCCGCGCTCATGCATCGCTGGCCGTTGATGTGAGACACTTCAAGTCCAGGCTCCCCTTGGGATGGGTCACAGTCTTCATGGTTATACGACCCCCCCCCTGTCCCCCCACGTCATCCACGCTCTGTTTCTCTACTTCCCTCCCTCTTTCTTTCCCTCCCTCCCCCTCTTTCTCTCTCTCTCTCTCTCTCTCTCTCTCAGCTATTAAAGAAGGGCATAAAAGGGCCGTCTAATTGTTAGGCAAATTAATATCTTTATATAGGCCTATTAAAGGACAATACTGTCCTGCGAGATCACAGAATCGTAACCTTCTCTCCTGGCATCACTTAAATCAGTTATCAATATCATTTGCCAAGATCACTTTGTTGCCTGATGAGCATTTTGCATGAATGTGTCCGCCGCAAATGGAAACAATAGCAATATAGCACTTTGGTGACATTTTGTAAAATACTTGTGTATTGTGAGCGTGTCCGCAAACTCCGTACGGACCGACGTACATTTATTCCAAAAGACAATAATACTTTATTTACATTGTTTACATTGGTGGCATTCGTGCTAAATATGCTGAGGTAGGAGAAGAGCAATTTTGACAAATTGGTAACAGAGGTTTAATGAAGCCGGAAGAGACAGTTACAATGGATTGATCAACAAGACCTGTATTGTCGTTTAAGGATGTTTATATCAAAAAGACATAGAAAAAGGTGCATGAGTTTATGATTCAATTAAAGGGTCAATTCTGGATCTTTCAACCTGGACCACATTATCCCATCATTTTGGGTCTAACTGACTAATGCAGACAACTATTTTTGAAATTGGTCCAGTGTTGAGCAAGAACGCAGCTGTGAAACGTCTGCATTGTAACCCTTTGGGGCCTTAGCGCCTGTCAATGTACGTCCTCTAAAAGTATGTCCTCTAAAAGTGCTTGTTTTGGCCACTGACAGGCTCGTAAGTGTTTGACAACATTTTGAAAAGGATCCCTACAGAGGAATACAACTTTTTTCTTTCTTTTTCACTTGATCCGGTCTGTTTGTTATTGTGTTGAACCAAGTCTCACTCAAGGAGAAGTCTCGCTCTGAAATCTCTTGAGATCCCACATTGTTGAAATCAGCTCAATATTCAGCCATTACTTATAGATAACACTAGGCTATGCCTTCTGTTGTCCAACACAAAAAACTATGGCTGGCACTCCTCTCTCCATCTCAGACTCAGGTTAACAAGTCTCAACTCTCGCGACATTTCAGAGCGAGAATTCTCCTGGAGTGAGACCTGGTTAGACACACTAACAAACAGATGGGATCCAAGTGAAAGGTAAAGAATAAAGATTTGTTTCTCTGTAGGGATCCTTCACATAATGTTGTGAAACATTTATAACAATCTGAGCCTGTCAGTGGCAAAAACAAGCACTTTTAAAGGTCCTACATTGATGGCCCCAAAAGGGATGTCACAATGCAGATGTTTCCTGGCTGCATTTTGCAATACTGCACCAATTTCTTAAATGTTTGTCCGCATTAGTCACTCAGACCCAAAACGATGGGATAATGAGGTCCAGGTTGACAAATCCTGATGTTACCCTTTAAGCTAATTTATAAGAATGTCAGCCAGCCACTCACCACTCACTCAGTGTAGGCCGATCTATAAACTGTATACCGACAAAAGGTTTTTTTAAATGATTTCCTTACGTAAGGTTTCAATTTTGTCTGAAAACAATTGAATCTGCTTTAGCTATATGCTAGTTAGCTACCTCCCATCAAATCATAAATGCTAGACTCATAAACGTGTACATAAAATCTGTGTTGTCTTAAAATCATAAAAGAAAGGTGGAATGGGTTGGGATGGAAGTCAATGATGGTGGGTAAGGTGGTTGCGTATGCAGGGACATTAGGACTGTGGTGAGGGACACACAGAGAGACAGGGAGCCCTGGCCTGGCTCAAGACTGCTATATCTTTAACGGGACACTAGGTGGCCGGGACGGGATGGAGCACCTGACTGAACAGTCACCCGTATGTGTGTATGTGTGCCTGCGTCATACTGCAAGCTTCTTAGCTCTAAGTCCAACTGTTGTGTGTGTGTGTGTGTGTGTGTGTTCTGGTAATCATCACATTGTGGGGACAACAATCTGTTTCCACAGTCACGTCATGGGGACCTCTTGCGGAGTGGGGACAAAATATCAGGTCCCCATGAGGAAAACCCTTTTAAATGAATGCAGGAGTGATTGTGAATGTGCCTGTGTGGACTTTAGCATTGGCCCAAAACACATGTTTACCAGTGTGTGTGTGTGTGTGTGTGTGTGTGTGTGTGTGTGTGTGTGTGTGTGTGTGTGTGTGTGTGTGTGTGTGTGTGTGTGTGGAGTGCTCGGTTGCGCCCCCTTATAGTTTCCGGCTGGTAATGCACTCACTGCTCTATAGATTGAAACTCTGCACACCTTTGAATCACTGACCATCTTACATCTGTTTGTAATTTTATCAATGAAAAATTTGAAATTCATGCTTTTTTCTTTTCAAATCCATCAGTTACCCTCTTCTGTCAAGCCAGGATTAGCAGCCGTCAACTAGATTGACGCCAAAGAACTGTTGCTGCCCCCAGCAGCTCTGAGTTGTTCACAACGCTCAGAAACCCATCCGTTGTTGTAATACAGAATGATAGGGTTCATTGGTTGTTGCTAGGGCCTACTAGGTGCTTGAAGTGGGACTAGTAACAGTAACATTAGTTTTAGTAATACTTGTACTAATAATTGAAACATTAGTAATAACTAACCCCTCTACCAAGCAACTGCCCTTGGTGCTCACAGAGGCTGGAGCAGTTTAATGAGTGGATGGATGGATAGTAATAACTTGCAGTCTTACTCATACTGTAGAAGCAACTCATGTTAGAGCTAATGCAAGTGTTTCAAGTAGCTTTAATATCAATTGGAATAACAAAGCTAAAGTTGCTAAAGCCATAATCACCATAGTAGTACTTGATTAATGGTTGTAATGTCTTATATAATTATTTGGACATACTATGTAGTAGGATAACTAGATGGTTTATTGTGCAAATAATTGTACTTGTACTGTAGATACTGGCATATAGCCTACTGTAGACTGATATAGGATTCAGAATTCCAGCACACACTTTTCCTAATCTTTTCAATTACTAATTATTATTAATTATTTCTACTTTAAGTGTGGTGTCTCGTTGGTACAGCGGAGAGAGTTCTTCCCTTCAGCTCTGCAGTCCTGGGTTCTTATCCTGTGGAAAGCCTTCTCTTATGTCTAAGTCCCGTGAACGGTAAAGTTAAATACACCCAGAGACCTTGTCTAAGTAGGTGTCTTGGTGGTGCTGTGGTCTGCTCTGGAGGTTAGCACTCTGGAGACTCAGGTTTGAGTCAGCGCACATACGGCCTCCAAGAAGTGAATGCTGGGGGGGGCTGTTACACCTAAAGGGCTCTTGCTGACAACAGCAGAGCTTGTGACTCTTTTCCTAAAGCATGAATCATTGACTTACTTGTCCCCCATCAAAACTAATCCCTGTGCATTCATTTCACTTAATTAATTCTCCTATTTGCTTGAAAATGTTCTTTATGCGCAAGTGTTTTATTTGCCTAGGGGATGGTAAATTAACTGGGATAAATTAGTGGGGGGGGAAGGACCCAACTACAATGAGGATGGGGGGTTCTGCTGGCGTTCACCGACTCAAACCTGAGACTCCAGAGTACTAACCTAGAGCACAGACCGCAGCACCACCAAGACGCCTGATTAGGTCTGGTGTCCGGGTGTATTTAACTTTACCAGACATAAGAGAAGGCTTTCTACAGGATTTGAACTCAGGACTGCAGAGCTGAAGGTAAGAACTCTCTGCTGTGCCACCAAGACACCTATTTGAACATGGTCTCCGTGCGTATTTAACTTCACCGTTCACAGGACTTAGACATAACAGAAGGCTTTCTACAGGATTTGAACCCAAGACTGCAGAGCTGAAGGGAAGAACTCTCTCCGCTGTGCCACTGAGACACCACGCTATGAATGGGCTGGAGGTGGCATTTGACATTACACTTATGCTGCATTGTTAATTTGGAAAAGGACAAGAGATTTCCATCGTGACTTGAACACATGACCTTGGAGTTGATAACAATGCACTCTCTCCACTGCACCATCAGGACATGACAATATGATTAACAGGACTTAGGCTTAGTGTTAGGGCGTTGACTTAAAAGTAACACTTCATAGTGTGCTGTCTCGGTGGCGCAGCGGACAGAGTAGGCTTTCCACGAGATATGAACCCAGGACTGCAGAGCTGAAAGTAAGAACGCTCTCCGCTGCGCCACCGAGACAACACACTAGGAAACTTTCACTTTGTAACTCTCGTTCCTCACAGTGTCACTCATGCGGTTGTCCTTTCTTTGCGTCGCTGTTGGTAAACAACGCCTCGTGCCGTGGTATAAATGGGCGTGTCGAGCCAAAACACTGCACACCGACACCGATTGGCCGTTGTCGCGTCTATTTCCGGTGCGTCATGACGTTGCTGTTGCGAAGATTGCGAAGGCTGATAGATCGAGATCGACAAAATATGTATTTGTGTTCTCGATTCGAGATCGATTAATCGCCCAGCCCTACTTCAATCACACTGATATTCCTATCAAACCTAGGAATATCAATCAATCAAACATAAGATCTGCAATGTTGTGAAGATGACAACATGCACAGCACAAGAGTGGTGCTTTGCATCACTAGCACCATGTGCAGCCCTCATGCTACATTTAAATCATCTATGAACAACTCAGCCATTTCAAAATCTGAACCATCATTGATGTACTACTACTGCATCTTTTAATTCTACTTGGTTGTAGATACTTTTTTTTTACAAATGCAATAATCTGAGGATTTCCGTGATATATGTTGTTTGCCATTTCAAAATAGTAATACACTTATTGTTGCAAGGTCCAAATGGGACAAATGGGACTTTGTGTGAATTATGCAAAATATATTCAAATGAGGTCTCCATCAGCCATGTTCACTTGATTTTTCGTCGGTCCCCATTTAGCATGGTCAAGTCACTACTTCATCAATTCAGAGATTTGAAGTCGTGTATAAGCTAACAAAGCTATGGCTCTAGAACCTTGAGAAAGGGTGGTCCCCACAAGTGATAATTAGAAAGTTGGTCCCCATCCAACATGGAAACCAGTATGTGTGTGTGTGCGTTTGTATAGTAGAGAGAGCGAGAGAGCGTGTGTGTGTGCATATTTGTCGATGTTAACTCGACATGCGCATGTGTCTGAATATTATTGTTTGAATTTGCATGCTTATTTGTATGTCTGTACGCGATGCAATCCCTAATGTACAGTCTAGTTAAATACAGTGTGTGTGTGTGTGTGTGTGTGCAATGTACACACACTGCATTTAACTAGACTGTACATACACAGCTGGAGGCATACAGACAGATGGATAAATAGTTCAATCTATAGATAGATAATTAGATGAATAGATAGATACAGTAGATACATAGACAGAGAGAGAGAGAGAGAGAGAGAGAGAGAGAGAGAGAAAGAGAGAGAGAGAAAGAGAGACAGCAAGAGAGAGAGAGACAGACAGGCAGAGAGACAGTTAGATAGATAGATAGATTAGATTAGAAGATAGAAGGAAAGACAGACATATAGATAGATAGATACATAGAGGGCTCAACGGAGAATGGAGGACAGACAGCTGGAGGAACAGACAGACAGACAGACAGACAGACAGACAGACAGACAGACAGATAGATGGATCTATAAAGGTGCAGCAGTGCAGTCGTGTAAAAAAAAGTCGAGTTATCTGGCATCAAAGCGGCAACTCATTACGTCGATGCGCTCCCGTTTCCCGCTCCGGGCGTACAGTTTGTTTGTTTGTAAATTGTCTATCAGGATAATATCACGGGTCAGACAGAGTTCCCAGATCTCTGGCTTTAGGGACACAGCTGGTCATGTTCATAAATATTGATCGAGCTGTCTCGGGCCCTATAGGGACGTCATGCAAATTGTCAGAGTTGAGGATATGTCTCTATAAAAGGCGTGTTTTCTCTAAACATTACCTCCTGGCCGCCCCAGAGCACGTATAGATTTTGCTACTTCCAGGCATTGTGCATCTGTTTCCTCTCACCATGAAACATGACTGTCAAGATATAGGCTGTGTGCCCGTGAGTATATGCGCTTGTATCTATTGTTGCGCTACATGCTCACACTCATTCCCAATGTGTTTGTTTGTGAGCATTCCTGATGGAGTGCCTATCAACACTAGCATGTACATGTGTGTGTGTGTGTGTGTGTGTGTGTGTGTGTGTGTGCACCCGTATCACATTTGCAATTCCACGCACACACACACTTCCGGCCGTACGTATGTGCGTTTCACGCGCGCAATGTATAGACAATGTGGCGAGTGTTGTCATGCGTGCATCTCCCACCGCCCCCCCCACCCCCCGCTCACCCTCACCCCCCACCTCCCCCTCCCGTGGGCCTCAACATGTTTCCACGGTGACACACGGATGCATACTTACGCATCATCCACCATCGCCTCTCTTTCAGAAAGGGAAACCATCGCTTCAACCCTGCCCCCCCCCCCCCACTGGCCGGTCAAGGGGGAGAAGAGGTTTCTGGCGAGAACACACCTTTAATTGTCCGCCCGGCGACGTGTTAAAGGAAGCGATGCATTTTATTATATCATCACTCTCTCAGTGCAGACGTCCCCCCTGTGACCCACCCCCCTCTCTCCCCCCCATCTCCGCCCCCCCACCCCCCCCCCGCCCTGAATCAAGCATTCCGCTTAATGGGCCTATTGTTGGCCAACTCCAATCTCAGGCTGCCGCTCACGTGATGAAATATGTATGGGACTTTTCAAAGGGAATGCGGCCGCTTTGCATAAAATGTCTGGGAGCCGATCCACGTTTTGCCCGGTGGTTTCATTTTGTTTAAAAATTAATCGCGTCTTCCTCTCCTCCCTGTGCGTTCGCTGCCGACTATTCAATTAACGTCATAA
This sequence comes from Coryphaenoides rupestris, assembly GCA_002895965.2. Lineage (NCBI taxonomy): Eukaryota > Metazoa > Chordata > Actinopteri > Gadiformes > Macrouridae > Coryphaenoides > Coryphaenoides rupestris. The sequence continues at coordinate 148,067 of PIJE02000468.1, read as the reverse complement.
ATACCGCGCGGCCGCTGTCACGGAGTTAAGGCCGCCGCGGCACCTCTGAGGACCGCCCTCGTCTTCTCCTGCACGCCGGTAGGGAGGTGGAGGAGGAGGTGGAGGAGGAGATGGGGGTGGAGGTGGTGGTGGTGGTGGTGGTGGTGGTGCAGAACCCTCCTATACTGCACGCACGCACCACGCACACACACACCACACACACACACACACACACGACGCACACACACACACGCACGCACGCACGCACGCACGCACACGCACACACACACACTCTCGCTTTGCTCCCCCGGATGATAACGCTGACCCGACTGCTGCACTTAAGACACATTCCTCCCCTCCCTCCCCCCTCTCCCCCCCCCCCCTCCATTCCATCCCGAAGCAAAGAGCACGTTTGGGGTCGGTTTCTATCGACAAGCGTCCGAGTCACACAGAGGAGCTGAGAGGGGGGAAAGGAAGTACAGTTATTATTATTATGATTATTATTATTGTTATGTTGGTTATTATGTTGGTGTTATGGCATGATGTGTTTTTGTATTTTTATTGTCGCTGGTTTCCCGGGGCAACTTGTTGCCGTAATGGGAAGATATTCCCGCGTGTATAAACATAACGCTACAGTAATCGTGCAGCTCTGGGAGCTGATGCGGCTGGACCGCTCCAGTGGTTCGGGTTACTGTAGCCCCCAGTCGCACGGTTCTGGGTTTGAACCCTGATATCCGCGGTCATCCTCGGGCATCCTTGTCCAATCCCACCTGCTCGTTAATGACATGCATCTAAAGATTGTGATTAGTGTGGATATTCTAAATCTTTCCCTTCACTTCTGATATTTGTGACATTTGTATTGTTCTGTTGCACATTCCTCTGGGCATCGCCACTTTTTAATTTCACTGCATATCCTGGATGTGTATGAGACCATTAAAGTTGTTGAATCTTGAATCTTGAATCAAAAGAGTAACAACAACAAAGCAAGTGGCTTTGGATGAAAACGTCTGAATGCTAAATGACTCATAGCTAGTTCCAGGAGCTCCTCTATGTAACTATGTAATGCTAAGTGCTAAACGTAGCTTGCACCTTTCTACCCTGATCTGAGAGTGCACTGGGGGTTGGGTTGGGGTGGGAGGGGGGGGGGGGGGTGGTGGCTAATTAGGGACAGACGGCGTGTCGTAAACAGTGACATGATTTCTCCTTGAGCGGATCGAGACGGGGGGAGATGTCTCCTCAGACAGCGCACACACACACTCGTCGGCGGAGAGGACCTTATTGATTCCTCCGCTCCGTGACGGAGATCAATGAAAAGAAACAGGCTGAGACACAGAAGTGGCATTTAAGGTTGGAGAGAAGAGCGCTGACGCTTTTCCTCCATCACTGTCATGGAGCCTCACAGCCGGCGCCGCAAATATAAAAACATTTCTCATCTGTTGTTGCGAGAAAGAGATAAAGAGAGATAAGAGAGAACAGCAGAGAGAGAGAGACAGAAGAGAGAGAAGTAGATAGATAGAAGATAGATAGACAGATAAGAGTAGATAGATAGATAGATAGATAGATAGATAGATAAAGAAGATAGAAGGAAAGACAGACATATAGATAGATAGATACATAGAGGGCTGAACGGAGGGATGGAGGGACAGACAGCCAGGCAGACAGACAGACAGCTGGAGAGACAGACAGACAGACAGACAGATAGATAGATGGATCTATAAAGGTGCAGCAGTGCAGTCGTGTAAAAAAAAAGTCGAGTTATCTGGCATCAAAGCGGCAACTCATTACGTCGATGCGCTCCCGTTTCCCGCTCCGGGCGTACAGTTTGTTTGTTTGTAAATTGTCTATCAGGATAATATCACGGGTCAGACAGAGTTCCCAGATCTCTGGCTTTAGGACACAGCTGGTCATGTTCATAAATATTGATCGAGCTGTCTCGGGCCCTATAGGGACGTCATGCAAATTGTCAGAGTTGAGGATATGTCTCTATAAAAGGCGTGTTTTCTCTAAACATTACCTCCTGGCCGCCCCAGAGCACGTATAGATTTTGCTACTTCCAGGCATTGTGCATCTGTTTCCTCTCACCATGAAACATGACTGTCAAGATATAGGCTGTGTGCCCGTGAGTATATGCGCTTGTATCTATTGTTGCGCTACATGCTCACACTCATTCCCAATGTGTTTGTTTGTGAGCATTCCTGATGGAGTGCCTATCAACAGTAGCATGTATGTGTGTGTGTGTGTGTGTGTGTGTGTGTGTGTGTGTGCACCCGTATCACATTTGCAATTCCACGCACACACTTCCGGCCGTACGTATGTGCGTTTCACGCGCGCAATGTATAGACAATGTGGCGAGTGTTGTCATGCGTGCATCTCCCACCCCCGCTCCCCCCCCCCCCCCCCCCCCCCCCCCCCCCTCCCGTGGGCCTCAACATGTTTCCACGGTGACACACGGATGCATACTTATGCATCATCCACCATCGCCTCTCTTTCAGAAAGAGAAACCATCGCTTCAACCCTGCCCCCCCCCCCCCCCCCCACTGGCCGGTCAAGGGGGAGAAGAAGGTTTCTGGCGAGAACACACCTTTAATTGTCCGCCCGGCGACGTGTTAAAGGAAGCGATGCATTTTATTATATCATCACTCTCTCAGTGCAGACGTCCCCCCTGTGACCCACCCCCCTCTCTCCCCCCATCTCCGCCCCCCACCCCCCCCCGCCCTGAATCAAGCATTCCGCTTAATGGGCCTATTGTTGGCCAACTCCAATCTCAGGCTGCCGCTCACGTGATGAAATATGTATGGGACTTTTCAAAGGGAATG
>PIJE02000468.1:132772-140272 GCA_002895965.2 Coryphaenoides rupestris | reverse complement strand
CAGACAGACTGACATACGGCAGACATGAGCGAGAGCGACGGCGGCGTCTGCGTCTGCGGCGGCGGCGACGGCACATTTTTCATACAGCTTTGATAAGCCCCTCCCTAACCACCCCCGACACCACGTACACACCGCGCACCTTATTCACGGTCCAAGTCCCCGGCCGTCCTATCCGTCCCCGACCGTGCCCGCGCCACCAATCGCTAGGTGTTCAGCCGGGGAAAAAAAAACATCCCAGAGATGCAAGAGAAAAAGATGGGTGAGAGAGACAGATATATAGGCAATATGCAGACAGGACAGACGATAGACAAAGACAGACAGACAAACCAAGTTGTGAGAAGGACAGAGGAGCAAAAGAGAGACAAAAAAGACAGGAGGCAACAGACACGACACGACAGACAGACAGACAGTGAGGGCAGACGACAGAGATGGAGACAGAGAGGGGCAGGAAAGAGACACACAGCAGGCAGGACAGGCAGGCCAGTGAGAAAGAAGAAGAGCAAGAAGGGGAGGGGGCGGATAAAGAGAGAGAGATAGGACCACACAGTGGAATGAAAGAGACAGAGAGGGCAGACAGGGAGGGGGAGAGAGGGGAGGAGAGAGGGAGGGACTAGAGGAGCCAAGCGAGAGAGCACAAGGGGGGAGTGGACAGGAGAGACACACACACACACACAACACACAGGGAGAAAAAGAGAGGTGAGGACAGAAAGGGAGAGTGAGAATGAGAAGGAGAAGAAACACAACACACACACACACAGAGACGAGGACAGACACGCACAGTGAGAGGGGCAGGTAGACCCGTGACCTCTTCGGCCGGTGATGCGTCTGAAGCTGCAGGGGACGGCCAATTGAGAGTGACCACTTCCTGGTTGGAGCTGCCAGGCCGCCTCTTCCTTGTCTCTTTATTTCACACGTAGCGGGAGCTTAACGCTGGACGTTGAAGAGCACACGGAAACAGACATGTGTCTCCGTCTGAGGCCGCCCGCCCCTTAAATGTCATTATTGTGGTTGGAGTCGCTCCGTCAAAATCACAGCGGCGCCACGACACCCGGCAACCTCCAGGCTGCCTTGAGACAAAAGAAAACGGCCCGATCCCCAAAATAGCGCGTGGATGTTTACGATAAGGGAATTGTACCGGATATGATGAGTTTTGCAAACGATTTTCTTATTTTTTTTTCTTTCTTTCTTCCTCACTGATGGACGCGTGCAACTTTTCCTCTGCGCGTCTCCAGGCGTCTAGCTTCTCCTGTTAGCTCTCCCCCCGCTGGTAGGGTTGGGAGGGGTGGGGTGGGGTGGAGGGAGTCCAACCATGGCTTGTCACCATCTAATTTGCCTGTATGGGAGAGGGGGGGGAGGGGGAGATTACACTCATAATTTTGATGTTTAGTGGGAAATACGGCTTTAACTTTGTTAGCATTCAAAGTGCTTTCACGCGGTCCCCCCTGCCACTATCTCTCCTCTAATGCGACTGTTTTTCCTCTTCCCTCCTCCTCCTCCTCCCTCCTCCTTCGGCCGCTCTTAATAACCCCGCTGGCAGAGACGGTCACTTTTTTACTCACCAATAACAAATAAGATTCAAAAAGTCCACATGTCCTGCTGCAGTTTTTCATTGAATTCCCCCCCCCACCCCTCACCCCCCCAGCCGCCATTCCATCCCTCAGGTTCAAGTCGGTTTTATTTCCACCGTTATTATTCAGCCCGTCTTCATTGTCTCAGAGCTATCCCTCTCTCTCTTCTCTCCCTGTCTCTCTCTTTTCTCTCTCTTTGCTTTTTTTTCTTCTTTTCCCTTTCCCTTCTCTCTCTCTCTCTCCGTCTCTCGCTTTCTTTTCTTTTTACTTTCCCTTTTTTTCTCTCTCTGCTCTCTCTACTCTCTCCTCTCTCTTCCTCCAGTGTTCATCTTTGTCTCTTCTTTCTTATCTGTTGCTCAAGTTCCCCCCCCCGCGCACACACAGACACACACGCATGCCACGCACACAAACCTTCTCTCTCTCTCTCTCTCTCTCTCTCTCTCTCTCTCTCTCTCTCTGCTCTCTCCTCTCTCTCTCTCCCTCACATTATCCTTTGCGGCTATTACCCAGGATAAGTCAATTTGATGCATCCAAGGCAACAGCGGATGTCATTTTATTCATATATTTTCAGCCTGCTGACTTTAAAAGGCTACTGCTTCAATCTTATCCTAATGGATGGAGATGCACCGGCTTGATGAAACATCGGAAAGAAAAGCCGGGACGGCCAGAGATCACAACCACACACACACACACACACAACCACACACACACAACACACAAACACACACAAACACACACACACACAGAGGGGGAGACGGACGCAATTAGGAACCAGAATACAACCAATCAGTGTGTCGATGCGACAACGGAAAATGTTTGTAAATGTCATGTTATTTGGGGGGTTTTTTTATGAGATTTTTTGCAAACAAAAGTTCAGAAAACCGAAACTTACAGCGTTGGTGGGTGTTTTCTGTTCCCGCATGGCGGCCATGGTGCCCCCCCCCCTCACGCCCCTCTATTTCACCCGTGAGGAAGAGGACAGGGAGTGCTTGCCCAGCCCGTCCTTCCAGTTGACAAGAGGACGGCTGTTGAGACTGGGCTGGGGGGCGGTATGGGTGGGTGGGGGGTGTTAACGGGTGAGTGCTGGGGCGTGGTGGTCGTGGTGGTGGTGCTGATACAGTCATCCGCAGGCAAGAGAGAGAGAGAGAGAGGAGAGAGAGAGAGAGCGGCAAGAGAGAGCGACGAGAGAGAGAAGAGCACAGTGAAAGTTGGAGCCGGGACAAAAATGTGTCTATTTCATGCCAACTGGTGTTACCTGGACACTCCTCTCGTGGTGGCGGTGGCGGCCATGCCTTCTGTCAGGAGGAAGAGGAGGAGGTAGGGGCGGGGGCCGGGGGCAGGGAGGTGGGAGTTAAAGGGCCACTCGCCTCCACACCCCACTACAACGTTAACACTCACTCCCAGCTCCGCCGTTACAGGACAGAAACACGAGAAAAGCCATCGCCGATGAGACACATTTTGAACAACAACAACAACAACAACGGAAAAAAAACAGAGAAAATAAAATAAAAACGCACACACCACACCACTCCAAACCCCCCCACCCTCCACCACCGCCAGGCGCCTGTCTCTTTAAGGTGGACGGGGGGGGGAAGCAGCCAGGCCAGCAGGCCATCCAGGCAGCCAGCCAGCGTTCCACAGAAAGATGGAAGGTCACCGAGAGTTCACCGCGAGGGATGACGATGGGTGGGAGTATGGATGGAAGGGAGGGGGCCGTGAGTGAGGGTGGGCTGGGGGTGGGGCTGCGGGGTGGTGGTGTCTGTGGCTTTCACCTCTCCCGGAACCTGGCTGCTTTATTAGCTGTGAGGAGAGCGGGGCTACATATTAGTATCGGGGAGAGAGAGAGAGGGAGAGCGAGAGAGAGAGAGGGGAGGGTGGGGGTTACGGAGCAGACGAGGTTTATAGGAATAATAACAGTGCGGAGCGGGAAGGGCAGGGGTGGTGGGGGGCAGGATGACGGAGGCGCATTCAGACTGGGCGATGATTGACAGCGGTGAGAATCTGACACACCCGGCAGCCCCCCACCCCCACTCCCCACCCCCCACTCCCCCCCACTCCCGTAAACAAATGGCAGGAGCAGGAAGTGAGGACGGATATTACGGCCGTCGGCAAATTGATGTGGGACATTAAGGCCACCGCCGTGACGAGGTCCTGCAGGGGGAAACGCTGGAGATGGCCACACTGACAGACTGCACTCGCCGGCCAAGTAGAAATATACAACCACACACATTTATATATATATAGAGAGAGAGACATAGAGAGACCAGAGAAGAGATGAGAGAGAGAGAGAGAGGAGAGAGAGAGAGAGAGAGAGAGAGAGAGAGAGAGAAATAGATAGATAGATAGATAGATAGATAATAGAATAGATAGATGAGATTGATCAAAAAAACACATATAAAATACCTGTTGTGTGTGTGTCTCACCTCACGTCTCGCCCCATGCCTTGGCGGATCGAAAAATGCGGAGCCGTTGCCTCCCCACGATCCCACCACTGCCCACCCAACCCTACTCCCCTCCCCTCCCCTGCCCCCCCGAGCCCTTCTACCTCAGCTATCAAGAAAGGCGTATCATTTTCCCACCACACCACCACCACCACCACCACCACCGACGCTACCAACCACTGCGGTGCATTCAGGCCCCCTCCCTGTGAAAAGTGGTCCCGGCCATACAAACAACGGCGACGTGAGTGATTGATCCGGCAATGAAGGATGCGCCAATACTCCTCTGCAATCAATAAATGAGGGCAGCCTGCGGGACTGCGAGCCACGTTCTCAGACAGCTCCCTGGTTCTCCTCAGGAGAGGAAAAATCCATTTTAACACAATTGATGGCAGTTTTCAACAGGGAGGGAGGCTTTATCTGTGGGATATTCAAATAACATCAGAGAAACACAGAGGCATGGGAGGAAGGCTTGAAAGAGAGAGGGAGAGTGGTGTGTAGTCTAGTGGTGGTGTAGTGGTGTGTTGTGTGTTGTGTGTGTGTGTGTGTGGATGGGCGGTGTAGTGGTGGTGGTGTGTGCGCGGTGTGTGGATAATGGGGAGGATAGGGTGTCTGTGGATGTGCGAGTGTAGTGTGTGTTGTGTGTGTGTGTGTGTGTGGTGTGTGTGTGTGTGTGTGTGTGTGAAAACTCTGACAATGACGAGTGAGTAGGAATGGATGCGAGCGAGGTGGGCAGAGAGAGGCTCGGCGCGCCGAAAACCAGTGTCAGATGAGTTAGCGCATTTGCGCGTGTCTGTTCGGGAACGGCATCAGCCACACACCACACACAAACACACACACACACACACACGGCCAGGAAAGGGGATTCTGCCGTAAGTTGGCTTGCATCTCGTCTCCCCGGCACCCGATTGGCTGGCAAGGGCCGGCTTGGGTGTGACGCGGAGCAAATTGACATCCATTCATTTTAACCAGGAGGAGATAAAAGCAGGAAGTAGATGCGGGGGGGGGGGCGGCGAGGGGGGGGGGGGGGGGGGGGAGCGGGGGGGGCGGGGGGGGGGGGGGGGGGGGGGAGGGCGGGGGGGGGGGCGGGGGGGGGGGGAGGGGGGAGGGGGGGGGGGGCGGGGGGGGGGGGGGGGGGGGGAGGAGTGCACCGTATGGCACAAAACAAGCAGATATATGATGCAGCCACGACGGCACGCATCCCCAGCAGGAATCAGGTGGTTGTCTGCGTGGAGAGACACTCCAGATAGGCCGGGATGGCCGTTAAGTATTTATGCGGGTTATTTCAGCGCTATAGCCGAGCCACTATGACTTAGAGGATAGAGGGGGAGAGAAAGAGAAAAAAAGGATGAGAGAGAGAGAGAGAGAGAGCAGAGAGAGAGAGGAAGAGCAAGAGAATGTATAGAGATGGAGAGAGAGAGGAGAAAGAGGGAAGACATCACTCGTTTCCTGTCTGTTTCTGCAGCCAGGCCTCCAGCCATCCTGACGTGAGTTCATCAGCACTGCTTTCTAATCCAGTTACTTAATGAAATACATAATTAACACAGCTTAAATTGTGCGTAAGGACAGTTTGACAGAAATCCATTTCCCGTGCCAGCCGCCGGGTAATTGAACTGTGCTGCTTTGCGCCCCCATTTGGGACCTTTGCGCGTGGAGGCGAGATCTGTTTTGATTTTTCCTTCAACCTTGGTTTTTTTTTTCCTTTGTTTTTTTCTCTCAGAATGGCATGACCCCTCTTTCTCTCTCTCTCTCTCACTTTCTCTCTCTCTCTCTCTCTTTCTCTCTCTCTCTCTCCTCTCTCTCTCTTTCTCTCTCTCTACTCTCTCTCTAACTCTCTCTCTCTCTCTGTACTTCACTCTCGTCTCTCTTACTCATTTCTCTCCATCTCTTTCACTTGTCTTTCTGTCTCTATTCATCATTAGCACTTGTTCTCCTCTCTTCCTCCTCTGCTCTCTCTCTCTCTACTCTCTGCTCTCTCGCTCTCTCTCTCTCTCTCTCTCTCTTCTCGCTCTCTGTCGGTCTGGCCTCTCGCTCCTGGCGCTGATTGCATTGATGAGTTGAGGTATGATGGCCGTCATGGCGTCAGAGAAGAGGCTGTTGCAGAGGCCGTGCCCACCAGTGACCGTGGCAGATCAGGCGCAGCCGAGCGCTGGCCTCACCTGCCGTTTGCTCTCCTGCTTTTCACTGCGATGCAAACATCGCCGGAGGTGTGGCGGGGGGGGGGAGGAGGAGTCCTTCCAGGAGGGGTGGAGAATGGACGGAGGATGAGTGTGTATGGCTTAGGAGAGAGGGAGGAATAGAGGAGAGGAGAGAGAGAAAGTGCAACGATAGCGGGGTATGGAAAGACGTTAGCTTAGCGTGCGGGCGGCCCAGAGTGGATGTAACTCCTTTAAATATCTCCCGACAGCCCCTCCCAACCCTACCAATTTAAAGTACAACTTATTACAGAGCGCCGCGCTGCTAAGGCAAACGATTACCTCTCGGCGTGGTGTGTGTGCTACTCTGGCCCTGACCTTCCCATGTAAATCATAACGCCCCCCCCCCCCCCCCCCCCAAACCCCACCCCCCTCCCCCCTCGGTTTCTTCCACTCTTACTAATAAGAAAGGAAAGTTGAGAGAGACGCCGCGAGAGAGAGAGAGAGGAGAGAGAGAGAGAGCAGGGATTGTGATTGTGTCGGTCGAACAAAGCCTTCCAGACGAGCAGCGCAGACTCCGGTAAAGACACCACCCCCCCTCCACACACCCACCTCCAACGCCCCCCCCCCCCCCCCCCCCCCCCCCCCACCCCCCCCCCCCCCCCCCCCCGCCCCCCCTCCCCTCCCCCCCCCCCCGCGCCCCCCGCCCCCCCCCCCACCCCCCAATGATGACTGATCTTCCAAGCCGGGCGACTCCAAGGGGACATCCTCCGTGTAATTCTCCTAGTGATAGGCATAATGTCATTTGTCCCGCAAATAGACGTATGACCCCCAGAGCGGCCCGGTGTCACCCAGAGTTCAGGACCCGTGGAGTTCACTGGAAGGATACCGCTGCCACCGCCAGCCACGCCACCGCCGCCGCCATGATTGATCATGTCGTAGTCAGGCAAGCGCAAACACGCCAACAAAAAGACACATGTTTACATTGCACCGCTTACAACGCGCACACGTGTAACGTAAAATACAATCCATTACATGCATGCAATCCGCCACCGCCCCCCCTGAACAACACACACACACACAACACACACATCACACACACACACACAAAAGAAAGCAAGCCAAAGTGCAGAAAAAATCACATTCTCGCCCTCTCTTACACACACACACACACGCACACACATAGACACACAACACACACACACACACACACACCACACACACACATCAACACACACACACACACACACAGAAGAAGGCAGGCAAAGTGCAGAAAAGACTTCACATTCTCTCTCAAGAAAAAATCTGCTTTTATCTACACGCAGATACACAAAATTACACACACACATCTCTCTCTTT
>PIJE02000468.1:81499-132747 GCA_002895965.2 Coryphaenoides rupestris | reverse complement strand
ACCTAGGATTGGTGGCGCGGCGAGGAGGAGAAAGACAGACAGACAGACAGACAGACAGGCAGGCAGACAGACAGACAGACAGGCAGGCAGGCAGACTGACATACAGACAGACAGACTGACATACGGCAGACATGAGCGAGAGCGACGGCGGCGTCTGCGTCTGCGGCGGCGGCGACGGCACATTTTTCATACAGCTTTGATAAAACATGAGGCTTGTCTTGTCAGATCGCCCTGACAACCTCTGTCAAAATGTCTGCCGTGTCGAGAGGCTGTCTCGGCGAAGCGGAGGAAGCAGATGTCCTGAGTTTGTCTCCCCCCTCCACCCTCCCCCCCCCCCCCCCCCCCACACTCACCCACCAGCCCGTCTTCTCCTGGACTCAAGTGCCAAGGCTTTTGACTCGGAGGACGTGGAAGATAGTACATGTTTGAGAAGAGGGACTAATTAGCGCCAATTAGTCTTCTTAGGATTCGCCGGGATATTAGACTGGGATTGTTTAATTAGAAATTGTTGCGTCCGCACGTTGAACGTAAATTGCGTGCCGGATTTGGGCTCGGTGCCTGACATTAGCCTAGCCATCTGCTGTAGCGCCCAAGTCAGAGCAAAATTAACCTCGCCGAGAGTTTTCACACACACACACACACACACACACACACAAACACACACACACACACACACACAAACACACACACACACGGCGCGAAAAAATAAACGCCTTTTCTATTTGACCAGACTAGGCTCTTCTGGAATAATAAGTGGCGGTGAAACAGAAGGAAAGTTAAATGGATTTTAATTTGATTTGAAATCATTCAACAGCTTTGCGCTAATGCAACGTGATCAGAGCACTCTCGCGCGCGGCTTTGTGAGATGACAGACGGAATTCGTTGTGTCAGATTTATAATCGCTGCTTATTGATGTGTGTTTTCGGCAAAACGTCACGAGGACGATCCGGCGAGCCATCAGCGGCGCGCATCTGCAAAGACGGACATCCAATTCTGAGCCGTCAATCACACACCTTCAACACTTCAACATGCGGGCGAATGCAAAAGAAAACCACAGCAAAGAACCACAACATCAACAACAACAACACAAGCAGAACATAACACGCGCGCACATGTATGCAAGTAAACACACATACACGGGCTGATGTGCCATCAGGGCAGATTTATTGAAGGTTAATTGAATCACTCTTGACCAGAGGCCGTTATTAGCCATAAAAAACAACAACTAAGAGGTGTGTGTGTGTGTGTGTGTTTTTCTGTGTGTGTGTGCGTGGTGGGAGGGGGGTGGGGGAGGGGCAGGGGGGGGGCGGGGGTGGGAGGCGAAGGAAAAACATGACAACAAATCAAAAAGTGATTTCATGTGAAGGTGGCGCTCGGAGACGGCCACATCCATCAGAAGTGGTGGCAAAGTGCGGACGCGCGGTGCCACGCGTGGTGCCAGGAGATGTGCCAGGCAGTGTGAGGCACACACACACACACACACACACACACGGATGTGCACGCACTTACACGCACACACACACACACACCACCTCCTCCGCCATGCCAACGCCCCCCAGGCGCTGTATTCTCAGCGCAAGGACAGGAGAGGTCGTTGGGACACGGCGCCACTATATCACGGAGCACCGCCCCCCTACTGTCACGGCAGACAAAGCAGGTGGATACCAAGCGGGGGGAAAAAAAAGGGAAAAAAGAAAGAAAGAGAAAACACACACACACACACACACACACACACACACACACACACACTGCTTTCTCTTTGTGTGTGTGTGTTTTGCCCGGCCAGCACCAGCGCCTCTGCTCCGTCCTGCGCCGCTCTGCTCTGCTGTCCTCTCACAGCCCATGTGGGTTTTTTTTCCTACGTATGTATTTCCTCTCTGAGCAGCAGCGGATACATCATATCCTCTCAGGTAGGTCACGTGATGAAAGGGGGTAATCTATGAGTTTGTTGTTGTGACACTCCTCCTCCTCCTCGTCCCCTCCTCCTCCTCCTCCTGTGCGCGAGGGATCCTGCAGCCACCACCACCACCACGTCACCCCCCCCCCCCCAGAGTGAGTGATTCCTCCTAAATGCATTTTAGAGTTTTGCGTGAATACGTTTCCGGGGAGAGAGGAGTGTGGGGAGGGGGGGGGGGGGGGGGGGGGGGGGGGGGGGGGGGTGGGGGCCTGAGTAAACAATGCAGGCCATTATCTGGAGGCATCGCTCATGTTACCTCCGATGCTCTGACGCAGGGCTCCGACAGCTGAGCCAAGACAACACAACAAGCCACAGTCTCAGACAGAGAGAGAGAGAGAGAGAGAGAGAGAGAGAGAGAGAGAGCAGGAACGCAGGAAATACCGTTTTTTAAAAAAGAGAATATGTAGGGGAATCATTTTGGAAGAGAGAGAGAGGGAGAGCACCTCTTGCCGTCAAAGGACAGCTGCAACACACGCTGAGTTCCGATTCCGTCAGCATTTTTCCCTTACGTGCCGAACCGATAGCTAAAGGTACCACTTAATGTGCTGCAGGACAGGACCTAATGGATTGATACACAGGTTTTGACATGCTATTTGAGCATCCAGCCCCGCCATAATTGCTCATGTCATTGTGCATTAAACTAACGATATATAGAGTAATGCCCGGAGACGAGTGTCTTTCGCAAATCTGTCAGATATCATAGCAAAGCACTTCTGACAGGTAGCTCAGGCTGCAGCAACCCACCGGCGTGGAACCTTTAGCCACTCATGAAATCGTGTTTGGGAATCAGACCCTCTTAAATGCATCTCTCTCTCTCTCTCGCTGTCTCTCTCTCTCTCTGTCTCTCACTGTCGCTGTCTCTCTCTCTGTCTCTCACTGTCGCTGTCTCTCTCTCTCTCTCTCTGTCGCTGTCTCTCTCTCTCTCTCTCTGTCGCTGTCTCTTGCTGTCTCTCATTCCCTCAATCTCTTTTCCAAATCCCCCATGACTGTCCCCCACACACACGCAACCTTCTCGGCATTTTCTGAAGGAAAAGGTTTTGTGCCGTCTCAGTCGGCTCAAGTTAATGGACTTTGACAAATGACACTCACGTATGTAGGTATGCCGAATCACAACAAGCAATGCACGGATTCTCGCCCAGCCGGTTTCCACTGTTCAGCGAGGACAGACAGACAGACTTTTGCCAGGGCCAGGGGGTCGGAGGTCGGTCGGTGAAGCCGTGATCTTCGGGTTCGGCCCACGTGAATTCTTTGCGTCTGTCAGAAGACGTCACGTCACCTTTTGAAAGGGAGGAATGCGAGGACAGAGGACAACCCTTCCAAGCACGCAAAGCCTCACATCTAGTCCTAGGAAAAGTCCAAGAGAGATTTTGTTTGTCATTAAAATACGAGGGTATTGGTTTCGGAAACACATATTAATATTACTACCACTACTTCCACGACTGCAACTTTTTATACATGATGAAGCATTCGTATGCCTGGGGGTCATGTGTGTATAAAACTATATATCACTCAACATATAGAGCGAGGTGGTGGCGGGGTGGGGGCTGGCAGGGTGGTTGGGGTGGTGAGTGGGGTGGGTGGTTGGGGTGGGTGGGGTGGTCGGATGGTGGGTGGTCATCATCATTCATTGTCTCCCCAAGACATCAACGGCAGCGCTATAGCACGGCAGCCATTTTCTAAACACATAGTCTGCGGCCGGGGCCCTGTGTGTGTGTGTGTGTGTGTGTGTGTGTGTGCGTGTGTGTGTGTGTGTGCGTGTGTGTGAGGGTGCTGTCAGCCACCGCTGTGTGTGATGGCTCTGATGGGCTTGAAGCTCATCACTCTGTCAGGCCCGGCTCGCCTTTCATTAGCGCGGCCCGCTCCGTCCGCCACACTCACACAAATCACATTGACATCCAAAAGTCGTCAGATCCACGGAGCAATTTAACTGATATTCATTAGAGGGGTGACATGAGTTGATGGGGGGGGGGGGGGGGGGGCTGTGGGGCGGTGGGAGGGATATCGGGAGGGAGGGAGGAGGTAGAGGAGGAGGTGGTGGTGGTGGTGGTGATGGAGTTATACCCCTCTTATCCCGATCCTCTTGTCCTGCGTCCGCCGGCGTCCGTCTGCTCTCCTCTGCTGACTGAGTTTGAGTTTGTTTGTTGTTGTTTTTTTAGCTCCAAGTTTGCTCCTCTTTGCTCTTGAGTATTTTTTTTAAGGAGAGACGAGAGCAACGGACAAACCGTCTAACCTCCTGTTCATTATCTCTGAAAAACAACGATCTCTATTCGTTTAAAAAAAAAAATTCCATTCTAAATAATTGGCTACAGTATTTCTAGCATTCCTCCTCCTCCTCCTCCTCCTCCTCCTCCTGCTGCTGCTGCTGCTGCGGCTGTAGCTGCTCTCCTCTGGCCGTGTCTATAATGCTCATTCAAGCAGAAGTCCAATCATTTAGGCCTCTCCCTCCAGCCGCTCATTAACCCCCAAAGTGTCAACTATCTCATTAACACCCCCCTCCCCACCACCACCAGCACCACCACCGGCACCACCCCTCTCCTTCTCCGTCGGGCTCCATCACTAGGAGACCGTTGCTTCCAAACACACAACACAACACAAGAAGAAGAAAGAACGCAGAAGAAGAAGAAGAAGAAGAAGAAGGGGACGATGAAAACAACAGCAGCAACAGCACCAAAATGGCCGTTCCAGCGCTGAGCGAGAGAGAGAGAGAGCGAGGAGCGTCTATCCGTCTCCGGACTCAATGAGGTCTCGGGAAGCTCCAGACGTTTGGAGGAAGAAAAAAAGAAATAAAAAGCTTCTGCGCATTATCGTGGGGGCTAGCGGTCAGAGCCTCCACGTCTTTCAATGATCACCCTTTGTTAAAGGCTTTATTCTGCTTGTCACGCGTGAGTCATCACTGGGTTCTGGCGAAAGCGCTTGCGCCAATGTATCCTAAACGACGAACGGAGGGCCGGGAGCGAGTCTCTGGCGGTAATGAGTTTGTGTGAGAAGACGGGGTCAGGACACAGTGTGTGTGTGAGTGTGTGTGTGTGTGTGTGTGGTGTGTGTGTGTTAATTAATCTGTTCCCGGGTGGGAGGAACTGAAGCGAGATGATGAGATTTAAGAGAGTAAATGGGTGCGCTGCTCTCGAGCTGTCCTCCGCTGAGTGAGTGAGCAGGGTTAGAGGCTGGGCAAATGGCCGTTTCCATAGCAACCCCTGGATAACTTGAGAGCCCCCAGAGTCACTCAGTCAGTCAGACATGACAAGCCGGCCCAAGGAACATTAAACACAAAGAACACGGTGTCCCCGGGCGTGTTTAGATAAGACAAATGTACACGCTGCCCTCCTTCATGCATGTGCACGCCCGTATTTCCGTGTATTTGCCTACCTTTTGGACGAGCCCGAAAACCAACACCGCCGCCCATCGCGCCGGTCTCACATTTCTAAACATCTTTCTTTTGTTCCGCTACAATTGACCGGGCGCCGGGGCAAAATATTAAAAACCTTGCCGGAGCACGGAACCGATTTGCGCCGCGTTAAACTGTGGAACATAGAACCTGATTTGTGTGTGTGCAGCAGCCCCACCATCACCGCAGCCTGGCTCCCCGTCACCTGCCAGCAACGCCGTTAAGATTCAAAGGCCCGCACGGAGCCGATAACATCTGTCCTGTGTTTCAGTCAGCTTGTCTCTTTGCGCTCGTATAAGATCTGCTTTTTATGTGTCATTTTTTTTCTCCTCCATTTTCTCCAGACCTTGCAGACCAGGTGTGATCCAGAGCTGTTGTCGGTGCCCGGGGCTCATGGTGCCATCCCAGCCCCCCCTGTGGTAATCAGCCCACTACCTGCTGTTGCTTCCAACCTCCTTCCCTCTCCTCTCCCCTCCCTCCTCTCCTCTCCCCTTCATCCCTTCCCTCCCTTCCCTCCCTCCCTCCCCTCCCCTCCCCTCCCCTCCCCTCACTCTGGTGGCTTGTTTCAGTAACATCTGGCTGTTTACATGCAGTACACACCACCTGCCAGACGGCACACGCGGGCAGCGGGGAACCGTGCTGCCGCGGTAACACTCGCTCGGCGGCGGCGCACAATGCAACAACAATTACGGCGAGATCACCGAGACTATATCTGGACGACGCTTTTTTTTTTTTACTTGTTGAGGTCAGCGGCCCTTTTTGTCAGGCTCACACACAATCTGGGGGTTAATTACTGTTCTGTATGTGAATGCCTGGTATTCATTTGATACATATGGTATATATAGTTATTTACAAGGTACTACTATAAGGGTTCTCCTTTCCTAATGTTGCATGATTTCTGGTGAGGCGGAGATGTGAGAGCGATGGTGTGATCGTTTCATCAAACTGAAGAGCTAGACATGTTTGAGGAATCCATAACAATACACTTCTATTGTGTTGTGCACCGTGACGTTATTTTTAAACCCGGTGGAGAACTATGAATCTGCTCGTATTATTATTTTCTTGATAAAACAGCAAACAATCAATCTGTCTAGATTGCCTGTAAACCGCTGAAACCACAGTGTATGTCTGAGCATATGGATTCCCAACTAATGAATATAAAATACAACACAGAAGCTTGATGCAGCAGTTAAGTCAATTTAATCATAGAAGCACAAGGCATTAACATATTTGTATTCTATTTTATCAAATAACATTTATAAAACTATTGTGCAAAACAATGTCATTTTTGTCTTCTTCAAAGGCTCTGCACCAGTGGATAGTCATAGTCCTCTTAAATTAGGAAATATAACAAGTATGCATAAATTTAACAGCAAGTTGTAAGCTTATATACTGTATGTACATTTTACAGAGAACCAGATACACTGCCCCTTTACTCAATGTTGAAGAATGAGGCAGCCTTTACAATCAAAAAGAAAATGAAATGCTATACAAAGTAAACTATTTAAACAGGTGATTCCATTATCTTGCTGTCTGGCAGATCCTTCTTAAGAGCTTTTCCAGGCATTTGAATGTTCTTTTAAGTGTCAAAATGTTAATTTAAAATTCCAAGGACATTTTAATAATAATGTGGACAAGACCATAAAAAAACATTGCAGTGAACCTTGATTTAACATGCAGACTATCAGCAAATAAAAAAAATACACAAAATCTTTGAAATAAATACGATTAATAGATATCAAGTAACAAGTCAACCTTCTAGTCAAAACAGTTGCCATCATCATCAAGTTTTTTGTCCTCTTTGTCTTCCCCTACCAATGGTTTACATAGCAATGGAGATAAAAAAACACTGGTGATATAATGCCCTTCTGGCTGATTATATCCTTAACCCAAACATTGAAATGCCACAAACATATGAAATGTGTAATGAAAAGTAGAGAAAGAAAAAGTCGTAATAGGCCAATGGATATAAACACCTTGTGCTAAATAGTTCATGGTGTTGTGCATTTTCATACAAATAAACTGTTAGGGGGCGGGGTGGGAGTTGTTGCCTGCCTGTTATTCTACATATATGTCTTGTACTTTGAAAGCTGAATGTAAATTAGTGTTTCTCTAGCTCACACACGTACAGCAGATGGTCCTCTGGGGACTTCCCATGGCTCTTGCTGAGGTGGAGCTTGATAGCGTGCTTACTGGCAAATTTGCGGATACAGAGCTGGCAATGGTACACTGTCCCATTACTACTGCTGTCGTCCTGTGATTGGGGAGGGATGAAAGACTCCATGGGCAAGAGTTTCTCTGTCAGAGCCTGGGAGTCCCTAGCAGTCTGTTTGGGGGGACATCTTGGCGAGGTCTTTGATTCTAAAACCCAAGTGAGCCTCCAAGTGACAGATATACGCTGCCGGGGTTCGGATCTGTGACGCACAGTCACCGCAGTAGAACACCGGTTGACCCGAATCCAGGTTTTTCAGGAACTTGGTTCTGCCAGTTCTTCTCAGCTGGTATTTGACATTCGCCAGCCAATGGCTGATAGTAGTCATGGATAGGCCTGTGAAACGGGACACATGCATCCTCTCTTGTGGGCTGAGGTCGTTGATTATATACTTCCCGTCTGTGGTTTGCTTCAGGCTCGACGCAAACTGGGCCTGCAGGAGAAGCAGATGCTGGGGGTTCCAGTTGGAATGCCGGCCTTTGCGCTTGTGGCCATGCAGAGCCCCCTCTGCATCCTCTGCGGTGGAGCCCACCACTGGACCCCTGTCTGGGATCCGTGACCTCGATGGCGGCTTAGCGACATCCAGGGACTGCGTCAGGTTTCTCAGCATGTCGGAGATGTCAGACAAGGCGTTCTCGTGCAGAGGGCTGCTAGACGTGTACGGAGACACCACTGTCAGCTTGGCAGGGGTCACTGTGGAGCAAGGGGAGATGGAAGAGGCGGCTGAACATGGGGTCAGAGGGGTGGAGCCCAGAGAAGTGTTTCTGTCATTTTTGCCTTTTGTCAGATCCATCGGTTGGTCGTCGCCAGGCTTGGAGAAGCTACGGTCCACCACGGGTTCAGGCTTCTTGGGCTGGGTTGGGGGAGTGGCCACTGCAGCCCTTTCAGCCATGCTCTGGCTCAGCCTGGATAGGAGGCTCAGTGGATCTTGGTTTGGCAGTGCGGGCTTGGCAGCCTTTCCCAAGTGAATGTTCATCACAGACTGAAGTGCACTTAGAGGGTTGACAAATGGCTGTTCTGGAGGAGGATGACCAGTGATAATAGTAGTGCTGCAGTTCAGGGCGGGTGCCGGTGGAGATTTCACGGTTGTGTCCCTCTTGGGCTCTGTTGCTGGGGAGGTGCGGTCGTCATGGCTTCCCTTTTCACTGTTCGCTGGAGTTACGGCCCTCCAATCATGAGGCGGCTCAGCTCCGCCTCCCTTTGTGGATTCTGCAGCTTCACTGCTGCAGGGAGAAAGCCGTTGGTCTGTCTTAGGGGAGGACCGTCTCACTCTCTGCTCCACTTTGGCCACTTTCTCACTGACCTTCTTAACTAGCTCTTCCATGGCCTGGAAGTTGTTATTGGGGAGGGGGGAGGATTGGGTTGAGGGTGGCGAAATGAGAGGCTGGTTCTTCGCCAAGGAGGATGGTGTTCCATCCCCGTGGAACATGAACTTCATGTGGGAATTCTTGTCGTTGTTCACCTGGGGGAGTTTAAGGGCATTGGGGAACTGGTAGGCTGCATGGATGCTGGGATAGCCTCCCCAACAAGTGTTGCCACTCTGGGCCTTGTTGATGGCAGATGTTACAGTGTTTTCTAGGGACTTGAGGATGTCCAACCCCCCCTTAGGACTCCCCTTGAGATCCTCCTCAGTGAGATAGTTATACTTAGATATGTCAAACTTTTCCTCTTTTTCTCCATCAAAATCCTTCTCCTCTCGGTTTGATACATCTGTCTCATTTATGAGAGGCTCATCTGTGGTGCACTCTTCTTCTACCTCCTCCTTTTTGATCTCTTTGAGAGGAGGGGAGGCGGCAGGGGAAGTCCCAGCAGTGGTGGGTGGTGGGGGGGAAAAAGTGGAAGGTGCGAGTGGGACAGACTGCACCCTTTCCTCTGTCGGGGTGGCATTTCTAGCTGGGCAAGGGGAGGTGGACTCTGCAAAAGGCTTGGCTCTCTTGCCGACAGAGCTAGTCACCCTCAGGAAGTGTCCGGTCACCATCATATGTGACCTTAGCTCTTGCAGTGTGTTATGGGAGCTCCCACACTCCATACATTTGAGGATCTGGGCCTTGTTTGACTCAAACTGCCAAGCATAGCTAGCACCATTTTGGTGACCATGGCGGTTATTGGAGTTAGTGTATGGGTTGGAGGAGGCCTTCTGCGTGGATTCGGTGGGATCCACCTGTGAGTGCTTCCCTTTGGGAGTTCCTTCTCTTGACCGTTGGGATGCAGTGAGATCCAACGCCATAAATCCCCTTTTCTTTGAAGAAATTATTTTGGCTGCCACAGGGGCCATGGGCTCCTTTAGAGGCACTTTCTGGTAGTGTTTGGTCTTGATCATGTGGACGCTGAGGTCTTGGAGGGATTCAAAGGAGTGGCCGCAGTACATACACTTCAGGACCTTTTGGGCATCCTCCTTGCCTTCCATCTCCAGTAGAGAGCGCTTACGGGGCTTGGACCAACGCTTTGAACCACTACCAGCCTTGTCGTGGTTGTCGTCACGGTAGTGGCCTGTCTCGTTCATGTGCACCGTCAAGTCCACCAGGGTGTCGTATGCAGCACTGCAGCCCTTACAGCGGAACTTACTGGCCCCTGTGAAGATGGAACCAAACAGCCTTGGGTTCTGTCTGTGCAGCTGGACTGTGCTGAACAGACTGGCTTCAGAGCTCTGGGTTGGGTTGCGGCACTGGTGCGGATTCTGCTGTAGTGTTTTGGCAATGGCGGTCTGGTGCCAATCATAGCTGTTACTGCTGCAACTACTACTGCTACTAGTGCTGTTGCTACGAGATGGCTTCTCCACGGGAGCCACAGGCAGTGCCTGCGTCGGCGTGGGGACAAAGTTCAGCGGTGACCACAGGGAGCTGGTCAAGAAACTTGAGTAGATAGCCTTCATTTGTTCCAAAGTGTCCACGCCGATCGCAGGAGGCAGCGACAGCGGCAGCGGCAGTGCCGGCAGTGGCAGTGCCGGCAGCGGCAGTGCCGGCAGCGGCAGTGCCGGCAGCGGCAGTGTCGCTCCATTCGTGGACGCCACCGCCGGGCTGCTCTCGGCCTTCCTGGAGGGGCTTTCAAAGTCTGAGAGACGGTCGCTGGCTTCGCTGGCGTGTGAGTCGCTGTCCATCTCTGGTGCAGAATACTCTGCGGTCCCCACTGATTCACGGTCACACCCCGGCTCTTTAGTCGCCTCTCCGCCGCGTTCCACCTCCTCATCACTCACGGGAGGGTCACCCTGGGGGGGCGACGCCAGGCCCTCCTCCTCCGCCTTCACCTCCTCATCGCCTGCAGTGGGTTCCGTCGCATCCTCGGGAGAATAGGCTGTGAGAGAGAAATGGGAGACAAAGAGAGAGAAAAAAAGGAGGAGATGAGTTAAATTGCAGGCAGTGAACACAGTACGTTAGAATAACTGGAGAAAAAGTTTCCCTGCTCTGTGTGCCTGAGGACTCCCAGGGACAAATGAGCCATCTGTGTGGGAGCCTTTAAAGCCGAGCTGAGAAATTACAGTCATCCCATTTCACCTCATCAACCATTGAGGTGTTATTTTCCTCCAGGCGAGTCAGTATTTATATACTACCCCAGCCACACAGAACTTATGCCTTCTCTACTTTCACTCCTTCTATTGCAAGAAAACAAAAAAGAAATATCTTGGCAAAAACATAATGCGCCATTTTATTTATCTCAGGGCGCAACAGCTTGAAATGAAAACTAAATCTGAAATTAATGAAGCCCAATCTCGCTGTGGCATTCTCCTCTGGGGTAATAAATGAGTTGGATCAACCCCCATCTGTCAGTTAATATGTCTGATGCTTCTTCATCAGCCTCTTCTCTGGATTTGCACACTGATGTACACGCACACGCACTGGCATTGGCACACACGCACACAAATACACACACATACGGACATGCATGTGTGCACACACGCACGCGCGCACGCACGCACGCACACGCACACACACACACACACACACACACACACACACACACACACACACACACACACACACACACACACAGACAGTGACATGATGTCACTCTTTACAAGGAGAGGGTGTCAGACAACTGAGACAAAGATAAAAGACAACAAACATATTTCCATGTTGGATAGATGTCCCCCAGCCAAACAGAAATATATCTTTAGTTTATAGCTTTCAAAAGGTGCTGCACACACGTCACGGGTGTCATGTAAATACATCACTTTAGGCACCGAACACACCCGGTCACGTCAACATAAACTGAGAGTAAGGAATGAATGAAATGAACCATTCAGGGGGATTAAAAGAGTGGGACAAATATACTGAGTGAGTGGGACGGTGTGTATGGGTGTGTGTGTGTGTGATGTGTGTGTGTGCGTGTGTGTGTGATGTGTGTGTGTGTGTGGGGGTGGGGGGGGGGGGCAAAGAGGGGGTTGAACCACATAAACGACTGTCACTTTGCATGTGGGGCAATCTACAGCTCACCTCAAGACAAGCCCGCGTGCAAGGGTGTGTGTGTGTGTGTGTGTGTGTGTGTGTGTGTGTGTGTGTGTGTGTGTGTGTGTGTGTGTATCTTGTGTGTGTGTGTGTGTGTGTGTGTGTGTGTGTGTGTGTGTGTGTGTGCGTGCGTTCATATTCACACATGTTCTCGTGTGCGTGAGCTGTGAAAGTGTCCTGCTGGGGCCATGCCTGGCTGTGACGAACCTCAGAAGGACAATGTAGCCCCCCGACCCCCCGACCATGCCCCTCTGAGCGGTGATGGTCTCCCGAGGTGACAGCAGCCACCAAACTCCTGGCCACCCCCCCCCCCCACTTGCACCCGACCCGACAACCGCCTGCCTTCCCCTACGCCATCACAGGGAAGTGGAGGGACACCCAGCCTCGCCTCTCTGTTTCCGACACGTTCTGCGCAATGCAGAACGATGCAGAGAAGAACGCAAAGAACAAATATAGGAGGATTATAGGAGGAACAAGCAAACCCACACTCGCTCTCTGAGCCTCCGAGGTGGGGCTCTCTTACGGATACCTCACGAGCTGGAGTCTGGGGTTAGGGGGAGGTTGTCTCGGCTACTTGTGTTCATACGCGGATACACGCGCGCGTGCAGGGCAGCACACACACACAAACTAACAAACAAACAAAGAAACAAACTATAAATGCGCTCATAGACATGCAGACACACACACACACACACACACACACACACACACACACACACACACACACACACACACACACACACACACACACACACACACACACACACACACAGACACAGACAGACAGACAGATCCACACAAACATACACGCATATACCCACACACATCCAGTCTAAACAGAAATGTCATAGCTGAAATAACTCCCATTTCCAGTGCTAACAGCCAATCTCCAGGCGGCGGTACGGCTGGCGCTACCCTGATTTGGACCCCTGGGGGTGGGGGGGCGGCGGCAGCAGGCAGCCCCACTAGGGGGGGGGCGGGGGGGTGGCCGGGGCCTAATGGAGACCTGGCAGGTGCGGCCCCCGGTCTCCGTCCTCCCGGAGATTTGGTTTGTCACCGGGTATCCATTACCTGCCATTCTCCGCTGATGGGGCCCGACAGCCCTGATCAAAAGATGTCGTCGAGGGCCCCCCAGTGCTGCTTGGCAGTCAGCGGCATGTCGGCCGTAAAGAGGGGCCGCGCCGGGTGTAAATAAAATGACATGATCACTTCACCAGACCCTCATGTCCCGGACACAATTATGATAATGTGGACGTGGACGGGGTATGGGTGGGGGGCTTGTGGGAGACGGGGAGGAGGTAAATCGCTCACGCTTGGACAAACAGGCAAGGGGAGGGGCGGGGGGGTTGAACTAGGCCTATATGACAACAGGCACACACGCATGCACATGCACACACACACACACACACACACACAAACACACATGCACACACAAAATCCTCCTCTCCCAATTCCTCTCTTCTTTACTATCGTCGTGTTTGTGTGTGTGTGTGTGTGTGTGTGTGTGTGTGTGTGTGTGTGTGTGTGTGTGTGTGTGTGTGTGTGTGTGTGTGTGTGTGTGTGTGTGTGTGTGTGTAAAGAGAGTATTTTCAGCGTTTTTCAGAGGCAGCGTTTCCAAAGCAGGCGGCCAGCGCGTTAACATCTTGACCGGCTGGTTCGCTGGTGTCTCATCCAATCAGCTGAGCCCCCCCCCCCCCACAAGGTTGACAGGGCCACTCTTCTCTTCTCATCAGGAGACCGGGCCGACCCGAGTACTTCACCTTAAGTTGTCAAACGACTACCGGCGTGTCCCGTTTCACCGCACACTATCGCTATTCTCTAAATCGTCAAAGACCTCTCTCTCTCTCTCCCTCTCTCTCTCTCTCTCTCCCTCTCTCTCTCCCTCTCTCTCTCTCTCTCTCTCTCTCTCTCTCCCTCGCTAGCTCCCTCGCTCACGGAGCTGCGTTTATAGCAGTGTCCCTATAGGTTATTGTTCATTTGCTATTAAGGCCTGATGATGCAAAATGGCGAAAGCCGCTATATGTGTGTGTGTGTGTGTGTGTGTGTGTGTGTGTGTGTGTGTGTGTGTGTGTGTGTGTGTGTGTGTGTGTGTGTGTGTGAGAGAGAGAGGGGGAGAGACAAGGAGAAGCAAGTGGAGGAGAAGGAGGAGAAGGAGGAGGAGGAGGAGGAGGAGGAGAGATTGACAGAGGCAGGGAGGTCCTCGAGAACGGGCTATAAAAACCCAGAGAGCGCGCAGTGGTGCTCCCAGGCAATTTAAAATGCAAAACAAAAACCATTATGTCTGAGGACTATCTGTTAATTTAATCCCCAATGACTGATAATCCATCACACAAGGCGACAACCACATCCAATTATTCTCCCAGGCTTGACTGACAACAGAGGTGATTTATCAAGCTAATAAAAGGTGAAGGCAGCATAGAGGCTCATTCAGATACAGGACAGAAAAAACCCCAGAATACAACACTAGACGCAGTCATCGCTAATATCCAGACATAAACTGTACGGCCACTGTGGATGCATTTGCCTGATGTGTGTGTCGGTGTGTGTGTGTGTGTGTGTGTGTGTGTGTGTGTGTGTGTGTGTGTGAGTGTGTGTGTACGGTCAGATTAATGCGTATTGTAATGATAAAATGTGACAATGCCATGTGGGGGGAAGACAAGAATCATTAGGTTCCGTGAATGAATACTGAGCTGTGGAAGCGAATGCATTTGTGTGTGTTGTGTGTGTGTGTGTGTGTGTGTGTGTGTGTGTGTGTGAGTGTGTGGGGTGTACCATGTTAGACTACATGCACTGCCACACACACACACATACAAAACACACACACACATACAAACACCATGCACACCACATTAACACAAATACCACTTAAATGTGTGCAGATTCAAACACTACCCCCTGACTCCCACTGCCGCCACGTCACACACACACACACACACACGCACACACACACACACACATAGGCGGGCAGGCAGGCAGGCGATGAGGAAAGACAGTGATATCTTGGCATGCAGAAGGCATTCCTGCCGAGTATCATTTTCATAAACATAAGGGGCGCAGACGAGCGGAGAGGAAGAGATCCTGTGATAGAGAGCACTGCGGCAGCACTGCTGTGGCCACCAGGACCAACACACACACACACACACACACACACAGACACACACACAGACACAGACACAGACACAGACACACACACACACACACACACAGGCGCAGGCGCTGGGGGCGGAGCAGGGCCCAATGAAAGCAGGAAGGTGCTCCACTTCCTGTTCAGAGCCAAGGATCCTCACACCCCCTTTTTTCTGATTTGACTTTTTTTTTCCCTCCTCCTCCTCCTCCTCCTCCTCCTCCTCCTCTCCTGCCGTGCGGGAGCTTATCTTGTCTTTGGAGCGTTGTTGAAACGAGGGCACGGCGATAAATAATGTGCTATTGGGGTGTTTATAATCAATCATGTTTTCAGACGTGTTAAAAAACCCCAAATAAATGTGGTGTTTAAGAATCCGACTGAGGTGTCGTTACATTGGACTATAAATGGTCATTTGTACGGCAAAAGACAAACATGTTTATTAGTATTTTATTTTAATGTGTCAACACTCACTGTGAATTGTGTGGACATATATTTACAATTCTTAAAAGAAAATGTGCAAAATTTGAAAATTATAATGACGTACTGTTGTATTGTTATACATATGATAAATTTACCCTAAAATGACCCTAACTGATAATATATGCTAATATTTGATGAACATTCAGCCCTTGTTCAGAAAATTGTGTCATTTTATTTTGGTTAATGTAGAAAAGTACAATCTGCAATATAATAAATATAAATAAGAAATGGATATTTATTATATAAATATAATGTATTATATTATTTTTTATATTAATTATATTGCAGATTGTACTTTCCTACAGTAACCAAAAAAACTGAAAAATATAACAAGATACCTATATAACAAATAAAATCTACTGCCTAGTGTAGCAACTACATTGTTGTTCTTTGCTTTGTTTGGGTATAGTTATTGAGCTCGGCGGGAAAATCATTCATCTAAAGCGGGACTTTCTCCCCACCTTTCAACGCTGACGCCGTTAGAAGCCAATAGCATACAGGCTGCTAAATATTCATGACGTTGGCATTCAACAGAGAGATGACAAGACTGGTGGCAGACAAACCACAACGTCACTATTAAAGGTACTTTAAGTAAGAATCAAGTGCATTCTGAGCTCCGTGGGTTGAGACAATAACAATCAGAAACTAATATTAGTTTTAATCATAATTTAACCTTGTACACATTTAAAAAAGCTATGAAATATATATATTTTTTAATTATCCACGCTTACATGTCACTTTGTTCCTTTTTTCCGCAAAATCTGACCCGATTCAAATAAAAGAGAAATTAGCCCAAAAGCTGTTCTACGCAACAGAGAGAGTCAGGGAAGCTCTCATGTTTTAACTTCAACCACAACCTGCTACAAACTGCTAGAACTAACATTAGTTTCTGATTGTTATTGTCTCAACCCACGGAGCTCAGAATGCACTGATTCTTACATATAGTACCTTTAAATTAAATGAAATTTAATGAAATGAAATAAAATAAAATATATGCTTTGGTTTACACAGTAACAAACACGGGTTGTTAGTTGTTATTGAACAACAAGTGAATGAATGTGCAAATGTTTTCGCGGTGACCACCGACGACACGCCGGTCCGGATATGGCAGACCTCTTGTTAGCGGCGTGGTGTGTGTGTGGTGTGTGCGTGTTGGTGTGTGCTTGGCGTGTGCGGTGTGTGTGTGTGTGTGTGTGCCGAGACGGCCGGACTGTAAACACGGCGAGCGAAGCTAAGAGACAGGAAGCCGCGTGTCACGGTGGTCCCATTAAAACGTGACAGAGAAAAAAGCCTTTTGTTTTTTTTTATTATAGGTTGAACACTTCTTCTTACAACACACGATACACACAATATTTTTGGATAGTTTTCAACGGCCAAAACAAATGTAAGGAGATACGCGGTAATGTGTACTTTTACTTTGTAATGCGAACTAGAAAAAGGGTACAGAGAGACCACTCGAGCCTGAAGAAGCTGTTCAGCCAGGGAACAAAGGTGACAAGATCAAGTTGCCAGGGGTCATCGGAAATATTCTCAAGTCTGGGAGAGAGCAAGAGAGAGCGACATAGAGACAGAGAGAACAAGAGGAGAAAAGATCAGGGAGGGAGGTCGCGAGGAGGAGGTGGGGTTGGGGGGGTGAGGAAGAAGGAGAGAAACTATGTGTCACAACATGACGCGGGCTACTTTTTCCAGACGCGTACAGTACTTCAACTGGGCCCTGACGCCCTTAAACCAACACAGGCCCCTCAGCGCGGGGGGGGGGGGGGGGGGGGGGGGGGGCTCCTACTGACAGGAAGCGGCCCCTGAGCAACCACACGGACCAGGAAGTCACCTCAGCCTCCATCAAAATAAATAAATAAATAAAAGCCCCCACAATGCGCCAAACTCAACTCAACTCTCAAGTTCCCGCAGCAACTGAGAACTCTTTAAATAGATTAGAATAATTTCATTCAGACAACAGCCTCATTCTGTCAAAATACCTGCCAGATCCAGTGAGCTACCTGCTTTTCTCGTGTAAAAAAAACCTTGTCAAACTAATGCACTCAATCAAATTCAGCATTGCTCCAGTTTCCGTTTGATCCGCTCAGCCCCTCGCGCTCGAGTCCCACGCAGAAATATGTAACAGGTAATCACTGCTCATTAAAGAATTAACTAGAACTGACGCCAAGTCCGTCTTTTAAATACAAATCCAAACTGGGGTGGGGGTGTGTGCAGATTTTGGGCCTTTATACACAGAGCTAATTCACAGAGCTGTGTGCACTAGCCTACTATGTGTGTGTGTGTGTGTAATGTGTGTGTAATTGCTGTGTGGTATGTGTGTGTTGTGGTGTATGTGTTGTATGTGTGTGGTGTGTGGTGGTGCTGTACCCCTGTTGGCATTGGGTGGAATACATTATGGTCCGTCGATTGTAGTGGCAGATGTGTGGCTTGCCTGAGAGGGATTGAGAAAAACAGACATGGCTCGGGCCTCTAGGTGAGGCTGGTCAACCTAAATATAACATACAGGGTGTATCAGACTGTACGTGTGTGTGTGCGCGTGTGTGTGTGCATAGAAGCACGCACTGTAGATGAACCGCCATTCATCGTGAGTGTCGACTTGTGCCTTGCTTGTATATAATCTACAACCAACCAACAACAGCAACAACTAAAATAAAACACGAAACACAAAAGGTTCCTCTTCGTTCCATCCAAACTCAAACAATTGTCAGACAACAGGCAGGACACAACAACGAGACAGACGGCCCTGTTCCTGAAGAGGAGGGGGGAAAAAAAGAAAATCCCCCGACCTGGACGCTTGGCACGGCCACAATAAGTAAGGAGAGAGAGAGAGAGAGAGACAGAGAGAGAGAGAGAGAGAGAGAGAGAGAGAGAGAGAGAAAAGAAATGGGAACAACCTGAGAACAAACAGGCCGAGGAGAAGCATACACGCAGGTGCCAAGCCAAGGGCAGGGACCGGGGGGAGGGAGGGGGTGAGGGGGTGAGGGGGGGGTGGGTGGGTGGGTGAGGGTTTCCATGGGAAGGCAGTGTTCTGCTCCCACGCTACACAGCCGGCCACCTATCTTCACTCAGCGGCTATCGCACACGTGTTTGGCGATCCGCACCGTCGTTAGCATATCTCTGTCTGTCTCTCACTCTCGCTCTCTCCCTCTCTCTGTCCCTCTCCCACTGCAGTGCTGATATGGTGGATCATATGTTTTAACTACTCTTTGTCCAGCCGCCTCTGTTTCAACCCAGCAGGGGGGTGGGGCAGACGGGGGGTGATATCCCAGAGACTGTATGTAATACTTGTACCCCAACACCCCCCCCCGGGGGGTCCTTAGGCTGCAGGGGTGTGCATTTGGATCCTGCGACCCAGACCAAAGTTTAGTTGTGTGTCTGTGTGTGTGTCTGTGTCTGTGTGTGTATGTGTGTATATGTGAGTGTCTGGGGTGTGTGTGTGGGGGGGGGGGGGGCAAACCCGACCCCTCTCACAACAAGCAGCTGCTGCCATGATTGCCTAGCAACGAGGAGGTGATGGACACAGCCCCCGAAGATGGATGGCCACCATAAATCACAGCAGTGTGTAGGAGGAGGAGGTGAGGAGGAGGAGGAGGAGGAGGAGGAGGAGGAGGAGGAGGAGGAGAGCCAACAGTATGAGGAGAGGACAAAAGCAAAACACCAGTTTTCTTCTCTCTTCTCTCTTTCTCTCTCTCTTGCAGCAGCAGTAGCAGTAGTGAACGCACCACCACTGGCCTTGGCGTGACCCCCTCCTCACTACACTTATTAACTCCTCAGGGGGAAAAAGAAACTTCTTGGGACATTCTGGTCATTCGCATGGTCACATGACCACATGGAGCGTATTCTAATCGGTGCTGCTGCTTTAAGAAGCGCTGGCTTTTGTGTGGCCTTCTCCGAACGCCACATTTTAGAATCTGTTTCATTGTTTTTTTTTTTCATAATGAAACTTTTTGACAATAATGATGATGACAATAATGACAGACTACGCCTGTCATGCGGCTCCCCCTCCGGGCAAGGCAATCTGGGTAGTGTAGTTGCGGGGATAAACATCCGTGGGCTATCTGATTATGGCCCACTGCTGTGGTGCGCTGGTGTCTAGTAACATTCAGAGACATACAGAGAGAGCACTCCGTACCATCCATCACACAGTGAGTGTCGACGTCAAGCCCGGTCCTGGCTCTCCGGTTACAGCCCTACACGGCTCAGCCTAAATAATATTCCTGGTGATGAATGGCGCTATAAGGCCGGTATCCATCATTAATCTGATTTTTAAAGAAGCATCCATCTCAGAGAGAGCCTGTTAGGGCCACGGGAGAGCAGAGCAGCTTGGGTTCACTTAGAGGCCAGCCTGCTGCATGAGTGATACCTGTCAGCTGCACTCATCAGGGAGCTCACACACACACACACACACACACACACACACACACACACACACACACACACACACACACACACACACACACACACACACACACACACACACACACACACACACACACACACACACACACACACACACACACACACACACAAACATGCACGCAACCAAGCAAACCCACAGGCACACACACACAAACACAAGCACACACACGCGCAAGCACACACACATACACACACGCACCATTAAACATAGACACCATATGGCCTCACGCACGCATGCGCACGCACACACACACACACACACACCAGATACACATGCGTGCGTGTTGGATGTAATTTGCTGCAAATTTACATAATAGGAGTGTGTGGGGTGTACCATGTTAGACTACATGCACTGCCACACACACACACATACATACAAACACACACACACATACAAACACCATGCACACCACATTAACACAAATTCCACTTAAATGTGTGCAGATTCAAACACTACCCCCTGACTCCCACTGCCGCCACGTCACACACACACACACACACACACACGCACACACACACACACACATAGGCGGGCAGGCAGGCAGGCGATGAGGAAAGACAGTGATATCTTGGCATGCAGAAGGCATTCCTGCCGAGTATCATTTTCATAAACATAAGGGGCGCAGACGAGCGGAGAGGAAGAGATCCTGTGATAGAGAGCACTGCGGCAGCACTGCTGTGGCCACCAGGACCAACACACACACACACACACACACACACACACACACAGACACAGACACAGACACAGACACACACACACACACACACACAGGCGCAGGCGCTGGGGGCGGAGCAGGGCCCAATGAAAGCAGGAAGGTGCTCCACTTCCTGTTCAGAGCCAAGGATCCTCACACCCCCTTTTTTCTGATTTGACTTTTTTTTTCCCTCCTCCTCCTCCTCCTCCTCCTCCTCTCCTGCCGTGCGGGAGCTTATCTTGTCTTTGGAGCGTTGTTGAAACGAGGGCACGGCGATAAATAATGTGCTATTGGGGTGTTTATAATCAATCATGTTTTCAGACGTGTTAAAAAACCCCAAATAAATGTGGTGTTTAGGAATCCGACTGAGGTGTCGTTACATTGTACTATAAATGGTCATTTGTACGGCAAAAGACAAACATGTTTATTAGTATTTTATTTTAATGTGTCAACACTCACTGTGAATTGTGTGGACATATATTTACAATTCTTAAAAGAAAATGTGCAAAATTTGATAATTATAATGACGTACTGTTTATTGTTATACATATGATAAATTTACCCTAAAATGACCCCTAACTGATAATATATGCTAATATTTGATGAACATTCAGCCTTGTTCAGAAAATTGTGTCATTTTATTTTGGTTAATGTAGAAAAGTACAATCTGCAATATAATAAATATAAATAAGAAATGGATTTATTATATAAATATAATGTATTATATTATTTTTTATATTAATTATATTGCAGATTGTACTTCCTACAGTAACCAAAAAAACTGAAAAATATAACAAGATACCTATATAACAAATAAAATCTACTGCCTAGTGTAGCAACTACATTGTTGTTCTTTGCTTTGTTGGGTATAGTTATTGAGCTCGGCGGGAAAATCATTCATCTAAAGCGGGACTTTCTCCCCACCTTTCAACGCTGACGCCGTTAGAAGCCAATAGCATACCAGGCTGCTAAATATTCATGACGTTGGCATTCAACAGAGAGATGACACAAGACTGGTGGCAGACAAAACCACAACGGTCACTATTAAAGGTACTTTAAGTAAGAATCAGTGCATTCTGAAGCTCGTGGGTTTGAGACAATAACAATCAGAAACTAATATTAGTTTTAATCATAATTTAACCTTGTACACATTTAAAAAAGCTATGAAATATATATATTTTTTAATTATCCACGCTTACATGTCACTTTGTTCCTTTTTTCCGCAAAATCTGACCCGATTCAAATAAAAGAGAAATCAGCCCAAAAGCTGTTCTACGCAACAGAGAGAGTCAGGGAAGCTCTCATGTTTTAACTTCAACCACAACCTGCTACAACCTGCTAGAAATTAACATTAGGTTTCTGATTGTTATTGTCTCAACGCCACGGAGCTCAGAATGCACTGATTCTTACATATAGTACCTTTAAATTAAATGAAATTTAATGAAATGAAATAAAATAAAATATATGCTTTGGGTTACACAGTAACAAACACGGGTTGTTAGTTGTTATTGAACAACAAGTGAATGAATGTGCAAATGTTTTCGCGGTGACCACCGACGACACGCCGGTCCGGATATGGCAGACCTCTTGTTAGCGGCGTGGTGTGTGTGTGGTGTGTGCGTGTGTTGGTGTGTGCTTGGCGTGTGCGGTGTGTGTGTGTGTGTGTGTGCCGAGACGGCCGGACTGTAAACACGGCGAGCGAAGCTAAGAGACAGGAAGCCGCGTGTCACGGTGGTCCCATTAAAACGTGACAGAGAAAAAAGCCTTTTGTTTTTTTTTATTATAGGTTGAACACTTCTTCTTACAACACACGATACACACAATATTTTTGGATAGTTTTCAACGGCCAAAACAAATGTAAGGAGATACGTGGTAATGTGTACTTTTACTTTGTAATGCGAACTAGAAAAAGGGTACAGAGAGACCACTCGAGCCTGAAGAAGCTGTTCAGCCAGGGAACAAAGGTGACAAATCAAGTTCCAGGGGTCATCGGAAATATTCTCAAGTGCTGGGAGAGAGCCAAGAGAGAGCGACATAGAGAGCAGAGAGAACAAGAGGAGAAAAGATCAGGGAGGGAGGTCGCGAGGAGGAGGTGGGGTTGGGGGGGTGAGGAAGAAGGAGAGAAACTATGTGTCACAACATGACGCGGGCTACTTTTTCCAGACGCGTACAGTACTTCAACTGGGCCCTGACGCCCTTAAACCAACACAGGCCCCTCAGCGCGGGGGGGGGGGGGGGCTCCTACTGACAGGAAGCGGCCCCTGAGCAACCACACGGACCAGGAAGTCACCTCAGCCTCCATCAAAATAAATAAATAAATAAAAGCCCCCACAATGCGCCAAACTCAACTCAACTCTCAAGTTCCCGCAGCAACTGAGAACTCTTTAAATAGATTAGAATAATTTCATTCAGACAACAGCCTCATTCTGTCAAAATACCTGCAGATCAGTGAGCTACCTGCTTTTCTCGTGTAAAAAAAAACCTTGTCAAACTAATGCACTCAATCAAATTCAGCATTGCTCCAGTTTCCGTTTGATCCGCTCAGCCCCTCGCGCTCGAGTCCCACGCAGAAATATGTAACAGGTAATCACTGCTCATTAAAGAATTAACTAGAACTGACGCCAAGTCCGTCTTTTAAATACAAATCCAAACTGGGGTGGGGGTGTGTGCAGATTTTGGGCCTTTATACACAGAGCTAATTCACGAGCTGTGTGCACTAGCCTACTATGTGTGTGTGTGTGTGTAATGTGTGTGTAATGTGTGTGGTATGTGTGTGTGTGTGTGTGTGTGTATGTGTGTGTGTGTGTGTGCTGTACCCCCTGTTGGCATTGTGAATACATTATGTCCGTCGATTGTAGTGCAGGATGTGTGCTGCTGAGAGGGATGAGAAAAACAGACATGGCTCGGGCTCTAGGTGAGGCTGTCAACCTAAATATACATACAGGGTGTATCAGACTGTACGTGTGTGTGTGCGCGTGTGTGTGTGCATAGAAGCACGCACTGTAGATGAACCGCCATTCATCGCGAGTGTCGATTGTGCTGCTGTATTATAATCACAACAACAACAACAGCAACAACTAAAATAAACACGAAACACAAAAAAAGGTTCCTCTTCGTTCCATCCAAACTCAAACAATTGTCAGACAACAGGCAGGACACAACAACGAGACAGACGGCCCTGTTCCTGAAGAGGAGGGGGGAAAAAAAGAAAATCCCCCGACCTGGACGCTTGGCACGGCCACAATAAGTAAGGAGAGAGAGAGAGAGAGAGACAGAGAGAGAGAGAAGAGAGAGAGAGAGAGAGAGAGAGAGAGAGAGAGAGAGAGAGAGAGAAAAGAAATGGGAACAACCTGAGAACAAACAGGCCGAGGAGAAGCATACACGCAGGTGCCAAGCCAAGGGCAGGGACCGGGGGGAGAGAGGGGGTGAGGTTGGGAGGGTGGGTGGGTGGGTGAGGGTTTCCATGGGAAGGCAAGTGTTCTGCTCCCACGCTACACAGCCGGCCACCTATCTTCACTCAGCGGCTATCGCACACGTGTTTGGCGATCCGCACCGTCGTTAGCATATCTCTGTCTGTCTCTCACTCTCGCTCTCTCCCTCTCTCTGTCCCTCTCCCACTGCAGTGCTGATATGGTGGATCATATGTTTTAACTACTCTTTGTCCAGCCGCCTCTGTTTCAACCCAGCAGGGGGGTGGGGCAGACGGGGGGTGATATCCCAGAGACTGTATGTAATACTTGTACCCCAACACCCCCCCCCGGGGGGTCCTTAGGCTGCAGGGGTGTGCATTTGGATCCTGCGACCCAGACCAAAGTTTAGTTGTGTGTCTGTGTGTGTGTCTGTGTCTGTGTGTGTATGTGTGTATATGTGAGTGTCTGGGGTGTGTGTGTGGGGGGGGGGGGGGGGCAAACCCGACCCCTCTCACAACAAGCAGCTGCTGCCATGATTGCCTAGCAACGAGGAGGTGATGGACACAGCCCCCCGAAGATGGATGGCCACCATAATCACAGCAGTGTGTAGGAGGAGGAGGTGAGGAGGAGGAGGAGGAGGAGAGGAGGAGAGGAGGAGGAGGAGAGCCACAGTCATGAGGAGAGGACAAAAGCAAAACCACCAGTTTTCTCTCTCTTCTCTCTTTCTCTCTCTCTTGCAGCAGCAGTAGCAGTAGTGAACGCACCACCACTGGCCTTGGCGTGACCCCCTCCTCACTACACTTATAACTCCTCAGGGGGAAAAAAGAAACTTCTTGGGACATTCTGGTCATTCGCATGGTCACATGACCACATGGAGCGTATTCTAATCGGTGCTGCCGCTTTAAGAAGCGCTGGCTTTTGTGTGGCCTTCTCCGAACGCCGCATTTTAGAATCTGTTTCATTGTTTTTTTTTTTCATAATGAAACTTTTTGACAATAATGATGATGACAATAATGACAGACTACGCCTGTCATGCGGCTCCCCCTCCGGGCAAGGCAATCTGGGTAGTGTAGTTGCGGGGATAAACATCCGTGGGCTATCTGATTTATGGCCCACTGCTGTGGTGCGCTGGTGTCTAGTAACATTCAGAGACATACAGAGAGAGCACTCCGTACCATCCATCCACACAGTGAGTGTCGACGTCAAGCCCGGTCCTGGCTCTCCGGTTACAGCCCTACACGGCTCAGCCTAAATAATATTCCTGGTGATGAATGGCGCTATAAGGCCGGTATCCATCATTAATCTGATTTTTAAAGAAGCATCCATCTCAGAGAGAGCCTGTTAGGGCCACGGGAGAGCAGAGCAGCTTGGGTTCACTTAGAGGCCAGCCTGCTGCATGAGTGATACCTGTCAGCTGCACTCATCAGGGAGCTCCACACACAACACACACACACACACACACACACACACACACACACACACACACACACACACACACGCACACACACAAGCACACGCGTGCATGCACATACACACTCAGACAAACACGGACGCAAGCACACACACACACAGTACACACGCGCACACACACACACACACACACAAACATGCACGCAACCAAGCAAACCCACAGGCACACACACACAAACACAAGCACACACACGCGCAAGCACACACACATACACACACGCACCATTAAACATAGACACCATATGGCCTCACGCACGCATGCGCACGCACACACACACACACACACACCAGATACACATGCGTGCGTGTTGGATGTAATTTGCTGCAAATTTACATAATAGGTACAGAAATATTCCTTTCTACAAACACACACACAAACACACACGTGGCGCTCCCAACAACTTGTATACTCACAAGGCAGGCCTTCATACAGACATCTAGAGACGTGTCAGGGAAGGAACATTCTGTCACTCATGGAGTCGTAACTCATGCAACTCACTCCTTTCTCTGTCATCTGGAGAGAGGGTGGGAGGGAGGGAGGGATGGAGGGAGGGAGGGAGAGAGAGCCTCCCCTCCCACAAGCCTCTCCTGGAGGGATTCATACAACTCAACTCTTCCCGAAAAACTCAAGACACCCATCCCTGCACACCAGCCCCGCCCCCTGCAGCCTCCTCCTCCCTGACACACAAACACACACGCACACACACACACACGTCAAAAAGGCATTTGCCTTTCCCTGGCAAGTCATTCCTCCCCACCCGCTCCAACCGCCTCTCCATCTCTCTCTCTCTCTCTCTCTCCTCCACCTCCTCCTCCTTCTCCTCTCCTTTATTTTCTGTTTCTCTCTCCCTCTCTGTCTCCTCTGTTTCCATTCACTCCTCCTCCTCTCCTTCATCCACCCTCTCCCCCCCCCCCCCCTCTCTCTGCTCCCCAGCCTCCCCCCCTCTATGTGTGTATGTCTGTGTGTGTGTGTCTGCTAAAGCCTGTTTGATAAATGACACACGTCAGCGTGTCAGAAGCGAAGGGTGGGTCAGTGATAAATGACTCCGTTGAAAAGGAAATCGGCTCTCTGGCACGGCCGGGGCTATTCTCCTCCCAGGATTGGGTTTCAGGGACCCCCGAAGACCTGAGCGGCGGCTCAGTTTCCCCCCCCCCCTCTCACCCCCCCCCCCCCCCCTCCCCCCACCACCCGAAAAGAGCACACGTCCCACCGGGCCCCGGACACTCTCTTACCTCT
This sequence comes from Coryphaenoides rupestris, assembly GCA_002895965.2. NCBI lineage: Eukaryota > Metazoa > Chordata > Actinopteri > Gadiformes > Macrouridae > Coryphaenoides > Coryphaenoides rupestris. The sequence goes on along the minus strand of PIJE02000468.1, from coordinate 105,919 downwards.
GGGAGGAGGAGGAGGGGGGGGGGGGCAAGCTTGCCCCAATTGTTGCCACGGCGTCGCTGCAGCATCTATCACAACACTGGCCGCGCAGACTATTTTTATAGAAGGCACTAAAGCACTAGCACGCGCGCTACGTGCTAGCCAGGCGCTACGTGCTAGCCAGGCACTACGTGCTAAGGGGGCCTTTGGTCAGGCTAGTGTAGAGCGAGGGGACGACATAGCGGAGAGAGAGAGAGAATATAAAGGAGAGGAGGACAGCTCAGGGGATTTTATTTATTTATTTATTTTAGTTGGGGTTTTTTCCGACTGTTTGTGACAACTACTGCGGCAGTTGAGCGCCCCCCTCGACATCCTACCTCTCTCTCCCTCCCCTGTTCTCTCTCTCTCTCCCTTTCTCTCCTCACCGCCCCGACCGGCCTGGCATCTGCCAAGTGTGTGTTAAAAAATGAGAGAGAGATAGAGGGAGAGAGAGAAAGAGAGAGAGAGAGACATGTCTCCGCCCCTCACCTCTACTCCCACCCTCCCTCCTCCTCTCTCTCCTCCCCCCCCGCCCCCTCTCTCCCCCTCTCTCTCCAACCGCTCTCTTTTTACAGGCTGGTGGGGTGGCATTGTTATCCTTACACGGGGGCAGGATTTATGGAGTCAGGGCCCTATGGCAAAAACAAAAAGGCATCTGTCAATACCTGCGGGAAACACTCCATCAGGCCCTGCCCACCGCCCCGCCCCCTCTCCCCCCCACACCCCCACCGCCCTCCTCTCTCTACCCCTACCACCACCACCACCGCCGCTGCTCACACACTCATTAGGTATGCACTTATCAGACAAATAGATCACAGACGTGACTCAACCGCGCCGGAATCCACCACCAGCCAGCCAGCCAGCCAGTCAGTCAGTCAGTCAGCCAGCCGGCAAGACGTTTGATACACTGGTCTGTTGTGTCCATCAGCATGAGTGTTAGCATGACTTGTGCTAGCGATATAGCACCCGTCTAAACCTACCATGTTTACACCTACTCTCTAATGTCATCTACACCTACACAATCTGACCTACACTATCTCGGTCGAGCTTTTTAGCATAAAAAACAAACAAATATTTGTCGAAAACAACATAACAGACCTCTCTCAGATGGCCGATATGATGCAGATCTGGGCTACTAAAGTCACATGACGTCGGCCCTGGCCGGCCATTGGTCGGCTGTCGATGACGTCATCGCCTCGAATCTTTGAACGCCGACAAAGCGGGCAGCGCATGTGGCTTAGCTCCTGGCTGCTAGCGGGGATTAGCCTGCCTAAGGCTACACCACCTCACCAATGACGTCGTTTTCCAAATAGCCACAACACAAACACACATACACACCCACTGCATTAAATTTTCGTTTAATGGGTGTTACAGTGTAAGAAAACAGGTTTCGCTAATTTTAGGAGGACGTGTTAGCAGTGTGTTTGTGTGCTATGTTGGCCTCTTGAGGTTGTGAGGAGGAAGGCGTTTTGGATCGCTCAGGAGAGAGAGGGGGGGTGGGGGGCGGGAAAGAGTTGGTGATGAGGGCTTTACAAGAGGAGTCCCTCTTACTGGAAACGCTTACTGGAATTATGGAATTATATGCTTGCTATTTCTTTCATCACTTCCACCCAGCAAATCGTACCGACGAAATCGTGCAACCCACACACACACAAACTCACACACACACATATAGGCACACATCCCATTAATTCAATAGGCTAAATGCCCATTGGTGTGAGTGAACTGGCACACACAAACCCACACACACACACACACACACACATACACGCATGAGTGATATCTGCCAGTCGGGCATAGCTGACCTGGCAGCTATAATCCTGACCCTGCAGAAAGACGAGACCAGTGCTTTGGAGCCCTCTCTCTCTGTATATATCTTTCTCTTTCTGCCTGTATCTCCCTCTCTGTATATCTCTTTCTCTCTGTATACATATATCTCTCTCTCTCTCATTCTCTCTGTATATCTCACTCTCTCTTTCTCTCTGTATATACCTCTCTGTGTCTCTCTGTATCTCTCACTTTCTTTCTCTCTGTCTCTCTGTGTATCTCTCTCTCTCTCTCTCTCTCTCTCTCTGAGAAGTGACCACGCTTTCTTGTACACTAATGCTTGAAGCAGTTGGCAGTAGTTAAGCGAGCGCAGAGTGAATTTAAGTATGGTCAGACAGAGACAGACCGTGAGAGAGACACGCACACACACTCCAGACCTATCAAACATACTCGCCAGAATGATGTGCTACTAATAATGGCTACACACATACACACACATACACACATACACACACACACGCACACACACACGCGTATGTCTGAGGCTGCCGTAGGTCAGACTACATGAGTAGTGTATTTCCTGTTGAGTCAGCTGAGGCTCACAGCTTTCTTCACAGACTCTGAAAGCGCTTCGGTTCCAGAGAGTTTGTGGTCTCTCGCCATAATCTCCGACCACAAGCACACACACACACACACACACACACAGCGGCCCCCTCATCCTGACATCTGCAGCTGTGTGGCTCCCCTGCTGTGTTTACCTAGCTGTGTGCCTATCCTACGCTCCTATCGCCGTCCGCCCCTCGCTTCTCCAGCCCGACCCCGGGTGTGTGCAGTCAGGCCCGGACCCCGATCTATCACCTGCACGTCGGCCAAACCAACGGGTGTTATGACAACACGACGGGACCCAAAGGCGGGCCGATCTGTCCGATACAGCTTCACCGCCGCCGCCATCACCATCGCCTATCAAAGGGTTTCACCGAAAAAAAAACCTCCAAGCGTAGCCCAGAGCTTGTCGTCTCCAATCACAGAGGCTGTCAGGTCTCCATCAGCCTGCTGGCTAATTGGCCGACGCCGCTAATGAAGCAGACAAAACAAGTTCTCTACAGCCGGGGGAGAGAGAGATAGACAGAGAGAGGCAGAGAGAGAGAGAGAGGCAGAGAGAGAGGAGGAGCAGAAGGGCGGAGAGGGGGAGTGGATGAAAAGTGACTGGGAAGTGAAAGAAAGAGAGAAGGAAGGAGAGAAGGAGACAGGAAGACAGAGTGTGTGTTTCGGGGCGAATATGATATGGCGGCTGCGATGGTGGCGGTGTTGTGTGTGTGTATGTGTGTCTGTGTGTCTGGTGTGTGTGTGTGTGTGTGTGTGTGTGTGTGTGTGTGTGTGTGTGTGTGTGTATGTATGTGTGTACGGTTTTTTCCTTCTTTTTTTTTTTCAAACTCTCAAGGTTGCAGTGGGATGTCCACCCCCGCCTCCCCCCCCCCCCCCCCACCCCCACCCTCTCCCCCCCCACACACACACACACACCCCCACCCCCCCACCCCTAGCAAGTCCCTAATCAAGACTCATCATCTGTCATCCTATTCTTTGCTCTCTCTCTATCACCACCGCTCTGTGCTGCAATCAATTCATCATCACCCTTTGTGTGCCACTGAACAGTTGACAACTTTATAACTTGCAGCTGCACACGGGCCTGACTGACTGAAGGGGTGGGGGGGTGGGGGGTTGAAAAATGAAGGGAGCCGGAGTGGATGAATGAACGGGCGAGGAGGAGGAGGAGGAGGAGGAGGAGGCATTCCGCGTTCGGGAGGTGGTGGGGTGGGGAACAAGAAGTTGTTTTCTCAAAACACGAGCAGATCTGTGTTACAGACCTACCACCCCCCCCCCCCCCCCCCACCCACACACACACACACACCAAACACAAACATACACACACACTCACCATCACCCCCTCCCCTTTTTTTATCGCCCCGCGTCATCGGCGGCAGTGATACAGAGAGAAGCTGCATAGTGGGGGGCGGGGGGGGAGAAGGGGGTAGAGATAGAGAGAGAAAGAAAGCGAGAGAGAGAAGGAAAAAATACATCATCCTCCGCCTCCTCCTCCTCTTCGGCGATGTGAAATCTGAAAGCTCTCAGTCACTCCTGATGTGCTCCCTGCGGCCACTCGGAGCCACTGAGCGTGTACATTAGGCAGGGGCATTCTGATGAAATAAAAGCCCAGGCCCATGCAGGCTTATGGCTGAACAGAATGGGAGCACTCACTCAGCCTGTCTCTGATTGACCATTAAAGCCATTGATGAATGGGCCTGTCAGAGGAGAGACAATTAAATCAAACATGAAACAAAGCCGTTGTGACGGCCCGGTCTGACAGAGCAAACCCATTCTTCCCCTCCATTACAGAGCACACAGCTCCTTTTACAACCCCTACAACCTCCACCCACTCTGACTGGCTGAGTGTGTGTGTGTGTGTGTGTGTGTGTGTGTGTGTGTGTGTGTGTGTGTGTGTGTGTGTTGTTCAAAGTGGACAGAGTGAGGTTGTGCACATGTGAATGTGTCATTCTCTCAAAGTGAGTGAGTTCTTGTACGTGTGCATTGGCTGTATAGTGCGGTGGTGTGTGTGTGTGTGTGTGTGTGTGTGGTGTGTGTGTGTGTGTGTTGTGTGTGTGTGCTCCAGAATTGTATGTGTCATTGCAAAAACCACATTATCGCCCCTTTACTTTTTCGTGATTCACTTGACCACCAGCACACAGGTGTGGGGGGGGGGGGGGTGGGGGGGAAGAAAAAAGGGGAAAAAGAACACAGGACTTTCAAAGTGGTTTAAATGTGACGTCAGCGCTCCGGGCCGCACGGGGGAGTGGTTTTCTGATGCAAATCGGGAAGGAGCAGATCAAAGCCGCGTGACAGCCAATCAATCAACCGTCAAATCAGACATGGCAACTGTCGATTACGGGTTCTTCCAGTCCACGGCTTCCCCTTTGTCTGTGCTCAAACTGTTTACGTTATCCCAGAAATGTAAGTATGAGAGGTAGGCCTGGCCGTCTGTCCCCCTGCTATCCTATCCTATCCCGACCGAGTGCACACAACAACAGCAACAGCAACAGCAACAGCAACAACAACAACAACACAAAAGTTATCCGGCAGCAGGATCAAATGTTCCCGACGCTTTGTTGCGTGTGGCACGCCTCGGGACGGACCGGGAACACACCCGCTTTCCCCACGCGGTTGCCCGGGCTCAGTGATCACGTACGGCGCCGCGAAACAACGTTACGACCTTTAAAGTAGCCCCTCGCCGACAGCGTTATGTAGACGATGTCAATTAAATCGGCGACACGGAAAAGGAAAAGTTTCCTGTTCGCCAACTGTTCTCGCTCGTCTGCACTAGTTCGTGAATGACGACGATACTTTTAATTAAAAATTCCCAACCCCCCAAGAAAAAAGACATCAACGTACGTACGTGTGTGTACGCATATCGCCACGACTAACGCGTTAAGTAGTCACTCCCGAAACACGTATGATCTTTCATAGGCCTGGACTTTTGTGTGTGTTACTGTACCGTTTAAAGCGGATAGAGAGACAGTGAGAGACAGAGAGAGAGAGAGGGAGTATCGCCAAAAAAACGTGGAAACGGAAACGCGGCTTGTGAAAACAAAAGGTAACGTTACATGTGTGCAGTTTTACCAGCCGGCAAAACACGTCGTTTTCCCCTCGGTCGTATCTTACCCGCCGCACGCCTGGGCGCCTCTTGTTTCCTCCGCGGCATTTTGTGGTCTCCGTACAAACTCTTTTTTTTTTCTTTTTTTTCTTTTCTTCTTGATACCTTCGAAGCCGAACAGCCGTCAAAAAAAAAAAAAGGGTCCACTAAGTACTACGGGTACTACGCCTTCATGTAACGTACACTCTTATTTTCATCGGAAGTCCACGGCCGGGGGTGGTGGGGGGAGGGGGGGGCGGGGGGCGGCGGTGCGAAACTACAACCCCATTCTTCGTGAAAATAGTAACGCTATTCAACAACAACAACAAAAAGTACACGCGAAAAAAAACCAAATCGTGAGATCTCTCGTCCCTTTGTGCGAAATGTGACTTGTTGTGTCAGTGATGGTGGTGGTCGTAGTGGTGGTGGTGGTGGTGGTCGACGGCGGCGGCGGCAGCAGCAGCAGCGGTCGTCCGCCTCGGCTCTCTCGTCTCACGGCTTGGCAACAGGCAAAGTTGAGGGATAGCGAGAGGATCGCGTCACTCAAACAGCCCGATAGTGGGCGAACCCTCTGCTCCTTTAACTCTTTACGTCTCGGCCGCCACAACACAACGCAACACTACACAATACTACACAACACTACACTACACAATACTACACTACACACTACACAACGCTTCCACACTGTTTTACACACGTAATATACGTCATATATTGCAGGGCAGCGTTATTAACCTATTATCAGTGTATTACACAGCTGATCTACAGTGTTTACATACAGGCCGACGTGTGTAGTCTGTAGACCTGCGTTTTGATTTTTATATTTAAACAAAATAGGTTGTTGGCTGGTTTAATAAAACGTAATTTCTCAATGTCAACGTTTTTTTTCTCCTCTCCATTTATATGATATAAGATGATTTTACACCACATGACTAGTCTTGCAATGTTTACAACATGCATACTTGTCCTATAATGTAACATGTATCAGATTGAGCTTTAATCAGTAATAATATTACATCACATTATCATTTGTTCATTTATAATTTATGTCCTGATCAACATGACACACAACTAGAAAACAACAAATATTTTTAATCATTCAATTATGGAGGCTACTTTTAACACCAGCTTTTTTCATTTTTCTTTTCTTTCTCTTAGTAATGTGTATATTGTATGCTACATGTATATGGAGTATACCAACAAATATCCTATTCTTCATTACAGTTTACTAGCCTAGATTTACTATGCATCCCTTCATAACAGCATACCCACACAGTATACACCTGAAAAACAGAATGAACAGAGTGCTCTACTCAGTTCTATTGTAATTGATGTGTGCCGAACCACTGCTAGGAAATGATACATGCAAATGCATGCCCACACACATGCATACACTGATGTACAATTAAATACAGGGCTTCCCTTCTCACACATCTCCACACTCCCACAGAGTTCCCATGTTCACTCCCCACCCCCCCCACACACACACACACACATGGATGCATACACACACACACACACACACACACACACACACACACACACACACACACACACACACACAGACACATGCAGACACATACACTATCCTGAGATGTCACTTTACTGAGAAAATATTACACACATGCACGCACACACACACACATTTATAGAAGGAGAATTAAAGGGTGTGTGTGTGTGTGTGTGTGTGTGTGTGTGTGTGTGTGTGTGTGTGTGTGTGTGTGTGTGTGATCAGGTCTTGCCCAGGTCGTTGTCTCGCGGCGGAGGGGCTGTGTCTCTGTCACTTTAACAACATGGAATTACAACCCAAATGGGAAGTCAGGGGTTAGCGACGTCTCTGGGAGAACTATGTGAATATATCTCCTTCCCCTGGACTTACCCCCATGCTGACCTCCCCCAGGAACAAGGAACGGCCTGCTGATTGGCACTTTTACAGCCAAATTAAATCTTCTTAGAGCCTGCTGCAGGCTCTGTCTGTGTGTGTGTGTCTGTGTGTGCATGTGTCTGAGTGTGTGTGTGTGTGTGTGTGTGTATATGTGTGTGTGTGTGTGAAGTGGATGGGGGAGGAGGAGGAGGAGGAGGAGGGAGAGTGGAAGAGGAGGGTGGAGGCTGAGGGGGGGGGGGGGGGGTGAGGGAGGTGGTGGTGTTGGGGGGTGGTGGGATGGGGAGGGGTGGGGGATTATCCCTTCCAAAATTAGTGAGGCATCACGGTGACAGAAAGTAGCGAGGAGACACGGCGTGATCCGGGCTCCGTATTGATGAACCCATAAATAGTGGCTCAAACACTCACTCTGGGCTCTGCGGGCCTGGCTGGCTCCTCTATACCCCCCCCCCCCCCCCCCCGACCGACACCGCCTCAAACTGTATACAGCACACGCTGCACACTGCCCGCACCGGGAGTCTGTCAGCAGCCAGTCACTACTCACTGGGGGTACAGGCCAGGGTACAACCCCCCGGGTACACCCCCCCACCCCCTCCAAGTGTCCACACTGACCTCAGGATCTTCTAACTAACTAACGTGATGCATCCAATGTAGACGAACACAGACAGTGTCATGAGTACCCCTGAATACGGACCACCTCCCTCCTATACAGGGCGCTGATGGGTGGGAGGCGCGGCAAGGTTTTTAATGATTCTCCTGTCGCAGGTGCGAAAGAGAATGTGATGTCATGGTGATTTAATTAAAATAAAAAAGAAGAAGAAGAAGGAGAAGAAGGACAAAAAAAAACTTCAAAGGACTTCACCAATCTTTTTTTTTTCGCTCTCTCTCAAAGCATTATCATTTGTTATGGCAAGGTTTTAAAATGACAATTCCTTTGTGCATCTTTAAAACATTATTTATTTACTTGGCACAGGACTCTGCGTGCCGCTGCTGGTGTGTCAGGTATAGCTGCCATTGTTCTCTTCCCGCCTCTTCTTGACACCGGGATTATCATAAAAGAGGATTTCTGTCGGGGCCCCGCATTGATTCCAGCGAAAGTTCACTCCAATCAATCTATAAAAGTGGCGATTAAAAAAAATAAATAAAAAAAAGGCACGAGTTGCTTCTTTTCTTGTTTGCCGGAAAAAGAAAGATACAAAATAAAAAAATAGAAAGTGGGCGAGGGAAGGGAGAGGCTCCTCCGTCTCACAGCCTCCAGAACACTCAAGTATTCATTGCGTTCTACTTTCCGCTTTCATGCTCTCCGCGGGGGGGGGGGGGGGGGCCCTTCTCCTGACATGTCTCTGTATCCTGCGCTGTTATTCGCCGTGCCACATCGTATCCACCACTCAGCACGCAGCTCTCAGGCGGGTGAGAGAGGAGCATCTCTCTCTCTCTCTCTCCCCGGCTCTCTCCCTCGCTCTCCGACGGGCATGAACCCGTGCGGAGGCCCTGCCCTGGCCGCACACCGAGCATGCAGCCACAACAACACCCATGGGTGGCACGCAGACGGCTACTGTCAGCTCTCTCTCTACCGGTTTACTCCTCCTAATGACTCATCAGTATCATGAGTGTGAGCAGTGACAATATGCACATCATTTTAATTGATATGCTAAGGAACTATTTTACATGTGTGTCTGAGTGTGTGCGTGCTTGTGTGTGTGTGTGTGGGTGTTTGTGCACATGTGTATGTGTGTGTGTGTGTGTGTGTGTGTGTGTGTATGTGAGTGTGTTCGCACACACATCCCTGTGCATCCCTGTGTGGACTTGCTTTGTATTCCTATGCGCACATGCATTTCAATGTCCAAGCAGAGTGGGTGGGTGGGTGGGTGTGTGTGTGGATGGTCGTGGTGGTGGGTGTGTGTAGGTAACACAGGGTCCTGTTGAGAAGAGTGATCGCTTTATTGGGGCCGAGCAGGGGCCGGTGGAGGGGGTGGGGGCCCACGGCTGTGTCTTTGGGCAGCTATATGGATGGCTTGAGGAGGTCTCCATCATTCATAAAGCGCACTCGTACATGTAGAATTGATCTAGCAAAGGACCAGGGTGGCAACGGCACTTCATCAGTCTTTCCTAACCACAAATCACCCGGAGGTGCCCCCCCCCCCCTCACCCCCACCACCACCCCCAGGGGAGAGGTGACACCTCTGTCGATGCTTGGGGGGTCTGAGGGCATGTATAGACTCCTCGTCCCCTCCCGGGCTCAGGCTCTGGTCACATGATGAGGTCCCCAAGTGTCCTGGGAGACCAGAAGAAGCGAGCAGCCTGGAGGGAGTGGAGAAGGTGCTTGAGTAGGCGGAACCATTGCTAACAGCGCTGATAAATATGTTGCGATACATATTTTTTTGAAATACAATACAATGTACGTATTATTACACACACACAGACACACAGACGCACAGGTATAAGGCCAGGGTGGAGAAGAAATTGTGAAAATGTTATTTCTCCATTCACATTCTTTTTCCAAAGAGGTGATTAATGTACAACATGTACTCAAGTACTCAACGGTGAAGTCAAACAGGTTTTGTAACAGATGCATAATTAAAGCTACCTTTACTCATGGTGTTTAATAAATGTATCCCTGCCTATTAATAACCCCGGCCATTTGTTAGTATAAATCAGCTATGGACGCGGCAGAGTCATTCTGCCCTGGCAAAGAGAATTGGTGAGACAAAGTGCTCACCTATAGCCTGGGTTGCACATTACACCCAACTCACATTAGAGCACACTTCTATCCCTGTCTGCCTCCTCCACCTCCTCCACCTCCTCCTCCTTCTCCTCCACCACCTCCGCTACCGCCACCTCCTCCTCTCATACACCTCGTCCACTACCTCCTCCTCCACCACCACCTGCTCCTTCTCTTCCACCTCCTCCTCCTCCTTCTTCACCTCTACCTCCACCTCCTCCTCTTCCACCGGCTCCCCCACCTCTCCCTCCCACTACTCATACCGGTTTCGGACGTTGTCATTGATCTTCATTCTAAAATAATCTCTTATCATTTCTCATAGTAAGCCTGCAGAGAAACCTCTTCCCAGTTCCCAATTCATTAGCCTCACCCTGAAAATAGAATGAGAGAGAGAGGGAGAGAGAGAGAGAGCTGGACATGTGACGGGACCTCAGCAAAAGCAGCATTTAAACACGTCCGCCACCCGTTCACCTCCAGGGCCTCGTGGTCCCGGTGACACCCCCTTTTTGACACCCTGCATTTCAAATAAGTTGGTTTTTTTGGGCAGCTTTTCAAAGCAATTAGCTGAAGTGGACACGGTAACAAACGAGTCTCCTTTCTCCTCTGGGTATTTAGCGCTTTATTCCCCTTATCAGCAGGCAGTTTTTAGGAGCACATCTTTATAAAAAAATATTAACATTCATAGACTGATTGGTGGGGCTGTTGAAAAGGTCTCCTTAACATTTATCAGTGTTGCTCTCCTGACAGCCAATAACCGACACATTCTCAATCACTGTCCAGACAGATTAGACGCGGAGAAGAAAGTAAATGATATACATGTTATATTCCCTTTGTAAATTATAATGATAAGTCACTCTCGTCTAACAAGGCTCATCCTCCTGGCGCAGGAGATGGATTCACAGAATTTCAATTAGCACCCATCTGATTGTGGAGGCAGCACACAGACAATTGATCAAGTCTCTCTCTCTCTCCCCTAACTTAAGGTGTCTCTCTCACTCTCTCTCTCTCTCTCTCTCTCTCTCTCTCTCTCTCTCTCTCTCTCTCTCTCTCTCTCTCTCTCTCTCTCTCTATGACTGTCTGTCTGTCTGTCTGTCTCTCTCTCTCACACACGTGCACATCACATGCATGCACGCTCATTCTCTCTCTCTCTCTCCTTCTCTCTCTCCTTCTCTCTCTCTCCTTCTCTCTCCCTCCTTCTCTCTCTCCCCTTCTCTCTCCCTCTCTTCTGCCCCTCTCCTTCTCAAAGCCCTAAAGAGCCTTTTTAAATATTCAGGTAGATTATGAATGGCTACACCCCATCTATTTATATCTCTTATATTGACAGAATTACATTTATGTGGCGTCAAGGTGGGAGATTAATTTAGGCCCTTTGCTCAGAATATTTAGGACGGGCCGGGAAAATTAGGAACTGTTTAATTTACTCTTAGGGGCCTGACTGCCTCTGCTCATTCATTCTTTTTGAGTACACTTCATAAGATAAGCTACCCTACAAATAATTACAGCGATAGAAATAATTCACACTTTGCCGATGTAAACCCCCCCCCCTTCTAAATAGTGGTGGAGAAATAAAAAAAAGTTTGGAGCGCCCAATTTTCTCTCCCACTGTGTGACTAATAATTGAGGTGTTACCTTGCTATGGAAATTGCCACGTCTTCGCACGTCACCCCGTCCTGGGCACGCGTCCGTCTGCCGAGCCCTGTCAGCTCCTGTTTAAAGAGAGGGACTGATTCCCCCTCCTCGTCTTCGCCTTCATCACCGCTCCCCTCCTCTACCCTGCACCGCCGCCGGAGGTTGGCAGCCTAGAAGAGAGGGGACACGGAGGGGGAAGGGGGGGGGGGGGGGGGTCTGGGAGAGGGGGGGGGGGGTGGGGTGGGCGAGATACGCTTATGATAGACGGGCCGCTTTTTAAAAGAGAGGCATCACAAAGTGTTGGACAGGAGGGATCTTAGCCAGGGACGTTTGTGACGTGACGAGACAGACAGGAACATCCTTCTCGCCGTGTCGGGGTGTCAGGCTGCCGGGGAGATGGAGAGCCGGCAGACAGTATCATCCGTCCTCCCTCCTCCGAGCCAGGAGGAGGCTCTTCAGCTGGGGGGGGGGGGGGGGGGGGAGGAGAGAGGGGGTGGTGGTGGTGTGGGTGGTGGGAGGGCGGACATTATCTCAAATATTTGGGCCTGACTTTAAGTGTTAAGTTGCCCCGATGTATTTTTTGTCACGCCGTCATCATAATCACACGCTTGGGGAAGTTTAGGGGGGAAAAGCATTGTCTTTGGAAAATGTTGTTATGGTGCGATGGGACGTTAATGTTTATTTTTTAAAACTCCTATTTGACACTTAACAAATAGCCTTATCATTTGCGTGCAGCAAACACACTGTCCAGTTTGTAATCACAGTGATTTAGCCAATATATTTATATGAAAATGTTGACAGGTGGTAATCACAAAAATAACATACTGGTTTGTGCACCTCAAATTATTTATGTATTTATTTATTCATTATTTTTTAATTCAGATTTCTTTTTGACTGGAGACGAAATGATAAACCGCCACTGAGAAGTGTTGCATTTCACACACCTGTGATTGACAGGCAAGATGCATTCCCTGAACCAATCAGGGAAGAGACGCCCTGATTGGTCATAAATGAGCCTGAAACGGTATGAAATCGAAATTGACTCAGAGAAAGGCCCTGTCAAAAACAGAACTTAAAACAGTCTCACAACGTATTTCACTCACTAATAGATTTTGGAAGGCTGTGCCACTTTTAACAAATGACAAATGTCAAATAATAGCCCTCAGATCTTACCTGCGGCACCTTTCATTTATTTTCTTTCTTTATATTTCCCGCCATTCTTTTGTATTAGGTCTCACGTGCACTGTGCCACTCACTGTGATTCCCCTGGCCCACGGGAGGTTGAAGGACAAAGAGAGTTTAAGCCTCAGGATTTTCCCTCATCATTTGTCGAGGATTTCTGACGGCAGCGCTCGCGGTATTTATGAACTACATTTTAAAGCACAGCGCTGCCACTTAGGAAAAGGGGTGTCGGGAAGAATCTGGCGGCTTACTCCGGTGCCAAGTCCATTTGCCAGAGCTTTACAGTGCTGGCCCCTTGACTCTGCCATGTGCGGAGAACCACCGCAATATGGCCCCTGCCAGAGGACTGAGTGATCACAATTCATATTAGCGTCTTAGCACGCTGACGGCAGCCTGTCACTCCAGATGCCAAGCGGTCTCTTTGGAAGGTGTTCAGCGACTCACAGGGATAAAGCCGCATTTCACTTTATGTGTCGCATGTGTGTGTGTGTGTGGTGTGGTGTGTGTGTGTGAGAATGTTGAACCCTTGCTTGCTTTTAAAGGGCTTCGCAATTATTTTGCACAGCTAAATTGTTTTTATTTTTGTTTTATTTGGCTGTTGTTTATGACTATTCGAGTATTTCTTCTGTGACTGTGTTTCTTCTCACTTGATATGATCAATAATGTGGATTAATGCCTAATGTTACATGTGTTTAAAGTTTTGCTTGCTAATATATGTACATTTATTTTCCTTTGCTAATCAACATGAGGCCATATTGAGTCCCTTCTCATTCTGGCTAGCGCCTGAAGATAGTGCCAGAGTTGGAGCAGAATGCTTTGCCAAACAGATGGAAAAGAATCACTGTGTTGCACACACACATACCCACACACACACACACACACACACACACACACACACACACACACACACACACACACACACACACACACACACACACACACACACACACACACACACACACACAGACACACACACACACACACACAGACACAGACACAGACACAGACACAGACACACACACACACACACACACACACAAGCACAAGCGCTCATGCCTTCCTCTCGGTGGCCTGCTTTGATGTAAGTCATTCATTACAAACTGAATTAATGTTCCGGAGTTGCAGTTTCACTTTAAAAAACAGATGTCTCTGGAACATCCAATTAAGAGGCAGAAAGTTGTTGCCTCTCGGTCATCTCTAACCTTCCTGTCTCTTAAGAGAGAAGAAAAAGGAGAAGAAGGAACACACAACTCTCCCGTTGTGAACGTGTCCCCGAGTCAGAAGCCTGCGAGCTCCGTCTCATGGATCCGGTCAGGTGGCGGCGACCTCAGATCCCAATAACCTAAATCACCATTTAAATTATTCACACAATAACGACCTGGGAGCACTCCATTATGAACATTATTGCTGAGGAATAGGCTCAGGCGGTGGTGAGGGATGAGTCTTATCTTTCGCTGTCAGTCGGGACATTCGTCATGGTAACGGGTCCGTCAGTCCTGTGTTGGAAGTGTTTCGGTGGAGCTTTACATTGCAGATTCATCACAGATTGCCCACCCGACTGTGTGAATGTGGCCAACAACGGGCCGCGACGATGACCCCTCTGGGCCGGTTTGCCTTCAATTTGTAATTGAAGGCCCTCATGTGTCCCAGTGTCAGGCTAGCAGGCGCTCCACATGGCGCAGTGTGTGGGAGTCATGGACTGCTGCTGTGTGAATCCAAATATAGTGCGTATGACCATTGCGGTTTGGTCAGATAATAAGGTATGCAGGTGAAGAGCGACACTTGACACGTGACCCCCACACACACACACACACACATCTCAGGTGAACACTGGGGCCACAGGAGACATCCCCTGGTTCCGATATTTAAAAATAATAGAGTTAGAATAAGATCAAACTAAAAGACGGAGAGGGAAAAACCAAAAGTGTTTTCTCTGCAACCAACCGACAATGACACCCCTCTCCTCAGACCCACCCCCCCACCACCACCACCACCCTCCCCCACCCATCTCTGATGTCCCTCCCCTCCCCTCCCCTGCCTCACCCACTCCTCTCCTCTCAAGAAGCCAAACTCAATTTATGTCAAGCAAGGGTTTAAAAGACCTTGGGATTAAAGCCATAAACTGACTGCTGTCAGACCAGAAGCCCTGCTAACAATTTAGTGCCAAACCAGCGTTGTTCAATATCATTTCATATTACATCACGTCACAGCACAGTGACAGCTACCCATCAGCCCAGTCACAGCTGGTTTGCCCCCGGAGAACTCCTCGGATGTCTGCTCCAATCGAAGCTGACTCCACTCGGCTCCGATCTGAAATGGGAAATCTATCCCGGAGAGGGCTCTGCAGGGAGCCACCGCAACTTCTTGCTAACGAATGCCCCCGCTAACCGGTCGATCAGGTAATGAGAAGAGATATTTTGGGGGGGGGTAGGGGGGGGGGGGGGCTTGGTTCCTCGGTAATAGGCCTGCCAAAAGGGAACCTCATTGGCGCCATTATAACGGCTGGAGACAGCGCTAATGGAGCAGCCGACTTTTGCATAGATAGCTTTAGCATATCGTAGCGTAGCGTGGGGCTAACGGCGCACACAACCGCAACACATATTTAGTATTTAGAAGGCCGATTAACGCAAGCTTACTTCACTTCACACAGGTCATGTGACGTGTCCTTTTTTTTAAATGCAATCTTTATCCATTCCCTGAGATTGTAGACTTGAAATTCAGTGAGCCAAATTGCAGGGGAAAACGAGGAGCTGGGAGTCAGATGAACACTGGCGTTATTAGCTGCGGTTTGTGTCCCTGCCGACGTCTAATGTAGTCGCGCACACATCGGATTTGTGATTGCCTCCATTTTCTTGAAGACCGCTCACGGATGGTAATGCTTGAGAAGGTGTTTATGTGTTCACATGCCCCCCCCCCCCCACTGCCCGAGCGCCCCCCCCCCATCCATTTTAAGATGCCATTAGGGCTGTTGACAGAGCCGCGCTGACACACTCTCATACCCAACTGAACTCAAGGTTTCCATTCAAGTGTCTCTTTGCCAAACACGCCCTCCCCACTCTCTACAACCCCCCCCCCCCCTCCTCCTCCTCAGTAGACGCATGTTCCAATGAGAAAAAAAGAGTTCAGGCCTGAAGGCATCAATTGGTCAAAGGCAAAAACAACATGAGAAAAAAATAAGGGAAAAACAACAACCACACAAAGATGGACGCCCCCGTAACGTAGTCGGAGGCCCACCAACAGCACGTTCGCTTGTAACACTGTTCCCTCTCCCTATCCCCCCCCCCCCCCCCCCCCCCCCCCCCCTCCGAGCCACTTCCGTCCATCCCGACAGCCGTCTCCAGATCCACATCCCTCCCAGAGCACCCCGACCCCCACCGCCACCGCCACCAGCACCCTCCCCACCCTCCCCACCCCGGAAGATTGTCCCCCCTTCGCCCTGTGGGTGCTCTTAAAAGATGGCAGATGGTATATCGAGGCAAAAGTTGGAACGACTTGGAGAAAGTTGAAGTGAGACGGAGCAATTTGAGGTATCAGAGGTGGAGGCAGATAAGAGTGTCAGCATGTGTGTGTGTGTGTGTGTGCGTGTGCGTGTGTGTGTGGTTGAACATCCGTCCGTGTGTGTTTGACGGTGATTGGAGAGACATCACTTTACACAAACAATGAGCATGACAACATCTCGGGCGATGACGAGTGTGTGTGCATGCGTGTGTGTGTATGTGTCTGTGTGAAGTCTGTCCTCAGACATTACGATGGCACGTTGAATCATCCTCACGTGCGGAGACGACGCCTAACACACAGGGAAGTGCACAAAACGCACACACACCACACACACATCACATCACACACACATCACATCACACACACACACACTCAAGATATTTCACATTAGATTTTCCACATTTGTGTCACAGAAAACAGCGTGAGGATACAGTAGGTGCACCCGACAAGACGGAGATGCTCAGCGGATGAGGGACTGAAGGCGCGGAGGCGTAGTTTGTCCACGAGTGTTTCGGGATGTTTTGGCTCCAAATGGCAAACGGTGGGTTTTAAAATGGTGGATGTCCACATTCTCACACGGTGTGCGACTGGAAGCTATCTAACCAGAGAGGAGTGGAGAGTGAGGCTTTGGCAGAAGGCTTCATGGACTCTCTGCCTCTTCTCTCTCCTCTCACCAAACCTTAACACCTTTGACGATTTTCTGACGATATGACGACAGACACAGGTGTAGGGCCGAATTCACCACATTTTGTCATTGCCGTGAATGGGAAAAACATTTACATTTACATTTAGGGCGCTTTTATCCAAAGCGACTTACAAAGAGTACATTTGTTGAAGGAGACAGCAATATATATCGCTGGGGTGCGTGAAGATAAGAATAGAGTCGGTTTCGAGCATTCATAATTGCGAGGCTAATAGAACGAGTTTCAGAATTGAAAAGATATTTGCTGGACCGCAAGGATTATGCAGTTATACGGTCTTCAAAATGGGGACAGTTCTGGTGTATCTAAGCTAACAGGCCTGAGATAGCGGGGCTAGCCGGCTGAGATAGAGCTGCAGTGATGAGAACGTGGTGAGACACAACACAGAGACACAACACAGCTGGGAACTTTTTACACTTCTCATTGAAATGTGCTGCTGCGGTCTGCTCATTTCATTACTCCAAAAGATATTATTGTTTCAGAGGATCCATGCTGGCTAGAGCTCTAAATCTCACTGCTATACATGAATTACTCATGAATTACTCATCGAAATTCCAGAGTCAGAGTTAGATCTTACATCCTCTTCCGTCGGCTGGTTCATTGTTATAATTATTAGAGAGCCTATTAGGCTATTATTAATAGCCTAATAGTATTTAGTATCATGTGTTGTGATTGTTGGATAACCACCTCGGCCTTGGCAAGTGGTGTGCTACCACCCAGACTAAAGATCCTTGGTTTGAATTGGGTTTATATTGGGATATTATAAAAATTAACAATAATATCAATAATTTGTTCTAAAATACATGTAAGCTGATATGAAGGACCTATGGACGTTGGTAGTAGAATTAAACCTCAGCTCCTATATATATATATACAAGTATATAACCTGTATATATATATATAGCACTGCTGGTGGGCAAAGGCTGTGTGACTGCATCTCCATTCATTACCTGACTGCAAAGTGCCACAACACGAGCTGTCCCCCGCGCTTACGGAGGCCGCGTGACGCCCGTCCTCCTCAGGTGTGGTCCCCGCAGACACACACCATCAGCTGGGCAATCCACCATATTCTACTGCCAGCCTAATAAATGGCTTGTGTCAGAACCAGTGTCAGTCTATTGGTTGTTCATTTTGAGTTTGTCTAGAGGGCTACGTGCGCGCGTGTGTGTGTGTGTGTGTGTGTGTGTGCGTGTGTGTGTGTGTGTGTGTGTGTGTGCAGAGCTTTGCATTCTGTCTATTTGCTCTCTGCTACAACCACTACTACTACTACTACTACTACTACTACTACTACTACTACTGCTACTGCCCCTGGACTGGCAGAGTCCTGGCTTTTATTGATTTTCTTTCCATCCTTTCTTCTCCAGTGACTCTTTGTCAAAATATCCAACTGCAGACCTCTAAAGACCTCCGCGGTCGCCAGACGACCAGCGCCACACACACACACACACGCACGCACGCACACACACACACACGCACACACACACACAGCTGCTGGTGTAATAGTCACCTCCAATACTTTTTGTTTTTGCCGGGGGAGTGGGATGGAGGGATGGAGAGATAGAGGGAGGGAGGGAGGGGAGGTGGAGGGGGAGGAGGGATGTGAAGGGTTGATGATTGGAGAGAACACAGTCCAACGTCTCTCCCTCTCCTTCTTCTTCTTCTTCTTCTTCTTCTTCTTCTTCTCCGTCTTCCTCCTCCTCCTCCCCCTCCCCACCACCCTCACCCTCATTTTACTCCCGCTCTTTCCTCTTCTCTCGCGCTTTTTCTATCTCCACCTTCCTACCCACACCCACACCACCCCCATTCACCACCTCCACCACCACCACCACCACTCTCACCACCCCACCCCCCCACCCCCACAACCGGCTTCTCTGACATAGAGAAAAATATTATACACTGACTGACTCCCATTGAATCCATGTTGTGATTCATCGCCCAATTTCAAACTGCCAGGCAGCTAAATTGCGCCAGGTCTGCCAAAATTCATCCCGCGAACGCGCAGGAGATGTGAAAAATTAAATGTCATCGCGGCACAGTGGAAAACTTTCACCTCTCATCAAGCCAGAATACGCTCGCTTCATTCAGCGCTGATGGATGGCAGCCCGGAGCCATACTTAACCTACTTAGTAATGTCATGTACCGCAGAATGTGTTTACTTTTGAAAAATAGAGGGAAAACATAAACTCTATCAGAGCTTGACATCGACACATTCTTCCTTCCGCATAAAGTGGCTTTTTATGTTGATGCGGAAATTAATTTTACCCCTCATCACGCCTGTTTGCTGTATATCATGAACTAACACGGGTCCCGGGAAGTAATGCATTGCCGGGGAAATGGGAGGGAGACGGATGCTGCTCCCAAACACGCAGGAATATCTGTTGGGATGTGCAGATAGTTCATGATAGCTGGGATGGAGGGATCCTGCTTCTCATTTTTTGTTTCGCCTTCACTATGTTAATAACTACAGTTTGAAGTTTTATCAAAGGAATATTGCGCCACAATGAAGGTATTACATGCGTTGCGCATTTCCATTTCTGTGTGTGTGTGTGTGTGTGTGTGTGTGTGTGTGTGTGAGAGAGAGACAGAAAGAGAGAGAGTATGATAGAGAGAGGGCCGGAGATAACACTGCATTATCAAAGCTGAATGAGGGGGAGAGAGAGAGAGAGAGAGAGAGAGAGAGAGAGGGAGAGAGAGAGGGGGGGAGAGTGCACACACGAGAGAAAGAGAGAGAGAGAGGGCGAGAGACAAAGGGCTGAAGAGCTGAGAAAGGCTGAGGTTGGGAGGCAGGGAGAGGGTAGGAGGGCTGAGCGATGACTGGCTACTTTAGCAATTAAAATATGGGGCAAAGACACAGCGGCTGGGTTTGACCGAGAGACTGCACCATTCATCATCCCACCTGCCATAAAGCAGCACTAGATGGAATCTTTGATTTGAGCTTCACGGGAACATAAATCAAAATCCAAACCATGGCCTGTCACGGCCATCGCCGGAATAACCCATTTGAGAGTGGGAGAGAGAGAGAGAGAGAGAGAGAGAGAGAGAGAGAACGGTAGAGGGAGAAGGAGAGAGGGAAGGTGAGGTTGAAGGGAGTAAAGGTAGTTACTTTTCTTAAGGTTTTTTTTAAGGCCCGATACCACAAACACACACACACATACACTCAAATGTGCACACACACACGCACGCACGCACACACACACACACACACACACACACACACACCGCACATGCACGTGTGTACACACACACACGCACGCACGCACACACACACACACACCTCGGTCCCCTCCTGCACCTATCCGAGGTTTCAGACACAGCAGCCTTACACCCTCACACACAATATGGAATCCCGGGATCATTGATCAAGTGGCCGGGTCCTGTCAGTGGCCAGTGGTGTGCCTGACCTACCCCACCCCGGCAACACAGGCCCGCCCGCTTCTCCACACACACACACGCACACACACACACACACACACACACACACACACACGCAACACACACCCCTCCCCCCCTACCTCCAATACAAGGCAAAGAACACGGAAGTGAGGTCACTCTGCGTGTACAGCCATCCATCTAAATAGCATGACAACGACAGCTAATAAATCATTCATTCATTGTTTAATCTATTGTCTGCCCGGGCAAAAGTCACGCGGCTGATATGAAGACAGATTTACCCCATGCAGGTGGGGTCTGTTGGTGGGTGGGGTGGGGCGGTGAGGAGGGGGTTTCAGTGTAACCCGTTTCCCTATCAATTAGTTATGTTTTCATTATACCTAGGAGCGATTAAAGCCCACCCCCTGCTAATGACTGAAAACAACACGTAGGGTCTTTTGTCCTTCCGCTGCCAAAGTAATTTAAGGCAATTTGCTCATAACATTTTATTTAGCTGGAGGCCGACGGGTTGTTGTTTTTTTTATTTGGCGGTTCATCAAAATCAAAATCCAAATATTAAAATAACAGACCGACAGATCTATCAAGCGCCCGTCCGCCATTTTCTTTGATATTTTTTTGCACGTTGCGGTTGAAAATACCGGCAAATAAATCCAACCCCCCCCCTTCCCCAAAATAAAGAATATTCAGCCTTCCTTGTCTCTCCGCCGCGCGCCCGCCACGGTTAATTTTAATTTTATTTAAATTGTAATTTTAATTACAGGACGACCGGGTGGTGAAGCTACCGTGTTATTAGTCGCTCTCTCCGTCTCTGGAACTTGAACTGCATTTCCACTGCTGAAACCCACCATTAAAAAACCCCAACTTGCAGAGGCCTCGCTAAAAGCTTGCTTTCATTAAGAATGATTCTTCGGGGAGCGTAGCTCTTTGATGCCATTACACCTCGACGCAAACATCCGTCTCACACACACACACACAGTTTACAGACCTCAGAAGCACCGACCCAGACCACGACCACGGCCACGGGGGCGACTGATTGCAGACGGGCGAGGCTGTTGCCCTCCTGTCGTCTGCAACCAGCCTGGGAGGACGCGGCAGCCCCTCGTGGCCCCTCGTGCTCTCGGGAGAGGGGGAGCGGAAGGGACAGCTCCCGGCGTGGGGCCGCCCTCTCCCACCGATCCCAGAAGGCCACGCTCCAGCCGTGTGTCCGTCAGCGCCTCAGTCGGGAGGCGTCCGTTCTCGGTGTCCATCACCCATCCCATTTCCCCCCACCTCCCCCCCACCCCACCCTCCCACTCCCACTCCCACCTCCCCCCCACCGCCACTTCCACTCTCCTCCGCCACTTCCAACTCTCCTGCTTTCTCTTCCTCCTCGACCCCCCCTCCCCTGACCTTTTCCCTCTGCCCCGGGTGTCGCGTTCAGTTACGTCAGAGCACGCGGGCCGGGTGTCAGAACGCGGTTCCCGTTGACTCCGTTAAGGCCGCTCTACCCAAAGAGCAACCGCTTTGGAGGGGGAAGCCGACTTGATGGGATTTGAAAGGGTCTGAAAAGCGGCGGTGGCGGCGGGACTGGGGCCTGGCCTGGTCTGTCCTGGTCTGGCCTGGCCTAGCCTGGGCTGGGCTGGCCTGGGTTGGCCTGGGCCGAGCTGGCCTGGCCTGGGCTGGGCTGGGCTGGGCCGAGCTGACCTGGGCTGGGCTGACCTAGGTTGGGCTGGCGGGCTGAGCTGGGCTGGGCTGGGCCGAGCTGGCCTGGGCTGGGCTGGCCCGGGCTGAGCTGGGCTGTGGTCGGCGACGCTGGCCCTCCCTGGCACAGCGCTGAGAAGCTCAGCTGTGCTGTAGACTTCATTATCACTGCGGTGGCGAGCAAATGGCGGGAACAAAACGTGTGTCAATGCGTACATGTGTGTGTGTTTGTGGTATGTGTGTGTGTGTGTGTGTGTGGAGTGTGTTTTGCTCCACCGCACAGCAGACACAGAAAAAAACCAAATCAAAACCGCACAACAAGTGTGTGCTGCCGGTCATCCCAGGTAAAAGGCACATGTTAGCATCAATCGGCAGAACAGTGAAAACAATACAGTAGCAGAGGTCAGGTGGGAGCAGAGTACAGTGTGTGTATTTAAAGATGGGCAGAATGGCTCCGGTGATGACGAGCATACGAGCAAAATATGCAAAGCACCCGCACAGCCAGCAGGTACCTGCATCTCTCACTCTGCCACGCACACACGTTTTCTGTCTGCACGTGTGGTTCTGGATGTATGTGAGATGTGTGTGTGTGTGTGTAAGTGTTTCAGTGTGTATGTGCGTATGTGTGCATATGCGTGTGTGTGTGTGTGTTTGTGTGTGTGTGCATGATGATGCATATGTGTGTGTGTGTTTGTGGATATGCCTGTGTGTGTGTGTATGTGTGTGTGTGTGTGTGTGTGTGAGTGCATGATTGTGCATGTGTGTGTGTGTGTGTGTGTGTGTGTGTGTGTGTGGTGGGTTATGTTGTGTGTGTGTGTGTTGTGTGTGTGTGGTGTGTATGTGTGTGTGTGCATGTGTGTTGTGTGTGTGTGTGTGTGTGTGTGTGTGTGTGTGTGTGTGTGTGTGTGTGTGGTGTGTGTATGTGTGTGTGTGGTGTGTATGTGTGTGTGTGTGTGTGTGTGTGTGTGCACATCCATATGCCTGTGTGTCTGTCTTGATGTGTGTGCATGACCAGCTCAGGACCTGTCGTGGGTAAACGTCACATCAGACTGTCTGGGCTGTGTCCCTCCAGTGTGCCAATGAACCCCAACCCCCCCCCCCACCCACCTCCCCACACTCCCCCACCTCTTCCCCCTCATTACCTTTTCTTAGAGTGGACAGAGGAACCTGGTGCTCACACACCATTGCCTGATCCTGTTAGAGTTGAGTGGGACACCACAGCCTCCGTCCAAAGGCCTCCACCACTTCCTCCACCACTTCCTCCTCCTCCACCCCCTCAGGGTTCCTCTAGCCTCCTGCTGCTATTGTGTGCGATTACGGGACATGAACGGGGTCAGCGGCGGCCCGTCCTCTGACGCTGTGGTCAACGCGCGGAGACACGGCGTGGCTCGCTGTGAAGATGATCTAATGCTGGAGACTGACAGTGAGTGGTGTGTGGGCCTCTGTCTCTCAGAGAGCAGCGAGCACGGCCGTCTGTGCATATATACATATATAAGTATGCTGCGATGGGGTTAGGGCTTTTGTTAAACAACAGCTGAAGTCTGCTTGCGCCAAATGAGGTGAATGTCAATATAGTATCGTGTCTTTTAATATAATAATGTATGACAGTAATTATGAATATTGTACAAACATGTAGGATATTGCCTATATCAATAGATGTTAACCCCTATTTAAATATCGGATATTGTTTTTCATTTTCTTTAGATTTCTTTATGATTCTTCAGATTTGTCCTATTATTCTTTAGATTTCCCTATGATTGTTCATATTTGCCATATGATTCTTCAGATTTTCCCTGTGTTTCTTCCGGTTTTCCCTCTGACTCACCAGACGCCCCCGAAGTATTTTGTTTCTATACGTGAACCAGTGAGACGTGTCTTGATGCTTGTTTGCCCCAGCCCTCCCAGAGCTCGCTTCACAGCTCAAACAACGGGTGTTAATAGGGCAGAACGACGGGGGTGTATTTGATAACCAAAGCGCCCTACAGTATGACATCCACGGCCAAACGATAGCTACCAGCTCTGCAAACAACCACCACACCCTCAATCCATTTTTATTGTATTTGAGCAGCAGTGTTATATTTCCTGGCCTCCCCTTAGCACCACACACACAGGGCACTCCAAACAAAAAATCCATACTATCGACCCGCCAATGTCACCACAATTACTCTTCCCAAACAGCCATTGAGGACAAATTACATCTGCACTGCCTTTTCACCGGGTCACTATGGCTGAGCGCTACCCCCCACCCGCCTGCCAAAGCAAAGCACCA
>PIJE02000468.1:66309-73809 GCA_002895965.2 Coryphaenoides rupestris | reverse complement strand
GGTTGTCAGTTTAATTCCTGCTCGAAGCATGACTGGTGGGATTTGAACCCAAGACTGCAGAGCTGAAGGTAAGAACTCTGTTGCTGTGCCACCGAGACAGCACACTATGAAGTGTTACTTTTAAGTCAACGCCCTAACACTAACCCTAACCCTAAGTCCTGTTAATTGTATTGTCATGTCCTGATGGTGCAGTGGAGAGAGTGCATTGTTATCAACTCCAAGGTCATGTGTTCAAGTCATGATGGAAATCTCTTGTCCTTTTCCAACTTAACAATGCAGCATAAGTGTAATGTCAAATGCCACCTCCGACCACTTCATAGTGTGGTGTCTCAGTGGCACAGCGGAGAGAGTTCTTACCTTCAGCTCTGCAGTCCTGGGTTCAAATCCTGTGGAAAGCCTTCTGTTATGTCTAAGTCCCGTGAACGGTCAAGTTAAATACGCCCGGAGACCATCTTGGGGGTGCTGCTGTCTGTGCTGGAGGTTAGCACTCTGGAGACTCAGGTTTGAGTCAGCGCACATATGGCCACCAAGAAGTGAACGCCAGCAGAACGCCCCCCCCCATCCTTGAAGGGCTCTTGCTGACAACTGAGAGCTTGTGACTTGACTTTTTTTAAAGCATGAATCATTAAAAGTGACTTGACTTACTTGACTTTCTTAAAGTCGTTGGATTCTTTGTAGTCGGTTCCTCCCCCACCAATTTATCCCTGTTCATTAATTTAATTAATTTACCCCTCCCCCCCTCCCCTCGGCAAATAAAACACATAAGCATGTGCATAAAGAAAAGTTTCAAGCGAATAGGAGAGAATGAACAAAATATAGCCCTGTATATACAGTATATATGTGTGTATATATATATATACTTTTAAGGTACAGTGTCGTAATTACTTCAAGGAAAATCGTAAACTCTGATATGAGCTCCATCTATCTTTGTTATTTCATATTACATCGAACGTGAACTTCAATATAATTATAGTGTGTTTGCAATTCCTCATGCGAGTGCTTCGACAAACACTCGAGATTATAGATTATATTTTCTGTTACTTGCAGGATAAATACATACATGTGTTATTTACTGCGTTAATAAAGGCCTTCCTACGGTAAGGGCTGAACAGAATGAGAACTGAACACGTTAATTAGAAACTAACTTATATGCAACTTATCCACACTTCAGTTAATAACGTCTCTTATGTATTACACCTCAAGCGTTCGCCCTACCAACGTTAAACATCAGATTTTCAGATCCAATTATTATTTGTTGCAGAGAGCACAGAACGCATCAAACGAAACAACAACTGTAGTAATAATAATAATAATAAAAAAAGGAATATACTGGCTTTACATCTCTTAAATGAAATCTGTAAACACTGTAAACCAGTCATTATGCAACACATTTTAGCTTGTGCACATCATTTAACACCATTATAGGTATTTGGCCAGAAAGGCATCATATCTTTTGCAATGAAGTACGATCCTGCATTATTTATATCCTTGCTTCTTTTTGAAGTCTTTCATATGGGAAATGGCAGCAAATGAGGACACAATCGAAGCTTGTTTGGGCCCGCTGCTACTTGTGGAAGGACTTTCTTGGCTCCGCCCCATGTGTAGTCGCTGGGCGCTACCGTTTCAGGTGCTTCAATAGGTTCCTCTCCCGTCTTGGTCGACACGTCCGACAACGTGTAGGATGCAGACGGTCATTTTCTGCGCCTTGTCGTTTTTAAAGTAACCAAACCAGTTCCATATCATAGACTTCACGAAGCGCTTTTTGTCGACAAGTTGGTCACTTAGAACTAACTTATATGCAACTTATCCACACTTCAGTTAATAACGTCTCTTATGTATTACACCTCAAGCGTTCGCCCTACCAACGTTAAAACATCAGATTTTCAGATCCAATTATTATTTGTTGCAGAGAGCACAGAACGCATCAAACGAAACAACAACTGTAGTAATAATAATAATAATAAAAAAAGGAATATACTGGCTTTACATCTCTTAAATGAAATCTGTAAACACTGTAAACCAGTCATTATGCAACACATTTTAGCTTGTGCACATCATTTAACACCATTATAGGTATTTGGCCAGAAAGGCATCATATCTTTCGCAATGAAGTACGATCCTGCATTATTTATATCCTCGCTTCTTTTTGAACGTCTTTCATATGGGAAATGGCAGCAAATGAGGACACAATCGATGCTTGTTTGGGCCTCGCTGCTACTTGTGGAAGGACTTTCTTGGCTCCGCCCCCATGTGTAGTCGCTGGGCGCTACCGTTTCAGGTGCTTCAATAGGTCGCTCTCCCGTCTTGGTCGACACGTCCGACGACATGTAGACGCAGACGGTCGTTTTCTGCGCCTTGTCGTTTTTAAAGTAACCAAACCAGTTCCATATCATAGACTTCGTGAAGCGCTTTTTGTCGACAATTTGGTCACTTTGGAACTTGCGTTCCTCGCCGGTGTCTCTCAGTCTGTTGTCCTTTTCTTGTGCTGTGGTATAAATGGGCGTGTCGAGCCAAAACACTGTAGACCGATTGGCTGTTGTCGCGTTATTTTGGCTGCGGCAATCGGCAATTGTAGCGAATGGGTGTGTCGAGCCAAACACTGCAGACTGATTGGCTGCTGTCGTGTTTATTTCCAGTGCGTCATGACGCTGCTGTCAGATCTATCCAGATAAAAAAAAACGCGAAGGCTGATAGATCGAGGTCGACAAAAAATGTATCGTGATCTCGATTCGAGATCGATTAATCACCCAGCCCTAGTATGTACCGTATATGTGTGTGCAGCTATGTTTTATATCCAAGTCACAAGACTGCAGAGGCCAGCTCCTCTACCACCACTGCCAACACCAGCAGCACCACCCTAACACCATCAGATGGATGAGTTTGAAGCAGGCTGCTGGTTCACTCCCACTTGTCACTGTGAGATGTTTATGATAATACTGGTGTTTACAGTACTAATGCCTGCATGAGTGCAGGGGGTACGAGCTACAGCCTGCACTACGCTGGTGCTGAGAGGCAGCCAGCAGGCGAGGGCAAGGCGTGGTGTTGGCTACTCAGACAGGACCGTGGGGTCGGTTGTGTTGTGTTGTGCTGCATTGGGCTTCTGTCGTCTGGAGAATTGGACTCCAGAAATATTAGATCATAAAATATTAGAATTGTCTAAATGTGTGTTGTTAGCAAAGGTTAATAGACGATTCTTCAAGTAATTTCCCCACAGGGATAATAAAAGCACTTATCTTCCTATCTATCCGTCTTAATTTGTTATTTTTGTATTGTTTGCTCCGACGTGCTCTGGCATATACACCAGTGCCATTGTGCGTCATAGAACATTGATAATAACAATAGCAATAAAGCAACCGGAGTCTAACCATCAACCTAACCTGTTTTAAACCTTCATGTGTAACAGATGCCAGGGCCCGACCTCTCCTCTTCCTCTTCATCACTTGTATTGTATTTGTATCTACTTCTAAAAGGTAACAGTTGGAGCCAATGTCTGAACGCACCGCACTGGAACACCATTGATAGACAGCGGTCAATTATCAGGGCTGTGTGTGTGTGTGTGTATGTGTGCGTGTCTGCGTGTGTGTGTCTGTGTGCAGTGTGTTTGGTGGAAGGCTCTAGTGTTATTGATCCTCTGAAAAGATTAGTATCTATGTCTAGTGGCTGGTCGTGCAGGTCAGGTACAATGCTCTGACCCTGCCGTGGATACAAATGGCACATAGATCTCCGAGCCCCACGCCAAATGTCAGCTGTCAGAGCACAGAGCCCAGGATGGGGCCAGAGATTGGCTGAAGGCTATAGACTAAACACAAACGCACAATTACACGCAGACGCACACACACTCTCTCTCTCTCACAGACACACACCATGCACAGAAATGCACACTTGATTTGTGTACATGTATGCACACACACACACACACACACACACACACACACACATGCAGACACACACCCAAAGTGATCATATTTACATATTTATGTATTTTTTAAAATATATGTATCAGCTATTGAAAGCAGCAGAAATTGTACATCCATGGATACTGAATGCTAAGATACATACGTTGCCGTGCCAAGAATTTCAATTTTTACATTTCAGCATTTCACAAAAGCCTTTCCTCTCTCGCTCTCTCTTTCTCTCTCACTCTCTTTCTCTCTGTCTCCCGTGAAATCTCCCGGTAAAATGACATGGTGGTTGGAGGGGCGGGGGTGTGGGGGGGTGCGCGGCGGTGCTCGATGCTAGGTGGCTCCGCGGCTGGCTGGTGGCTACCCCACCCCCACCCTGACGGCTCGTCACCCAGAGATCACTGCCACATGCCTGTCTGTCCGCGCCGCTGACGGCTGACCCCGTCCACCGCACCACCCCGCCTAGGCCTCTCTCCGCCGGTCGTGCCCCCCACTCCCCCCCCCCCCCCCACACACCTCCATGTCTGCCAGGCGGACGTCTCTGACAGCTGACAAGGCGCCCAGGACATGTGCCGGGGCGAGGGGAGAGGCCACGAGACCAGAACCACTCTACCTGTACAAACATCATCTTTTTAGATACACCACCACCACCGCCACTGCTGCTGCTGCTGCTGCTGGCAGGAGGAATATGAAGAGGAGGAGGAAGAGGAGGGGAACAATAAACACACAGAGGGAAGAGAGGAAGAGACAGCAAGGGGGAGATGGAGAGAAACTAAACGCACAGAGGTTGAAGAGGGGCTTGGAGTGCTCGTCAACTGCAGGTTGGAACACTCACGGAAGTATGTGAGCCTGTGTGAACGTTCAATGCGAGTGAGAGTCGCTTTTAGCAGTGCTATTGAACACCAACACATACAGAGACGAATACAGAGACACCCTGAAGAGTTCCATAATGTCTTGCAGTGTGATACATATTAGTTTTTGTATTTTGTAGATTTTGTAACTTTAGCTTTATAAGTACAGTAGGTTTGTGTGGCTCTATATGCATGAGCATGCATATTTGTGTGTCTGTGTATGTGTGTGTGTTTGTGTGTGCGCATTTGAGTGTGTGTATATGCACACACTCAAATCCATACTAATATACACACACACATAGATGTGTGTATTTTAGATTGTATGTAGTATGTGTGCAGTATGTGTGTGTGTGTGTTTGAGTGTCTGCGTGTGTAGGACAATATGTGTGCATATTTGAAAGTGTGTGTGTCTATTAGCACATGTGTGTGTGTGTGTGTGTATACCAGGGTGTCTATTTGTCTCTGTCAGTGCATATGTGAGTGTGTGTGCGCGTCTGTCACGGCGTCTGTTACTGCATATGCGTAACAGTGTGTGTGTGTGTGTGTGTGTGGGTCTGTATGTGTGTGTGTGTCTGTCTATGTGCGTGCGTGTGTGTGTGCGCCACCGCATTACTCTTTCACAGCGTTCCTCCCTCTCGATGCGGAGACAAAGGGAGCTGGCGGCTAGAGTCTGGCCTGCTGGAGCATATGGGCCGTGTCGTTTATCAAGTGTGCCGCTGAAGGAATGAGAGCCCATCAGCAGGCCTGGCATTGATCCCCCTGCCCGGCCCGGCCCATTGTTCAGCACCACACCTGCCCGAGTTCTGACTGCACCTCGTGGGGACACACACACACAAGCACACACCCACACGCACACACACACACACAATGTGGAAGACTAAAAGTAAAAACTCTGATAACAGTCCGATAACAATATTCTGGGTTAGTTGGGTTACTTAACGTTACGTCATGTTGGGTTTTTTAGAGTTCGTAGAAAACGAAAGAATCAATGGAAGATCGACATCGCTTCCGGGTTAAGATTTGTGTAATTATTTCGAACTTCAGACTTCAGACTTGCCTTTCTTGTTTGTTAGTTTGTTGGTTTGTTGTCGCAAACAAAGGTTTATTGATCTTTGGGGGCGTTTAAGTTACACACTGAGTTGCTAGCACAATCCCACGTTCAGCCAGAGTATGAAAACTGTTTTATAAAACAGACCACAAACAAATACATACACGCATACACATATGCAGAGCGAGCGGCAATTTGATATCTATCGGCCCCAAAAAACAGAAGCTATGATATTTCTCCCCATCCCGCCACCACCCCGCACCCGCCATTGTTGAAATCACATTTGCTTACTCAGCATTGTGTGTCTGCAGTAATTCATCACACCGGCTTTGAGCTATTGACGGGCCCCGGCATCCGTTAGCGGACCCCTGTCAATGATTCACTCACTAAGCCCATCTGTCAGGCTCCCTCGCGGCTCCTTCTTCTCCCACCCCCTCCCCTCCTCTTCCTCTCTCGGCCACTCGCTCGTCTGCCCCACCATCCTCTACCTCCATGATGGATGCACAAGCCTCTGAAAGGCGCTTTTAAGAGGGTGGGTGGTGGGAGAGAGAGAGAGAGAGAGGGAGGGAGAGAGAGGGTGTTGTCGCTACATCTCAATCGGCCCCTGCTATGAGTAAATAACAACGGAAGCCGAATACAACTTTGAAGGGCAAAGTGACGTGGAGTAAAGGTCCTCCTCCTCCGGTGTGATTGCTAACTATTTCAGTATTCACAGCTCTGCCAAGGACAATGATCAATAAATCAACAGCTCGCAGAATCCATCACGCATGTGCCATTAAGTCCTCCCAATACAGTCAATGATAAACTGCGATTAGCGCATTTCTGGAAGACCTGGGCGGTGCGTCACGGCGGGGCGGCGAGGGCCGGGGCACTGAACCACACACAGCAGCGCCAGGGGAACGGAGTGAACTGTCGTTATCCGAGGAGAAAGTTTAGGAGGAGGCTGTGAGGGGAACACACGTCAGCGGCGCCGGGTCTGTGAGCATCAGGGAGCTCGGGTGTGGCGAACAGCGCCCTCTGTGGACGGATGCCACGAACTGCATCGGACGAAGAGGCTGTACTGGATGTGTAATCAAAGGCAAACGTCTGTCAAGTTGTAATTACTGGGACGCTACGTTTTACACATTATATTGAATTTGAAAATAAATATACATGTTGAGAATTAAGAATATGACGTTATTCTCTGTTCTTTTAGGCCTGCTTTATTTATTACTGCACTTTATTAATACCTTTATTTCATTTGAACTGCTTGGAAATGTTGTTGACCGTAGTCATTGTTTTAAAGTGTGAACCAGAGGCTACCTGTTGACAATGATACCTGCTGGGGGGTGGTCATACTGGTGGTGGGTGGTGGTCGTACTGGTGGTGGTCGTACTGGTGGTGGGTGGTGGTCGCTGCTCCCCAGCTGTGTGGAGATCACCGCGGCTCTCCGTCAAGCAGCCCCGCCCGCTCGCTGGCCTTCATCTGTAACCCCGCCGCCCTCTCGCATCAAACTCGACTGTCCTGCGCATGTCCTGTCTGTCGGTCTGTCTGTCTGTCTGAATGCCAAGTTGTCGTGTAGGCTGTGTCGCTCTGTCACGTGACGAGACATGTGACGTCCCCACATTTGTCGGACGAGCCGGACGCGAGCGGTTGTCAGTCGACGTGACGCGCGTGCCACTTTAGCGGGGAAATCTGACAACAGAGGTCCGCGCGCCGT
>PIJE02000468.1:52239-64477 GCA_002895965.2 Coryphaenoides rupestris | reverse complement strand
GCCCCCCCCCCCCCCCCCCCCCCCCCTCCATATCTATAGCCTGAGGACAAACGAAGACACACACACACTCACTCTCTCTCTCTCTCTCTCTCTCTCTCTCTCTCTCTCTTCTCTCTACACACACACACACTCCTTCTCGCTCTCTTGCTCTCTTGTCGATGACTGACTGACTGACTGTGACTCGCTGTGTCACCGCTCATTCTTACAATCTCCAGCTGTCACATCAAACATTCACTTCCTCAGGCCGCCTCTCTTTGAGACCCCCGCCCCCCCCCCCCCCCACACACACACGCACAGACACAACAGGACACACAACACCCTCTCACGAGGACATCGCACCACAACGCATTACACGCGCTCACCACCACGCATTGCCACGGCGCAAGTGAGGGACGGCAGTGACACCGTGTGGCCGAATAGTGAATAGTACAGCATGAAGGTCATAAAGGCATCTTGCAATCTATCTCGAATATCTTGTGTTATGTATGTAATCCACTTTGTGATTCAGTGATTCAGATAAGACTAGGCCTTTGTTTTGCTGACCGTATATCTTGTCTATATTTTTATGTTTTTATATTTCTCTTAGGCTTAGACTTACTATAAATGTGTATTTATTTGTATTATTCTACTGTTTATTTCCCTTGATTATTATTCTATTGCTGTGCAACTTCTGGCACAAGAATTTCCTTCGGGATCAATAAAGTTTTATCTTATCTTATTCTTATCTTATCTTATCTTATCGTTTCAGCTTTCAGTCCTATGTAAACTGACGACTATCTTTGCCTTACTGAGCATGTATACATGACATTGAAAGCAATGCAAATGCTGGAAAGGTTAGCTGATGTCCCAGATGGTTTGTTACACAGGACCATCGGGAAGTCATCTTTCCAAACTGTTTGGGTCAGGCACAGGTCAGGCGCTTTCAAAGAATATTTGGAAGGTGATTGGTGATTGGATGAACCATCTGTCTATCACCACGCGTGTAGCTGCCAGTTGTTCCTCATAGGATGCTGATTGCATATACTGCATATACTGTATATATATTAATATTATTATATTTATATATATATTATGTGCAGAGTGCGATTTAGTGATTGTGTTGTCATAGCACTCACCACAAATTGTAACTCTCTCTTTGTAGGAGTGTGGGAAACAAAAGGGCTGAGAAAGGCTTTTTGTGGACGGAGTAAATAAACGTCGTCTTTATTTCACACTCTGCATTCGCTCTGACAACACAACACGCGCTCCCCCGTCCCACTTGATTAACGTCATAAACCCGCAAACGGTCATGGGTAATGTAGTTGAATAAACCTATCCAGTAACTGTAACGTCAACAAGGTTAGCTCGCTGTGAAATCTAATCTATATTGTCCTGCTAGTGAGTGGTCACTACAATATATTATATATATATTATGTGCAAGAGTGCATTAGTGCATTAGTGTTGGTATAGCACCACCACAATTGTATAAGCGCAGTCATTTAAAGTGTAAAAAAAGTATAGAAAATATATCAATTGACTAAATACTAACTATTATGAAGTAACAATTGGATTGCTATTACTACATGAACAAACAACTGAATGAACTATTGCTATTACTATATGAACAATTGAACTAACTATTGCTATTAATTCAGTATATGCAGTATCATATGCTGTTTTATTATTATACGGACCAATATTGACCACACTTATGGCTTTAAAACGTGTAGATGAAATATAGTAATTGATCTATGTATTGTATAAGTGAAAGAGTATCTTCTGTTAAGTTGTGTCTCAGCAAGCCTTGGAGAAGTCTCAAAATATTCAGCCGGGACTCTTTTAAATCCGGAATCCACATTTAATTCAATTGATAAATGAATTAATTATTAGGCCCTATTAAAGGAATTACATATCCCCCCCACCCCCCCGCTAGCCAGCAGTTCAGCACCCCCTGTTGGAAAGTCCTGCAGTTCCTGCAGCTATGGTGAAATGTAAAGAACATTTCTCTGTAGGGATCCTTTCCACAATGTGGTCAGGCACTTATAATACCAATCCGAGCCTGTTAGTGGCTATTAGTGTCTATTCTTTTCTTCCAGTGGGTTTAATTGCTGCCCAGGGTGCCCTCCATGGAAACCTAACATGGGCCTAATGATATCTTTTTGGAAACGTAACTATGTCATGTGAATTGTAATGCCAATTATAACCTCTGACCAGGTGGGAATAGTTGGTTGAGAAGGCCGGTCTCCATAGAAACTTAATATAATGTTTTCTTTCCAGGCAGGAGAGCTGTTGTTATGTTCTGGAGACATGGGGTCAATTCCCACAGAGGAATTTCATGTTCATATATGTGAAATGCAAAGCAAGAAATGAATGGCAGATGGCAAGCTTTAGTAAATTACTGGTACTGTAGAATAGAAATCCCATCATGCCTTCATCTACACCACTGGTCTTTCTGTCAAAGCTGTCCTGGCAAGTGTAGTCCAAGAGTTTGGATATTTTGCAATATGAAGTTGTTTCACCTCCATTGATGAAGGGCCCCTCCATATTTTAGTAAAGTAAATCAATGTGTTATAGTAATCTTTTGTTAAGTAGGTACCTAACTTAAAAATATACATATAAATGTATAGAATTACGAGCTAAACATACCACTAACATTAGGGTTATATCTGTGTGACCGTAAACATAGCCAGTTATCCATCTAGCTAACATTGACAGAACTATACAAAATCTAGTTTATAATTTGCAAACAATAAATGAATTGCCTAGTATGCTTTGATTAGCTGACCAACTTACAGTGTAGGACTCATCTCATATAATGTTGTGCTTGGCTCATCTTGCACTCATGTTTGTTCATTGTCCTTAACCTGGCAACGTGCGGGAGCTGGGAGTGTAGATAGGAGGGGAGAGGAGATCTGGAGA
Organism: Coryphaenoides rupestris; assembly: GCA_002895965.2. NCBI lineage: Eukaryota > Metazoa > Chordata > Actinopteri > Gadiformes > Macrouridae > Coryphaenoides > Coryphaenoides rupestris. Next base: position 61,579 of record PIJE02000468.1, on the reverse strand, counting down.
GGAGAGTGCTGTGGTTGATCAGCTCTGGATGCCCGGCTCCATGTCTCCCACGAGGGACATGGACTTCATGGAGACTTAGTGGAAATCATTTGGGCAATTATAAACTCTGACCAGGTGGCGACCAGTGTGTTCATGGCTCAGAGGAGATAGTTGTTGGCTATCCTCTATGCAGTCACAGGTTCACCTCCTGCCGAGTGCTGCTCACCAGGGAAACCTAATGTGTCTTTGGAAATGTAGTGATGTCAACCTGGGATCCAGGAGACCTTCTGAGGTGACTGGGGGGAACCCTCAGCCACAGAACTTCATCCTGACACCAAAAAACTAAAAGGGACAGCGTTACACCTGGATTCCTGTGTTTCATTATGGATTCTACTGAAGAAAACTAATTTGAGTGTATGAAGCTTTCAGAAGGGGATTTTAATAAGTGTATTGTCTACAGCAGCCAGTCTACATGGTGTTGATTTACACCACCGTGTTTTAAATCAACTGGTCAACTGCTAGTCGAGTTTGTGTTTGTCAACTATACGCTTACTGGTCTACGCCTCCAGGAACACGATTGGTCGAAAGAAAGTGTAAGACCCTGTTCACCCAAATATGAGCTTGTTTGCCAAAAGACTTGAAATATTAATCCAAAGGCCTATTTGCGAGTCAATGTGAATTCATGGTTCAATTAAAACCTAGATCTGTTCAGATCATAGCCAGGGTCTCAGTTGCGCAGTTGGTGGTCAGTTCTCTGGACGCCCAATTCTGCATTCCTGCATTGTCTATGAAATAGCATGGATGGATGGATGAGTGTGGATGAATGTGGGTGGGTATGTGGACGGAGGAGGATATGAGTATGTGTTGAATGATTTTTCAAAACGGAAGGGATGGGTGGGTGGGTGAATTGCTCTAACCACAGACGCCAACCATAATTTATTGTGATTTATTATTATTGCCTCATTATTTATTGAAGATGAAATATGATTAACTTTATACAAAACCAATGAGACATTCGTAAGCCACTAATTTATTCAGCCATCCACCCTTTCAGACACCTTTAGTCGTAAACACGTCAACCCTCATTCACACATATACATGCTAATGCTTTCACAAACCTTGGCAGGACTCGAACCCAGGTCTCCAGTACTGATCCCCAACAGGTGTCTCAACTGTGCTGCTGAGATGCTGACTATGATCAGTGTATATATTTGACATTATAATATGCATGACATCGTTTCCAAATTTGGTTTCCAAGGAGGGCGTTCTTGGTGGGAGTTGAACCCAGGTCTACAGAGGAGGAGGAAGAGGAAGAGGAGGAGGAGGACCGCCTGGGAGCAGCGCGGAGGATCTCTGAATCCTTGGATCCTGAAAATGAATCATTGATTTATAAATTAACGCGTCATCCACATCAGCCTGTCATTTCCCGGGTTTGTAATACATTCAGAAGCTATTCTAAAGGAAGTCAGACAACCATTTTGGAAATTAGCATGATGGCCGGTCCAAATCTTATTTGGTTTTGTATTGTTAACTGTTTATTCATTTAATTTCTCTGTGGATGGTGGATGCGATTTCGTTGTGCGCTCACAAGATCAACACACAAATATTATCAAAGATATTCATTTATTTCATTCAATGAAATAGAGATATACAAATGAAACAATATCGTCACGGAAATGGTTTCATCATATTGATTGTTTACACAAAAAAAAGAGCATTTGAAAGGAAACACATTTTTTTTGTAAACCAGACATTTGTTTTAAAACTCAGGGCTGCCCTGAATGTGCTTCCTGTGGATTAAATACTGTACAGTGCAGTGCCAAGTAAACAATACATCACACCAGATCGTTCATGGATAAACATTTCATATAAAGAGTTCCTTGTCAGGTTTATCAATAAAGTACATTTATAGCAGACTTGACATTCATCCATGGCAGCCTGGCATTCTCAGTGTCAAGTCTCACACTTAATTATCTCTGTGCTTTCGATTCCGCCCATCGCTCCGTGATTAGCCTTTTCACCCCCCCACCCCCCCCCGNAATATGCATGACATCGTTTCCAAATTTGGTTTCCAAGGAGAGCGTTCTTGGTGGGACTTGAACCCAGGTCTACAGTGCTGATAAACAGCAGCATCTCCACTGGACCACTGGCCATCACATGGTCTGAGGTTACAATTAACATTACAATTGACATAACATTGTTAAGTTTCTAAAACGACATTTCCATGCAGAGCCCTCTGTGGAAACTGATAAGAGCTATCTCTACGGCACCACCGAGCCACTTGCTATAATCAGGTCTGAGTTTTAATGGACATTACAATACATATACAGTAGATGGCATTGTTAAGTTTCCAAAAGGACATTAGGTCTCGTGGAGAGCTCCCTCGGCGGGAGTTGACCTGTAGACCAAAGAGGCAGAGAAGGATATTAGGGAATAGTAAGGTCTTCCTGCTGTTGTTTCCGAAAACGACCTCAGACAGGGAATGCTGCTCAGGGTTTGCCTTCTTGTAAAACGACCACAGGGTAGATTAGTCTATGTATTTAGCCTTACAGTAGATTGATTTAGGGATGCACCGATGCCGATACCAGTATCCAGTTTCCGGTTCGATACTGTGCTCATGTACTCGTAAAACTACTCCGATACAACCACACCCGATACCACTTTGGCAACGCAACGTTAACCTCTCGTCAGTTGAGCAGGTAGGTGGAGGAGGCGCAATGTCAGCAGTTTGGAGATATTTTAAGATAAGCGATGATGACAAAAGTAGAGCAAACTATGCCCTGCTAAATTGTCAAGAGGAGGGGTGAAAAGTAGCTCCTTTAACACAAGCAATTTGATCAAACATCTGAAGAACCAACACAACGCCGAGTTCAAGGAGTTTGCTAATGCTAGCAGCGGGAAACAGCAACAACCAACTTTGCAGCAAACGCTGGAGAAGCGAGAGAAAATGAAGCTCTTACCCAGTACATTGCTCTTGATGACCAGCCGTTGTCAGTGGTAGATAATACGGGATTTCGTCGTCTTCTCAGTGTACTGGAGCCGAAGTATGAGATTCCGAGCCGTCACCACATCACAGAAACCGTATTACCAAAGCTGCATGACTTCGTGAAAAAGCACATCAACAGCCTGTTGCACGACATTTCGGCCTTCAGCTTCACCACCGAGCAGTTTCGGGGTTCGCACACTGGCCAAGCCATAGCGGGTGCGTTTGATGATATGCTTCAGGCGTGGGGCATTCCGAAAAGTTCTGTTCACGTTGTGCTCCGGGACAACGCCAAAAACATGATCAAGGCCATGAGTGATGCTGGACTCCCTAGCCTGCCGTGTGTCGCTCACACCCTCCAGTTGGCTGTTAACGAGGGTCTTTTGGCTCAGAGAAGTGTAGCTGATGCGGTGGCAGTCGGACGTAAAATAGTTGGACATTTTAAACATTCCGCCTTAGCCTACTCCCGCCTGGAAGACATTCAGGTGCAACTCAACATGCCTATAAGAAGACTCCAGCAAGACGTGCAGACTCGCTGGAACAGCACATATTACATGCTACAGTCTCTCGTCAAGCAGAATCGGACTCTGGGAATATTTGGGTCCGAATATGAGCTCCCCGACAATCTCACCGCTCAACAGTGGACACTTCTGGAAAAGACTATCTGTTCTGGCTCCGTTTGAGGAGTTAACCCGAAAAGTTAGAGACTTTTGATCAAAGAAACAGACGAGGACCATGGCATCAAAACAATGAAGGGAACCTTAGCTGCAGCCGTCAAGAGACGTTTCACTGACACGGAAAAAACCCCACTCTACTGCATTGCAACTGTACTCGATCCGAGGTAAAGTGTTTGTGTGTGTGTGTGTGTGTGTGTGTGTGTGTGTGTGTGTGTGTGTGTGTGTGTGTGTGTGTGTGTTTGCTGAGCATGTGAGAAAGAGAGAGAGAATGATGAAAACAAAACTGTCATTATGACCAACCTAAAACGTTTCACTGTTTAACTTTTACATAATCAATTTACCTATTAAGTTATTTGAAGGCAATATACTGACATTCATTCTGACAATTTCAGACTAGCTTGACTGTTACAAGCTAAAATATATTTTTTCTCTGTTTTAGGTATAAAGATCGTTTTTTTCTCAAACATCAACACTGCTACAGAGGCCAAAGAGATGGTGATGCTGGAGCTGCAGAAGGTGTCTGGAGGAGAGGCAGACAAGCAGGAGGATCTGGGGGAACCACCTGCCAGAAAGCTACGCAAGGCCCAGGCCAGCAGCAGTCTGGACAGTGTGTTTGATGAGATAGCAGATGAGCGAGCATCAACATCACTGAGCGGTGCACCAGTGGGTGCTGCCATTCAGTTAGAGACATACCTTGGAGAGACCACAACTTCTCGGGAAGACAAACCACTGCAGTACTGGGGGGTTAAAATAGTGCGGTTTCCCACTCTGGCCCAAATGTCACGCAGATACCTCTCATGCAGTAGTGTGGAAAGTGAAAGGCTGTTTAGCTCAGTGTCACATATTGTAGATGAAAACAGAAACAGGCTCACAGCTGATAATGCAGAGAAGCTTCTTTTAAAAAAGAACCTGCCTCTCACTTTTCCGAAAAAGGCTTAGTCCTCACAGATAGCACTAACATATGATAACATATCACTTCAGTTGTTCTGCTACAGTTGTATGTTGGATGGTACTGAAATCCACTGAATAGGTTACATTTAAGTGAAATGTGTGGCAGGGCCATTATATTTAATTTGTTTAATTTGTTACAGTCAGAAAGTGAGGAACATCTGATGAAAATAAAACATGTTTTCAAAGTCATTCTTAGAACTGTAATGGTTTTATTAAGTACTCATATCGGTATTCGGTATCGGCAGGTACCCAAATGTAAGTACTTGTACTTGTACTTGGCCTGAAAAAAAGTGGTATCGGTGCATCCCTAGATTGATTGTTACAGCAGTCAGGGCTGGCCAGACGTGTAAACTTAAATAAGCACCTGCTTAGGGCCCCACAGCCACCAGAGGGCCACCAATGTGTCACATCTTTGTATCTTAGTAAAGCAGGTCTCCAAAATGTTTGGTACCATTTTGCTTCTAGGGGGAGATACCATTCAAGGTAAAAGCCCCGCTGCCCTGATGTTCGAAAGTGTCTGAAACTTTGGATATAGCCCTTATTTCATATTTTGAACATTTGGCCTGTTGGACCCATAAGGTCCGTCAGGATAGATTTTTCTGTACAGTGAAAGTTTTTGGAAAAACGTCAAAAATGTTCTGCTAAATAACACTGTTCCAAATAACACCAAATTCAGGAAATATGCTCAATGGACATGCCTTACAAAATTTTAGAGGACGTCTCCATTAAAAAGTGTGCCAAATTGGTGAAGACAGCTTAAAAATGAAGTCACAGGGTCAATTTGTGTAAGTGTTCAGCCAAGCGCTAAGCACATTTTCACCAACACCCAAAAATGGCAATTAGTGAAGCTATCATACAAAAAAAGGCTGACAATGCTATGATGTAAGCAACACAGCTATATCTACTGGCATTTATAATGAGTGTGTTAGATTTACAGTCTGTGAATAATCAAGCATTGATAATCGTCAATAGTATTGGCAGTGGTGAGGGGCCCCCAAATCAAATTCTGCTTGGGGGCCCATCAGCAGTAAATCAATCTTTAGCAATTGTGGCCTATTACTTTTTTTATTTTTTTTGCAAAGACGTTCATCGTGCAGATATTTTCCAATATTGTGATATTCAATATTACTGCATATTGCAACAGACCCTAGTTTCCTGATTCAAAACAATCCATCTAGATCTAATAGAATTGGAGTGGAAATGGGGAAGATGTTTAAAAAAATAATAATTTGCAATTGGATTGGATCACAAGAAGTAATCTAAGGAGTATACTTTAGTTTTCTGTGTGAAGTGGCCAGAGCCAATCCTCACATTTGTGACAAACACAAGAGTGCTTTTTGATATATCCATATATGGAATCTTAGTAAATATAATACAAACATGAGACTCCTGATAAACAGATACAGTTGTGGTCAAAGGTTACATACACAGAACATGTATGTCATGGCAGTCCAGAGTTTCCAATAATTTCTACAACTCTTATTTTTCTGTGATAGTGATTGGAGCACATACTTCTTTGTCACAAAAAACATTCATGAAGTTTGGTTCTTTTATGAATTTATTATGGGTCTACTGAAAATGTGACCAAATCTGCTGGGTCAAAAATATACATCCAGCAATGCTAATATTTGGTTACATGTCCCTTGGCCATTTTCACCTCAATTAGGTGCTTTTGGTCACCATCCACAAGCTTCTGGTTGAATCTTTGACCACTCCTCTTGACAGAATCGGTGCAGTTCAGCTAAATTTGTTGACTTTCTGACATGAACTTGTTTCTTCAGCACTGTCCACATGTTCTCGATGGGGTTTAAGTCAGGACTTTGGGAAGGCCATTCTAAAACCTTAATTCTAGCCTGATTTAGCCATTCCTTCATTGTCCTGTTGGAACACCCAACTGCGCCCAAGACCCAACCTTCTGGCTGATGATTTTAGGTTCTCCTGAAGAATTTGGAGGTAATCCTCCTTCTTCATTATTATTCCATTTATTTGATCCGCTTTTTCAGATCCGTGCTGAGCTCCTTTGACTTTCCCATTGTAGTGTTTGTGTCTGAGTCTAATGATTGTATTAAATGAGTCATATTTAAATGGGCTCAGAGAAGTCACCAGCTGTAGTCAATCATAATCACTCACAAGAAGTTAAGAGGCCACAAAGATCATTTGATTGACACAACTTTCTCCATCACCTAAATTGATCATTCATGTTGCTGTATGTATATTTTTGACCCAGCAGATTTGGTCACATTTTCAGTAGACCCATAATAAATTCATGAATGTTTTTTGTGACAAAGAAGTATGTGCTCCAATCACTCTATCACAGAGTTGTATAAATTATTGGAAACTCTGGACTGCCATGACATACATGTTCTTTACAAGTGTATGTAACTTTTGACCACAACTGTACATATCGATGATAATATGCAGCAGATGCCATTTCTAGGTTCTAGCTTTTGGATTATCCTCCCCCTAATTATCATGATATTATAATTTGATTATAACGTTTGGAATTTGTTTTGAAATGGACCATTAGCGATAGCGTCACTTTCTTTAAGAAATGCCCACTTTTGATATACAGTTGGTGAAGTATGTAGCAATTCAATTATATTTACAATAGGTGGCAGTGTGTAATCAACAATTGTTTGCACTTTCTCTGTACTGATGTCAGGTGTAAACCACGGCTAGGGTACATGGCAGACTCGTCTCGTTTGACAGGCAATCCACACTAATCACTAGCATTTTAGTTCCCTGGGAAAAAAGATGAAGATGAGAACAAGAAAATCAAGTAAATGAAGACACTAAAATAATTAAATAATGGGAAAATTGAGAACAAATGCTAAAACGATGATGGCAAGAATGAAATGTAATATATTTCTCATTTTCTTCTTCACTACATTTTTGGTCTTTTTTTTAAATGCTCCCCTTCTTTCCATCTTTTTTCCTTTTTTCTCATTCTCTTTTTCTCGATTTTCTCATATTCTCTTTGTTCTCCATGGTAACCCAATGTGATGATGTCATTTTGGAAAAGTAACGATGTCATGTGAATTGTAATGTAACTGTAACGNACCATGGATTCTCAGTTCAGCTGCCCTCTGCTCTCTCTCGGCTTCTCCTTCTGGTGCCCGGACGCCTCCCCTGCGCCCCCGCCTCCCCCCCTCAGCTCCCCCACCACGGCTCGCAGTGTCTTCAACCTGTCCAACTTGCCCAGACGCTGCTGCTGCTTGGCCCCGCCCCCGGCCCCACCCTCTCCACCCTCCAGAGACCCCTCCCCCCCCTGACCACCGCTGTCGCTCAGGGAGCTAAGCGAGCGCACGGACACCAGGCCGCCGCGCTCCTTGCGCCGCCGCGGCGTTGTCGTGGCGCCAGCCGCGTGGTTGCTAGCGTCGCTGCCGCCGCCGCCGCCACCGCCGCCGCCGCCGCCGCCACCGCCCTCCGGCTGCTCCATGTCCCGGATGACCTCGCACAGGTAGCGCGCCAGGTCGTGGCTGGAGAAGGACAGGCTGTGGCCGGAGCGCCTGAAGGCGAGCGGGGAGGGCGGGGCCCGCGTCTCGGAGGGGGGCACGGCCAGCCGCAGGGCGATGGCTGCGCTGCCGCTGCCGTTGGGCATGGTGCTCCGGGTGCCGGCGTCCGGCGAGGGCTTGGTCTGCGGGTAGGAGACAATGCATCGTGGGTAGCTGTACCGCAGGGACTGGGCCGGGCTGGGCTGCAGGGAGCGCTGTAGCTCCACCATGTTAAAGGCATTCTGAGACAGAGACACAGAGAGAGAGACAGCCAGACACAGAGAGAGAGAGAGAGAGATATACAGAGAAAGACAGAGAGAGAGATACAGAGAGAGAGAGAGAGATACACAGAGAGAGAGATACAGAGAGATACACAGAGAGAGAGAATAAGAGAGAGAGAGACAGAGAGAGAAAATAAGAGATACAGAGAGAGAGAGAGAGAGAGAGAGAGAGAGAGAGAGACAGAGAGAGACAGAGAGAGGAAGAGAGAGACAGATATAGAGAGAGAGAGAGCAGAGAGAAAGATGGAGCGAGTGAGAGAGACACGAGTGGGAGAGATACAGAAAGAGAGAGAGAGTGAGAGATATAGAAAGATGGAGCGAGTGAGAGAGACACGAGTGGGAGAGATACAGAAAGAGAGAGAGAGAGGAGGTATAGAGATATAGAAGTCGTTGCCAATCAGCTGCTTATATTATAATCTCACATTCAGCGAGCATACTAGAAGGAAGCAGGTCAGCGTATGTGTGCTCTTGCGGCCAAATGAGGTTCTCTCCATTTTGAACAAAGCCAACACCAGTGAGTGTGGTGTCCAAAGAGACTTCGGTAACAAAGGGGCGAGCATTGATTATGCTAATAACTAATTATCTGACTGCAGAGTGGAGAGAACTGCTTTTACCAGCACTAAATAAACAGAGGCATTCTCTGGCACCAGGGTGTGTACCGGGGTCTAATTGACAGTAATTAAGCCGTCCACTTTGTGTCCCCTGGGTGACGGTCAGGTGTTCATTCTGAGGTGTATCAACAAATACTCCTGCGTTCTGATCTTGCTGCTCACCTACGGGATATACCTTCAGCCCAGGTGTAATGATCTAATAGGCTTTTCACACTTGAATATGTTAGCCCAGGGTTAACTTTAATCCTGGGTTATAATAGCCCTGGGTTAATTTATCTCACGTTTCACACTAGTTTTCTTTAACCCTGGGCTAACAATTGACCCCCGGGTATTCAGCGTGTTTCACCTCCCGGGTTAACGTTCT
>PIJE02000468.1:30000-51634 GCA_002895965.2 Coryphaenoides rupestris | reverse complement strand
GTTGGTTTATCTCTAGCCTGTGGCGCCCTCAAATGTAACACACACACAACACACAAGCACGCACACACACACACACACACACACCTCCCAGTGGTCGTCGTCATCATCATCATCATACCTGGTCCTGCTCCCCGCCGCCTTCCTCGTCGTAGTTGAGCACGTTTTCCCGGATGTCCTCCCACTCCCCGTGGTGCGCGGACACGTGGTACATGCCCTCCTCCAGGCCCTTGTGGCGCCTCCAGCACGAGTACATGAAGAGGCCCAGCATCAACACTGGGGAGCAGCAGAGAGCAGGTGAGCAGCGCCGGCGCACGGCTCCGCGCATCGTTAAAGTGATGGTCGTCAGAGAACAACCACAGCAACCACCATCATCCCATCTCCGGGTGTGAAATTGCACGAGGGAGGCCGGTGGAAAATGATTACACATATGCACACATAGGAGTTGTTATGTGAGCTACACATACACACATGTGAGTTGTTATGTGAGCTGCACATACACACATATGAGTTGTTGTATGGAATATTTTTTTATATTTTATTTTGAACCACGCCCCTGCAGATCAGCATTCAGCGGGCTACACCGTCATAGGAACGGCGATCCTATATGCCTTTAGACGCGTCAATGCTTCAAAACCCAAAAAATCAATGTCAGCACGACTGACTTTCCGCAGACTTATGTTTGGGCCGCATTCTTCCTCGCTCTTGAAAGAGCTCTCGGTGCTACTTACTCGACAGTTCGAACACACCGCTCGCGCCGAACGCAACCAGCCTCCCTACCTTATTCCCTTTGATGCTGCCTGTGTTTCCTGTTTTCGGAGACCCCGGTTCCTTGGAAACCCATTAACTAGGTTTCTGTGCTCCACCCTGGCTCAAACTCAAAGCCTCAATGTCTGGGCATGAGGGGCAGGCAGCAGTAGTCGGCTACGGTGTGTGTGTGTGTGTGTGTGTGCTCGCGTGCACGTAGGAATATCCTAAAGCACACACATCAATCACAGCTATTGTGTGCTGAATTATACAACACGCTGGACTGACCTTTAAAGTCCATTAATCTCAACCAATATTTTCTCTTCCATCTGCCAGCCTGCTCTTTTCTTTCGTTTCTTTTTTTTTGGTTCATCCACTTTCCTCGCGCTATCTGTTTTTACAAGTTCCCGCTCTGTTACAGCCTTCCTTTGTTTTATCTCTTTAATTCTCTTCGCACTTCTATAGCGGGAACTCTCTCTCTCTCTCATGTCTGTTCCTATCTCTCTCTCTCTCCCTCTCTCTCTGTCTATTTCGAGATCTCTCTCTTTCTTGCTCTCTGCTCCTATCTCCGTCTCCCTCTCTCCTCCTCTCCCTCTCTCTCTGTCTATTTCTAGCTCTCTCTCTCCCTCTCTCTTTCTCTGTCTCTAGCTCGCACGGCCCTTGTTAAATCCCTCCACCGTGGGTCTGTATTGCTGGGTCCTCGCCTGGCTTCTGCGTTTTATCCTTCACCCTGGACGGAATCGGTTACGGCCACCGGGCTATCTGTGGGCGCCTGGTGCCACTAATTGGCCAGCCTCAGAGAGGAGAGAGACTTGAGGACAGGTAACGACATTAATTTGTTAAATACAAATAAATAAATAAAGGAGTTAATGAAAACAACGAGACAAAACAAGGAATTAATTAGTAACCAAAGCAAATGTCAGACAAACAGCGTTGTCGATGCCGCGTGTGTGCAAATGAGAGGATGTAGACATTCAAGCGACAAGCGATTAAAGGGGCCGGGGGGGGGAGGCTATGTTGTCATTCAGACAATATACTCTGAGATATAAAACAGTCCTTCTCATTGAAACTACACATCTCCAATAAACCTTGTGTTTGTTCTTCACGCCGCTTGGTCAACACAGCGGCACTAAACTGTTTTGTTGTTGTTGTTTGTGAGGAGCTACACTCCGGCCACGAATTACTTCCTTTCATGGCGGCGTCTGTGTGTGTGTGTGGCGCTGCGTTGCCACGCCAGAACGAGAGCGAGAGGGTTCAGCGAACCTGAGCCTGCTCTGGATCCACTAGCCTGGCCTTGTCTGGGCGCCGGCCGCCAGACCAAACACAGCGCTGATGAGCCGACCCCTCTGCTCCGCTGCATCGCCGCGGCGACACGGAGGAGCGTCCAGAATCACGATGAGGCCCGAGCCCGCTTGAAACTCACCTCCACCCCCACCTCCCCCAACTCACCTCAACCCGTCCCCCGCACCCTCCCTCCTGAACTCACCTCCACCCCCACCTCCCCGAAACTCACCTCCACCCGCCCCCCACCCCCCTCTTGAACTCACCTCCACCTCCACCCGCCACCCTCCCCCGAACTCACCGGCACCCACCCTCCCCCCTGAACTCACCTCCACCGCCCTCGAAACTCACCTCTCTCCCACCCCTTCCCAGTATATCCACAAGTCCATAATCACACAAACATACACACACATTATGCTCCTCACAAGCACCTACACAATCTCTCTTTTTCTGCCTCTCCTAACTTCTTGCACACACACACACACACCACCACACAACACACACACACACACACACACACACACACACACACACACACACACACACACACACACACACACACACACATAAATAAATGGTCCACACACACACACACACATTATGCTCCTATGCTCACAAGCACCTTTACACAATCTCCTTTTTTCAGCCTGTCTATCTCCTGCACACACACACACACACACACACACACACAAATACACACTCACACAACGCCGCAGTATAGGTGCCAGTGTTTACAAGACCAAGACATTGAACGCTTCCGGCCAAGGATGGTCAATATAAAAATAAGAACAACGCTGAAGCTCCTCACACACACATGCACTGCATGAACACATACAGTATGTGGGCCTGGGCAGCATCGGCAAACACCCGCAGAACACACACTTAAAACACAGGCAGCACACACTCCCTCGGCTGACTCCCCTCCCTCATAAAACCACACACACACACACCCATAAACATCGTGATTACAGAGAAATCGGGCCCCGATGCCCATAGCTGCTGCTGCTGCTACTACTGCTGCGTTGCGTTCATGTTGGACAGCGCGCAGAGCCAAGTTCCTTCACAGAGATCAATATCACTCAGAGGGGGGAGGCAAACATAGCAGTCATTCATCAATCCATAATGTGCCTGCTTTCCAGCCTTCACACTGCCGCTACCAAGCGAGCATTATGACGTTAGCCGGCTGCGGCCCTGTGATTGAATACACTGGAGCAAATGCAACGGGAAAATCGTTTGGGCGCTCTCTGCTCTGTTTTGTCGGGCGAATTAACTTGCGGGGGAAAAAAAATCCAAATAAAACTGAAACGAAACGAGACAAACAAACAAACAAACAAAAAAAATCTCGCTTTCAATCGGCCGCTGCTAATCCTTGTGTTAACGGGCTCGCTGGTTTTATGACGGGGACAAAGAAGGCTCGATCACGGGATCGATGGAAGGCTCCCAGAAAGCAGCCAAGGACAGACAGGAGGACATGAAGCGTGGACTGCTGGGTAAGGAGTCGTGCAAATATTTATTTTCATACAAAGTAAAAAATAAATAAATGGCGCTTACAAATATGTTGCAAACCTTCAGAGTGTAACATCTCCCCCCCCCCCCCCCCACACACACACACACACACACACACACCCTAACTGTTGTGCCGCAGGGTAATCCCACCCAGCTCACGTTCCTATAGACCCTAATGAACCGCTGCCCCCCCCCCCCCCATCACCCTCGCCGGTTTTGTAATTGGCACACGCGCGATGCTCGGGCTTGCCTGGGAAGGCTGGTGTAGAAGTCAATAATGGATGACGGTTTTAACTTTTAATGCAGGTGGAGGCGGCGCAGAAGTCCCACATTAATTTAGAAACCGACCAGCAGCTCCCCTTACTGCTCAACGTGTGTGTGTGTCTGTGGTGTGCATATGTGTGTGTCTGGGGTGCGTGTCTGCGGTGTACCTGCGTGTGGTGTGTATTTGTGGTGTGCACGTGTGCGTATCTGTGCGTGTGTGTGTATCTGTGCATGTGTGTCTGTGGTGTGCCTGTGTGTGTATTTGTGGTGTTTGTGCGTCTGTGGTGAGCCTGTGTGTGTGTGTCTGTGGTGTGCCTGTGAGTGTATTTGTGGTGTGTGTGTGTGTGTGTGTGTGTGTGTGTGTGTGGTGTGTGTGTGTGTGTGTGTGTGTGTGTGTGAGGTGTGGGCTGTCAGGGGCTGGGATTGTGGTGCTGCTGAGGGTCTTACTAAGAATAACTACGGGGGAGGGTTATGATTCATCTGGTTGAAGGAGGTATCATATAACCCAACAGGTTTGTGAAGTCTTCCTCTCTTGGTCGTAAATCTCGGGACGTTTTTACGCCCGGTGATAACGGGATGACGCATGTCCCACCCCCAAGCCCGCTCCGATTGCCACTATGTATCACGTCTGGGATTACCCGGGAATCTCCTCAAACTGGAAATGTCCTGATTTTTTTTTTATATAAATGCTTCATCAGAGATAATAGGCCCTGGCAACATCCAGCAATGTTTTTTATGGAACACGCGACGCACAGACTTATATTATAGTCAATTATATGATCACAGCCTCATTTTATCGACTCATTAACAAATACAGAAGAGCGCTTTACACGTTGCACTTAAAAGTGTCGGGCTAGCCGGTGGTCCGTGCCGCGGAGCACCTGGGGGGCCCGGCCAGTCGTAGAGGTGGGCACAGCGTGTTGGATCACCTCTGTGTTTTATACGCCTGCCGGTGACACAAAAAGGCCCTCGTAAACAGCAGTGTGGCCCTTGTGAGGACCCCACGCGCACACACACACACGCACACACACACACACACACGCACACATCACACACACACACACACACACACACACACACTCCTCTCACACACAGTCAGGCAAACTGGGTGGGCATGGGAGGGTAGAGACACATGCGCACACGCACGCATACACACACACACGGATAAATCCAAGCACACATGCACACATAAACAGACACAGACACACACACACACAGTCAGACAGACAGACAGACACACACACACACACACACACAAATACACACGCACACATACACACACGGATAAATCCAAGCACACATACACAGATAGACACACACACAAACACACACACACTCTCAGACACACACACACACACACACACACAGACAGACACACGCACACACACAGACGCTCAAGCAGACACAAACTTATGCACATGGAGGGAGGTGTCAGCAGTGATTGTGATGAATGTAGGAGGGTCAGGGCAAAAGGAAATAGGCAACAGACAAGCGGATGGAGGGATGAACACCACAACGCCACGGCAGTAAACGTAAAAAGACAGAAGGATCCAGAGTGAGCCGGACAGATGAGATGTGCTGGGAGGGCTGAGAGTGTGCGGTGAATACACAGTGGAGCATGGCAGAAGACAGGGGCTGTTAAAGCGCTGGGAAGTACAGAGATGTAAATGAAAAGAAAAAAAAAAAAGAATCCTTCAATTGATAAAATATGTTTCCCCCGCTTATTTTTTTCCCCCCCGGCCGCGGAGTCTCTGCTTCATGTTTTCAAGTCGGAGCCACAGAGAATACTAAAATCCCAATGCTAACATATCTCTCAGAGATCAATACATCTGAAGCACATGTGCGGCAATAGATTTTCAGTCACACACACCACACGGAAAAAAGGAACGGAAAAGCAAATACAACAGCATGCTTAGCGAGCGGCCAGGACCAATGGCGCTAATGCCGAAGAAAAGATTATTCTTTATTTCTCACGAGAACACAAATCACAGATGTGGCGGCGAGATGAAAGGAAAAGATGTTGAAACGAGACAAGACAACATCTTGAGTTTAGACGCGGGTACAAAGTGAATGACTGATGAACTGCTGTGACACTCAAACACAGGAGATGCTCACACATGAAGCAGGCGTCAGCAAGTTCTTTTTAATTCTTTTTTTTTTTCTTCTTTTCCTTGTTCACCACAGGTAGAAGAGGACGTAGTCGACATAGCTACCTAGGAAGGCCAGAACGCAGATGCTGATGGCGAACATGGAGCTGACGCTGAGGCTGTTGCCGTGGCGGTCGTGCGACATGGCTATCGTTAGCTCGCAGTGGCGCCCCAGGTAGCCCTCGGGCGCAGCGGCACGAGTAGCGCGAGGGCGAGTGCGGCACGCAGGCGCCGTGGCGACAGGGCCGGCCGGCGCACGGCGTGTGGACGCACGCCTTGCCCGCGGCGCCGTCTTTGGTCATGTGACCCGGAGGGCACCTACGATCGATCGAGAGGGAGAGGAAGAAGAAGAAGAAAAAAATAAAATGAAGAGAGATGAGAAACAGTAGAGAGGGGGAAAAAACAATGTGAAGCAGCAGAGAGACAGCGCTGGAGGGACACTCGGGAACCGTGTCGGATGAAGGGAGGGAAATTAATCCTAGGGGCTAGCAGAGCTAAGCTGACACTATAAAAGCAAACGCCCAAGGTGTTACAGCACTTATATGGAGGAGGAGAGGAAGAGTGCGGGATTTCCGCCGTCAGAAGAGGGACGATTGTACTCGTGCAGTAAAACGCAGGAAAAAAGGGGGACATTGGCATTTCTTTGGTTGGCTTTGCCACCGGCGTTGCACCATTTTCGAACGGCATCATACATCATGTTGTACCTGCAGAACGCACACCGGCGTATCCTTCATTCACCGCCACCCCCCCCCTCCCCCCCCATCCCCCCCCAACAACACGTTGACGCTGCACAGGTGCATCCTGGCGGCGTGCTGGAGGCAAACACACGGACATCAGCCCCATCCCGCATCGCCCCGAGCTCTATCTGCCCCTCAGATCACAGCTGGAGAGCGCCGTGAATTAAATAGATCTGGGAAGGGTTCAAAACGCAGTCACCGCTTCTTGCACTGTGTGTCTGTCTGGCTGCTCCTGCAGGCTGATGTAGCACAAAAGCAAAAAATGGCACCAGCCACTTAATTGCTGGTGAATAATGTGTAACAAAATCCTCTGTGTGTGTCTGGCTCTGCTATCCTCTGCTGCTGCTGCTGCTGCTTCTGCTCCTCGGGAGGAGAGGAGCATTCTGGAGCGACGTTTCTGAATGCATGAATGTTTGATCCGGAGCGATATCAGTAATTAATCGGAGACTAGCGCGTTGTGCGGCCTGTCGTGGGGTTAACGGCACATGTGAGCATATTTGTCATAATGTCTGCACGTACGCACGCACATGTTCACACACACACACACACACACACACACACACGCATGTATTAGAAGAATGTCCTTCCTCTGTTTAAGTAACATCCATGTGATCATGAGCCTGAGTCACATAAATAAAAAAGAAATGAAAAGAAATGAAAGAAATGTTCTACGTCTAAATGACATCATCATGTTGAGATCCAAACTGCGTCACTTGATCACACTTGGTGATGGAAGTGTCATCCTGCATTCAGGTCGTCTGTATGACCTGAATGCATAGTATTGCATGTTGAACAGGTCATTATCCTCATTATTTGAGGATAACACCGCTGCTGTGTCACTGTTTAGCGCACTATGCATTACACTACCCTGTGATCTGGATGATATAACATATGCGACCTACATACACCGCGTGTGTGTGTGTGCGTCTAGTTTTCAATCCCAGAGCTGTTGTGTACCTGCAGTCGTGGTGCCGCCAGAGGTCCACGCAGACGAAGGGGGCGGAGCACTGGTGTTTCCGGCAGGCGTCCGACGGGCAGCCCTGGGACACGCCCTGGGAGCTGACCGGCTGGACCCCCTCCCAGGGCTGCTGTCCGTCCAGGGCCACCGGCCGCCCGTTCAGCCTCAGGTCCCGCAGACAGCCTGGGGAGAGAGAGAGAGAGAGAGAGAGAGAGAGAGAGAGAGAGAGAGAGAGAGAGAGAGAGAGAGAGAGAGAGAGAGAGAGAGAGAGATTAAAGCGGGCAAGTGAATAGAGAGCATTGACAAGAGGAGGAGAGGGATGAAGAAGAAAGGAGTTCAGAAGATGATTCATGTGGAAAGAAGGAGGTGATAAAATAGAGAAGAAACAGAATTCTTAAAGTCTTTAAATTCTTTACATTTGCACCGATAACAGAGCCATTAGGACATTGGACCTCATTCACGAACGCAGTTAAGAAAAAGTTAAGAAGAAAATTCTTCTTAATTCCACTTACGAAGTTCCTGCGACAATTCTGGCATTCATGAATGGTTTTCTTATCTGGGATTGGTTCTTAGCTAAGAACAGGATTTAAGAACGCGGAAAAGCAGTCGTAGCGACCTATTTGGAGTGCGCCCATGTTCTTAAGGGCTGAATTTGTGAGAAATCATTGGTGATTGCGTTCACATCAATTCTACAGAAAATCCTCGGATGTAAATAATTATAATAATAATAAATACGAGAATATTTGTATCCTTAACAATTACGTTTCACATGCATAGTCATGATTCTACGAGGCATCGTGATGTCCTAAAATAAATAAAAGCACGACAGGAACACTGCAAATGGCAGTGAATAAATAAATAAGCACTAAACTCAATCATGTGGATATAGACATAGGGGAATAGAATTGACACATCTACATTCTGTGAATGAACATGTGAATATCCATAACTAAAATATATCATATGGGCCTACATATTATACACAATATACATAATATACATAATATACATAATATACATAATATACATAATATACATAATATACATAATATACATAATATACATAATATACATAGGGCCCAAGGACGTATTGTTGTTTAGGACATTGGTGGGGACATCACAGATGTCCAAGGATGCGCAATTACGCTCCCGTGAGGCGCGCGTCGGGCTCCGAGTCAGCGTTAATTTGCGGTTCTGATGGGGAGGGGGGAGGGGGGGGGGGGGGGTGGATATCGCTGGATATTGGTGGCGACATGTCCCCAGCGTCCCCCCCCAGTGGGGAAATGTCCCCAGCGTCCCCACTAAATTCTACGCCCATGATAGGCCCTATCAAGATCCACAAGTAGCCTACTCATGTATTTAACTCAACTGTACAATTGAATCTGCTCTCAGCCGTCTTGTTCTCTATTGTTATTTTTCATTGTTGGTTCTATTTTCTTGACCTTGCTTAGTGTGTACATTGTAAGAGCCAGTGGAGAAACATTCCACTGCTCATCTTACTGGTATGACGTTGCATGTGACATGTGACTGGTTTGGCCGGTGCACCATCGGTTTTCACTGTTCGCTTTGGCATGATTCTGTGTGCACACGGTCCTGTTGTTGCCCTTATAAGGAGCTGGCGGGGCGTGTCTGTATGCTAATTCAGGTGTACGAGCACGCGCGTTCCATTTAAGAATGAGTGGCATTCCTCATCGGGGCGCGCAGCTGAGAACACTTTGGCGGTTTAAGAACACATTTCCCCGCGTTCATGAATCCGGCGGGGAGATTTCTTAAGTTTGTTCTTACGAAGTTCGTAAGAAGATATTTAAGAAGACACTTAAGTAAATGTTTGTGAATGAGGTCCATTGTTCTTAGGCTACACAGATTGTCTACATGGATTTACATGATGCATACATCCAAGTCAAACAGGCCTGCTTCTTCTATCCACACTAGAGGATGATTGGTTGAGGTTGTTTATGACAAGAGCTATTGTAAACCAGTTCATGCTTTCTGCAAAAATACATTATTTATCTGAGCAGGATACATAATCTCTGGGATTGCATCAGCCAGGCTAAGGGGGTACCGTAGGCTGATGCTCAGGCAGATGTGGGCTCAGAGAGGTTGACACACACACACACACACACAGGGTAGCTCAAGAGGTGGCGCAGTTGTCTGGCAACAGGAAGGTTGCTGGTTTGATCCCTGGCTCCCCCTAGCTAAGTGTCGACGCCTAACCCTAACTGCTCCAGAAGAGCTGGCCGTTGCCTTGCATGGTTGACACCGACACCGACGTCAGTCTATGAATGATGAATGTGTGTATGAATGGGTAAATGTGAGGCAATATTTTGAAGCGCTTTGGATAAAGCTGCTATATACATGCAATCCATTTACCATTTCCACATTGCATCTGTAGCAAATTGACTTACCTATATACCCTGAATACAATGCCCAAGTAATGACTAGTTATTCTTAATTTACCATTTAAAACTATAAATCTATTTATAATAATCTACAATAATGTATCATTCATAATCATTCATAATAATTATTGAGAACATTATTAAGTGTAGATATCCAAGCTTTAAATCCCATCCATACATCCATCCATATATACATACACAGCCCTCACGTAATACAATAACCAGAGTAATGAATGTAATCAATCAGTCATCACTTGTACCCAGGAAGCTGCGGTTGTGTCCATGGGAGGGGAGGGAGCTGCCGATCATGACCGCTGATTGGTCGATGATGATCTCCTGGCTCCGCCCGGGCGACGCCGTCACCTCCCTCCGCCCGCCTCCCCGTCCAACCGCAAGGTGAACTCCTTGCCGTAGCGGTCCAGCTCCACCTGGTGCCAGTCCCCGTTGTCCACCCGATGGTGGGGCAGCGTGAGGTTGTAGTCCCCGTCGCCCAGGTTGAAGAAGACCGCCAGCAGGCCCTGAAACACCTGCAGACGTGCAGCAAAACCTCAAGTCATTACCTCGCTACGCATCCTAGCGTTCCAGTTCATCACAATACAGAGAAACCTCCAATTAAATCTCCAATACAATTAAATCTCGATTCGTCTCAATGTGTAGATTTACTTTGACTGCAACTTTGATTCATTAACGAGATGTCCTCGTCGGCCATTAGCATTGTTGTCAAACTCCTCAAGTTTAGCACTGTTTTAAATCACAAAGCGGCTGCCACAATTCATTGTGTTGACAAGCAAATGCACTTTTTAAAAGTGAACGCAAGCAGCATAAGTAGGCCAGCTCCCACATCCAGTAAAGGAGAAGAAGCAGAAAAGGCAAAACTTTGCTGTTTGCGTTCATAAAAAAAGCGACTCTTGCCTTTGTAAATGTAACAATTTAGCGGTGGAAATTAATGAAGTAACTCTGAGACCACGACGCTTAGCTAACCTGACAAACATTGCTAGCAACAGCCGGCCCCGATGGGAGGGTCTTAAAAAAGAAACTACAATTATCCACGGCAGTTAAGGATGAGCGAACGCACAGGCATCCAACCGGGCAGGGGCCCCCAGCACTGCGCCGGGTACCTGCCCCGACCCTAATTGGAAACTGGAGGGGGAAAGATAATTCAGCGCACTGTACAATGCATTCACAGCCTGCGCCGCTTCAACTACCGCTCCCTCAGCAATACCGTTGTCTTAAATGGACCCGTCCCGTCGTCCGACACCACCTCATCAACGGATCTCGCACTCAGGTGTGCTTAGAGATAACGTGTGACCGCCACGCTAGCGGTCCGGGTGACAGGATGACGGATAGCACGCAACATGATCAATGGTCGGCGCGCCAAGGATCGCATGATTGCGTGAAATGTTCCTCAAAGACAACATGCAGCTGTCTGGGAAATTATTCAGTGTGAGCTCTGGCTTATTTTTTCTCGTTCTTTCTCGATCCTTCGGAGAAGAAAAGAGATATGATGCTTTAAATGAGGGCTTATTTTTGGCAGACAGACCAGACAGACGGTCAAGTGTTTCAAAGCCACTACACGCTACTTCCATCTGCCATTGCAGGACAGACAAACAGTCAGATCCTATTCTCCATATCCGGGGGGGGGGGGGGGGGGCTTTAAGGAGGAGCTTAGCAGCCCAGTGAAGAGCATGTGTGTGAGCTCCCCGGCCCCTCGCCGTGGGACCGCCTCAATGAGAGGAAGGACAACAGGAGGAGCTTTCGTTCTGTTCTCCAAAGCGTTTATTTTATGCCTCTCTCGTGAACAAGAGCAAGCGGGGTGTCACCGATCCAGCTGAGCGTTGCGGCAGCGTGACTTCCGTGGTACACGTGTGCGAGGGAGGGCCGACCCCAGACGAGGACACACACCCCCCACACTCCCAACCCAGCTCCACCTGTTTCCATGGCGGACCACGACAGCGCAAGTTGTGGTGTGTTTACACATTTTAAATCCTTTTTTTCTCTGGTTTTCTCTTCTGTTTATTTGCTCTTTATTTGCGTACCTCTTTTTTATTTTTTATTTTTGAAGACAGATAATTTAGCTTGAGTTTAATCTCAAGCTGAGAGCCATAATCACAGACACATGGCCACCTCCCAGCACCAGCCCTTCCCTCATGGCAGCGTTGGACGTCGGTGGGGTCCAGCAGAGGACAGGTTTAACTGCCTGTTGCTAGCCAGTCTGGAGCAGCCAGAGACCCAGCCGTGCCTCTGCCAGGTCGGACAGCAGCCAAAGGCCCACGAGAGATAGGGGATCGTCGCCTGGTGGAGGGTGGCCCTACCGGGGGCTGTTCAGCGAGCTCCACCAAGTCCTAGCTGCCAATCCCCTAACCGGCCCTTCCAGACAGCCCGGCAACTCCCACACCCAGAGACACCTCCGGCAACCAAGGCAGCTGCCCCAGTCTCCGGTCTCCAGGATGGAGGGGGAGTGGTGTTGGCTGGCCACACTGGGGAGGTGTGGGGACAGTGGGGCTGTGTATTTTTTTGGGGGGGAGCAGGTTTGTTTTGAGGCTGGGGATTTTCCCCCAGCCAAAATTAAGTGTTGGGGGTATGTGGGTATGTGTTGGTGGCTAGCTTAATTGGCCCAGTTAGAATCTGGGGGGGGGGGGCTAGTGTTACACACGCAGGAGAGTGCTAGCATGCTAGCATTGTACCATCTGCTCTGTCTGCCATTTTATCATACCTTGCAATAAACCGAACTTTACACCACTACCTGCCTGTGTCCTTGGAGGAGCCCCAAACTAAGCCACACGATGTGGCATTGTGGCAGCAGCCCGGTTACAAACACACTCTTATATTTTATTTTATTTTATCGCCGCAATCATGACTGCATCTCCTCTTTGTTTGGGCGAATGAACCGCAGGCTTTGCCGTTGCCTTTGTGGGCATTTTCATCTTGCGTCTTTTTTTATCTTGCGCGGATGGAAGCTTGCATCTTTTTATCTGACACACGGATGGGCGCTCCCGTCTTTTGTCCAGCGAATGGTGTTTTCGCATGGTTGGGGTTGGATCCATGAGCAAGCCCAAACGTTGAACGGGAGACTGACAGGACTGGTGCTTGAATATCAACCCCCCCCCCCCCACCCCTCACTCATCTCACCCAAGCAGTTGTGTTGAAGAATGGGTCACTGGCTTGGGAGACAGCCGGACAGAGGGAGACAGAGCTCTGAGCTAACAAAGAGTGACAGTCGGCTATTAAGGAGTCAATACCTCAAAGTCTCGTGGCTAACGGGCTAGTAGCGCCGGCCAGCTGTCTGTACAGGCAGGGGTCGGCCATCTTGTTCAGGTTCAAGGATGCCCATAAGTAGGCTGCAGGCAAGGGGGTCAAAGGGGGTCAAACAAACCCAGAAAGTTTTTGACTTGAAAGCTGCCGCTGCATCCTTCTTTATTTTTTTGTGTTCTAATCCCATTTCTTGGCAAACACCTGTCCTCTGGTGAGAAGAACACAACAAATGCTTTGTTTGTCTGAGTGCATGAGATAATCAGCAATTCCTCCCCTCCCCTCCCCTCCCCTCCCCCCTTAGAGCTGAGTCATAGAGGGGTTTTTGTTGTTTTCTCTCTTCTGCCTCACTTAAGCCCTGAGTGAGGGCAGGGGAGGGGGTGGCAGGGGTTGGGAGGGAGGGGGTGGCGGTGGGGTTGTGGGGGGGAGGGGCCACATCAACCCCCGAAGTGTGACACCGCACAGCACAACATTCAGAAGCCGCCACCCCGTTAATCACACCACTGACTATCTAACCCAGCGGACGAGAGTCACTGCTTCAGAATGGCAGGCACTGGCCTTAGCTAAGCAGCCCGCAAATAACACACACACACACCACCGAGAGCTTTGAAAGGCAGTGGGGTTAGCGGCA
Source organism: Coryphaenoides rupestris (assembly GCA_002895965.2). Lineage (NCBI taxonomy): Eukaryota > Metazoa > Chordata > Actinopteri > Gadiformes > Macrouridae > Coryphaenoides > Coryphaenoides rupestris. The sequence goes on along the minus strand of PIJE02000468.1, from coordinate 37,718 downwards.
GGCCATATGTCCTCACCTTCTTCTGACCTTAGTTTTGAAGCACACATTAGAACTGTCACGAGTCAAGTATCATTTTATCATTTTATGAGAAATATTTGCTAAGGTCAGACCACTTCTCTCTCAGGCTGACACAGAACAACTAATGCTAATGCTTTTATAACCTCTAGGCTTGATTACTGTATTGCTCTCTTGTCTGGTCTACCTTAAAAAGCTGTTGGCCGCCTTCAACTCAGAACGCAGCAGCCCGAGTACTGACGAAGACCAGACGGAGAGCACATATAACATCTATTTTAAAGTAATTTCACTGGTTGCGTATCAGTTTTAGAATTGATTTTAAGATGATTTTTAAATCAATGAATGGCCTGGCACCAGCCTGTCTCTCAGACATGCTTCTTAGATATTGTGGCAGCCGGCCACCGAGGAGCATAAGAGGAGAGCTATGGAAGGATTATGGGCCATTCCCGGCATTCACACTTCGGCCCATAGAGGGAGCCCCTGAGACACAGCCGCCTAGACCGGCAATCATCGGTTTGAGGAACTCCGCGGCAGCCAATCAATGCCCTGTTTTCAGGACATAAATAGGAGAGGACCTGGGAACAGTGGGAAGTGGTGGTGGTCGAAGTGGAAGTGGAGGAAGTGGAGGTGGTGGTGGTGGTGGTGGTGGTGGTGGTGGAAGTGATAGAGTTGAGATTAATGTGCTGTGTATGTTCTGTGATAATAGAAGTTGGCTGTGTGCCTTTACCTTTGAACGTTTGAGAACCGGTTTCGTGTCTGACCCTCGCCTGCCTCGCCCTGATCTTTCTGAGAATTCGTCCCGGTGTGCTAGACCCTGCTTATGGACTACGACGAATCTACTGGATTACGGACTTGGCACTGCTAATAACTATAACCTCTCACTCCCTGTTAAAGTCGATGAAGTTTGTATTTCATTGAATTTTGGTGTGGACCTTGAATTCAATATTTTCAGTCTCTTCACCCCACTGAGTGTGTCACAATATGTACCCAGCTTGCATCTTAGTGGTTTCCACAAAAACCCACGGGGAGTCAGCCTCTATCCACCATGGCCCAAGGCTCTGGAACAGTCTTCCCGAGGATCTGAGAGATTGCACCTCTGGACATTTTTAAAAGCAACCTATGTCAACCTAAGACATACCTCTTCAGCCTGGCTTTTACTTAAGGGTGCCTCGTCATTCATTGCCCTGGTTTTTAAGTCTTCATTTTTATTGTATTTTTATCCTTTACATTTTGTTTTATTGACTTGTTTTTATTTATTTTGCTTATTTCTATTTTCTAAATATTTTATTGTTGACATTTTTAGTGTTTCTAAATTTTACCTCCATTACAACTGAAGGATTATTTATTTTATATGCTTTTTGCATCATAGTGCAGAAATGCTGAACTATTAAAATTGGGATATCTTTTCTAATGAAAGGAGTGCATACCAGAACAATTGAAATTATTTTAAATTAACCGAATTCAATGGCATTAGCAACATTATGTGAGAGGTTCTAAATGTTGGTTTCAATACATTTTCGGGTAAATTTGCCTGGTCCTAAGAGGGCCGGCGGTGCAGGCCAGGGTGAGGGTGGAGGTGGTAGGGGTGGTGGAGTAAGCCAATATTAACCCACCTCCAGGCGGAGGTACTCGCTCTGCTCCGGGGAGCCCAGGCTCACCAGCACCCCGGCGGGGGAGCGTGTCCGCACGCCCGCCTGGAGCCGCGTGTGTCGGGCGGGCGGGGAGCCCAGCAGCTGGAACTGCATGTGGCTCCGGCCACTGAAGGAGAACTCTGGCACTGCTGGTGGAGGGAGAGAGAGAGAGAGAGAGAGAGAGAGAGAGAGAGAGAGAGAGAGAGAGAGAGAGAGAGAGAGAGAGAGAGAGATGCACGCAAAAACACACACACAGACACACACACACATGCCCAGACACATACACTAACACACACACACACACAGACACACACATGCACTAACAAACACACATATGCACACACAGACACATACACTAACGCACACACCCACACCCACACACACACAGTAAAAAAAAACCACATACAGTACACGCAGAGACACACACACACACACACACACGCACACTTTGCTAAGTACTAAATGTGCTAAGTAAATACTGCTGTCATCTTCTGGTGGCGGGGGGGTGACAGCTACAGCCTACTTGAGTGGAGCCGTCTCCAAATGAGGTGGTGAATATGAGCACACAGCACACAGAAACAGACGCATGGGCCCCACCTTGGGGTTACATCGGGGCCCCGTGTAGCCGGGCCCACACTGGCAGCCGGAGGAGGAGGAGGAGGAGGAGGAGGAGGAGGAGGAGCCCCCTCTCTCCGTGACAGCGCCCCCTGCTGCCACAGAGGGCGGGCTGCTCCATGCGGGCGCAGGGGCCGTCCCGCCGCTACACTGCCAGCGGGGACGCTGTTGGCGGACTCGGCCGGGGCCCCGAGGTCATATGTCTGAGTCAGAAAAACACAAAAACACAAAGGAACACGATGGTGAGACGCAGGAAACGGCGCGAAGGGGAGGCCAAGATGTGGTTTTTTTTTTTAACTGCGTATCCGCGCGGACATAAATGTCAAGTGGGGTTCCCAAGGATCAATTCTTCGGCCACTTCGGTTCAATCTCGACACGCTCCCACTTTCCTGAATTCTGAAAACAAACAATATACAGTCTACCACATCTGCGCAGATGCTTACTGAAATCATTCATTTGTCTATCAAGGTGTCTATGGTCCCATTGAGTCATACACCTTATCAAGTGCATTGAGCAAATCAGTGCCTGGATGAGCCAAAATATCGTTCAAAAGCTGAAAAAAAATAAACTGAAGAAATTACTTTTGGCCAAAGAAGAAAGAAAAACTTCTTGAAGCCTGACATGGGGCAGCAGCAACCTGATAGTCTTTCCCAGGAGACACATATATATTTTTAGATACACAGTATAGTCCTGTTAATATAGGTGTATGCGTGTGAAATGCACTAAAATGCTGACTGAAGCGTGGCTGTATTGTTATGTGCACTGTTAGCTCCGCACAAAAAACTTTAGCTTAAACTTTAACTTTGTATACACCCAATGTCTGCACAGAAACTGTATGCACAAGCCATTTGGTCCGATTATCAATACAGGGAGTAGTGGGCTGCTGTGTGTGTGTGTGTGTGAATGAGAGATAGCGAGACAGTAATGAGCAAGGAGGTTCTCCCCCCGACCCCCCTCTCTCTCTCTCTCTCTCTTTCTCTCTCTCTCTCTCTCTCTCTCTCATGGAAAGCGCACTCGTTAGGCGTCATTATTAATATCTCCGGCCCGAACGGGAGCGGCACAAAGCTCTGATTATAACTGGAGCGGTCGCAGACTACTTTATGTGGATGGGCACGTCACGCTACTCGTTGGGTGGCCATTCTGCGGCTGGAGCGGTTGACTATATAAAGATATCTGCACCGTAGCTGCACTGTAACCAGCTGATGTCGGCTCATTCTGATATATATACACCAAAAACAAACATTTTACCGAAATTGTGTCGTATGTGGAATAAATATAACTCAGTTATCTGTCATATTATATTGTCCAACAAACAAGTTAAGAAATTGTTTGCGGCACCGCTGTCTAAATAACTTTGTTATTTTTTGTTTGTTGAATAATTGGATATTGTGCACATAATAATAATAATAATAATAATAATAATAATGCATTTTATTTGCAGCACACTTTTCATTCAAAGACTCTCAGAGTGCCATAGAGCCAATACATAGTAAAAACATCATTAAAAACAGAGTTAAAACAAACTATCATGAAAAACAAAACCTAGTAAACATAAACATAATAGAAAACAGTGAATGAACAGAAACACAAAAGAAATTGCTGACAGTGATTTAACACAAAGTCAAAAACGCCTTCCTGAATAAAAAGGTTTTTAGGCCAGTTTTAAAATGATGGCTTGCATATTATACATATAATATGTAATAATATCGTAAAATTAACATCCAACAAACATTTTAAAAAGTGACGTTCTCAATCTCAAATCTCATTGGCTGTTGCCAGTGTAAATGGAGGTCTCGACCAACAATATCAAACAACTAAATCTTTGCGCTCCTGACTCCTCCTGACTCCTCCTGACTCTTCCTGACTCCTCCTGATTCTTCCTGACTCTTCCTGACTCTTTTAGAATTTATCTTTAGAAGAATACTGCAGGAGTGAATGGAGAGTAAGCATTCCGTTACACTTTTTACACATATAAAATAAAGAAATCTTGAATCTTGATTCCACACTACATGACAATCAGAGCGACTTTGGCCCCGATCACCCCCCCCCCCCCCCCCCCCCCCCACCCCCTTCCCTGACTCAGTCTTGTGAGAATCGGGGGGCGGGTTGTGCAGTCTCTCACCCTTTCCATCCCAGTGGTTGCCAGTTCATAGCACAACCTGCATATTTCATGGTCGAGTGGAGTGAGACTCAGACTCAGAGTCTCCGTCATGTGTCAAGTGATTCATCTCTCGTGGTAGATTAATGAATTCGTTTTGCAATATGCAGCTATACATTAGCACTAACAGGAATTTATACCGAAGTGAAGCTCATCGTCAAACTTTGGCATTGGCAACCAGTCAGACTCTGAGATACCAATGTTGTTGTACAATCGGCTCACAAGCCTTGTTAGAATTGGACAACAAATGTCAGACATCAGACACAGAGATTTGACATACAACATCCATTTTGTACCTGTCAACATTTTAAAAATGATTCCTTCGCTATCATATTTTTTCAGGAAAACAGCTTATTCTGTTTCTTCTTATTCCTATTCTCTTATTCTGGCTGTTGAATCCATACCTTGATCAGTGGCCTGATGAATACGAATGCATTCAGCATTCAGATAATGAAAGATTTCTATTACACGCTGAATTACTCGTTGAGAAAATATGGAGGGCCCCATCGTCCGTGGAGGTGAATATTGTTTTTATCAATTGACGACAGCGAAACAACTTCATATTAGCCGTGTCTGAAGATAAAGGCGGTACGTTATCTGTTCTAACACCCGCGGTCTGGCTTACTGTTTTAAATGTTCGCAAATGTATGTCTTGGCTCCTTTTGTTTTCCTTAATTGTGAATCTGATCAAGATTCAGAGTCATGGTGTGTTCCATATGATGAATGCATACAGAGCTGGGATGACAACATATTACACGTTGATTAAGATGTACTTTGGCCATGGCAATATGGAGACATCATATTGGAACGCAGGTGATTCTTTCACAATGCAACGGAAAAAAAACTACTTCAGATAAGATTCAAAGTCAAGTAGAATGTAGTGCTTGTATAAGGGCTAAGTCAATGCTTCGAATAGAGAGGCAGACAAATGGAAAGTAAGAACATTTACATTTTCTGGCCTCTGCACTTCACAAATAATTCTGGTGTCCTTGGCTTGACTACTGCAATGCCGTTTTCACAGGTCTCTCCAAAAATGCAGTTTGGCAGCTCCGACTCATCCAGAATGCTGCTTGTTAGAGTTTTTAGTAAGACGAGCAAAGCAGACCAGACCTTACTCCACTGCTAAGTTTACTGCACTGACTTCCCGTTTGCCAGGGAATTGATAGAGTTCACAATATCACTAGTAGGGTATGAAGCACTAAATGGGTGAGGACCAAAATACATCTCTGATCTACTTGTGTGGTATGAGCCCACTAGAGCTCTCAGATCACCAGGGACCAGCCTGCTCACTGCTCCCAGGGTTCCAACCAAGCATGGTGCTTTTAGTTTCTATGCATCACAGCTCTGGAACAAACTTCCAGAACATGTGAGGTCCGCATCAACACTGCATTCCTTTAAATCAGGGCTCCAAACATTTCTGTTCGCCACAGCTTTTAATTAATATTATTATTATTATTATTATTATATCAGCATCTTCTACATTTCATTTGACCTTTCTTTAACATTTACATTTTTTTGGTTTATTTCTTGTATTTTTCGTGTTTTCCTTTGTCAGCGATATGAATGGACACGTTTTTGAATTATGCTTTTAAAAATGTACTTGCCTTGCCCTGCTGCAGGATTTCACGTACCCATTACCACATAGCCACACTCTGGTATCTTTTTTGTCTCTCAAATGTCTGCTGTGCAACCTGTTCATTCAGTGACTGTATTTTCAATGTGTGCCTGTAGATCGGATTGCAGAAAAGACAAATGTGTGAAGGGGAGGAGGAGGAGGAGGAGGAGGAGGAGGATGAGGAAGGTGGAGGGGAAGTATGTGACACTGAACACATTCCTTAAATACCTACGAGCACCTCTGTTAGTTTTTCGCTCGAAAGGTAGCGAGGAGCAGGAGAGGAGAGGCAGCGAGATGTCTGAGAGCGAGCGGGAGTGAGAGACATGAGTGATGAGCATGAGACCTCAGCCTGTACTAAATCTTCCAGTGTAGCCTTGAGCGCAAAATTTCTATTCCTATTGAAGTGGAATCCTTCAGCAAACTCGCAGCACCGCTATCCAAACAGGTCAAGAGCAGACGTGTTGCAGAGAATATGCGTTTTCTCGCCATCGATTCACCCCCCGCCCCCCCCCCCCCCCCCCGCGCCGGCACGATGCACGCGCGCCGCTTATACCGATGCTACCGTATGTTACGCTCTCGTTAGCGACCCCGCGGTCCCGCCGGGCGCATAGCGCAGACGGGCGAGCGAGCGAAGGTCCGTACCCGGCTGTCCACGACCAGGTTCCTGATGCAGCCCGTGAAGTGCTTGACCTGGAGCTGCGGGTACTCGTAGGACGTGAGGTTGTCGTGCACACCTCCCAGCTGCAGCACCGGACTTCCGTCCACGTACCTGTGTGTGCGGGAAAGAAAGATGACAAAATGGCACCCTTCAACACAGTCAAACTGCTGCGCGCCCCCCCCCCCCCACCACCGCTTCAGGCTTCGTTTATATTCTATGCGTCTGCGTCGGGGTGTTAGGGCGGGCGCCGCGGGGTCTCTACGTCAACGGCCACGCCAAAACGTAGCTAGCTCATATGTGCGTAAAATGTGCGTAAAACATAAAGTACAATGATAAATGATAAGTGACCAGTGCAGTACAGTTGCAGTGAAAGTGCCTGCATGCTATGTAGCCGAGTTCCTTGTGTAATTGAAGGTCTACCCCTGTAAGTCTGGTGTAATTGTAGGTCCCATAATAGTCCAATAATACAATAGACCAATAGTCCCAAAAAATTATCCAATAGTTTCAACAATTGTCCGATAATCCAATAGTGTAAATCTAGTGTAATTGTAAGTCCAATAGCCCAAAAAGTCCTTGACGCAGAGCCCCATGTTTATTCGACTAATTCAACCTTTCACTCGGCTACATATCCACTCCAAAAAGTGGATGGAACTCGTATGCCTGCAATCATATGCGATAGGAGTAATTATTACTGTGTCAATGTGATTAAAGGGACTGTTTTCTTACTCTGAGGTCCTCGGATGTACAGTATATACGTTCATATCTTCCCTACTTGGGGATCCTGAGAGCCCATTATCTCCGCACCGTATACCTGTCACGACTGGGGGTGATGCCCCTTATCTCACAGGAAGAGCGGTCCTCCGTCATGGCCCAGGAGTCCACGCCCTCCGTCTCCATGACGATGGCACTGGAGCATCGATCCAGGGTGAAGCGCACCTCCTTTAAATTGGGCAGAAGTGGACAGAAGGCTCAGGCAGTGGAAGTCAGTTCTCTCGGGCGTGTCAGGTTGAGCCAGGGGAGAGAGAG
>PIJE02000468.1:12500-20000 GCA_002895965.2 Coryphaenoides rupestris | reverse complement strand
CTCGGTGGCACCGCGGAGCCGAGGCGGACCCCCGGCGTCAGCCCTAACTCGACGTGATAGGCCGCGGAAACGAGGAAACGACACAAGGTTGGTTAGCTCTCTCCTCCTAACTACCGTAATGACCCCGGCCCCGCCCCCTTCCAACTTCATTACGGCACAACCTGACACACACACACACACACACACACACACACAGTCCCCACGTGCTGGAGGAGGTGGAGGAGGGGGTGGTGTGAGGAGGTGGAGGTGGGTGGAGATATAGGGAGGAGATGTTCAATTGACACCGTAATGACTTTCTGGCGGCTTTTATTCTTGACGTCGGGCAGTCGACCCCGCCCGCCGCCTCATCAATTCTCCAGACGCGCGGCTACAGGTATCGACGGGGAACAATTTTAGTTAATTAGGGGATGTTTCTTATTGATGAGCCGGGCCAATCGAACCAGGGGATTGACAGGGAGAATAGGAGCAGTGTGTGTGGTGTGTGTGTGTGTGTGTGTGTGTGTGTTCTGCGGAGAGACATTTGCTTCCCCACCACCCCTCCCCCCCCCCCTTGATTGAGATGGCGTATCGACAGCGGGGGTGACGCCGGCTCATAATTCTGACTTACTAGGCCTCATAGTTAAAGCATTTGGTGTATAAGAGGTGGGGGGGGGAGGGGGGGGGGGGGGAGCTCTTGAGTCATTAACACAGCACAGCGCAGCCACAGGCACAGGCCGCCAACTCTCTTGCAATCCGCACACAGAGAGGACTCCTCTGAGCTGTCTTGATGCAGAAGAGTTGCAGAGACTCAAAGTTGTAAAGGCCACCGCCCCCCCCCCCCCCCCACCCGCCCTCCCCCCCCTCCCCTCTCCAAAACTATTGTGATTCTCCGCTATTTATTTACGCACGCGTATGCCATAACATCGTCGAGAATAGCACAACGCATTAAACACGCCGACGATGACGACTCAATGTAAAATTGTCGATGTTTACGTCGGGAATTCAGCTGCGATGCAACGCGAAAAAAGAGACGAAGAAGAAGAAGAAAGAAGAAGAAACGTCGAGTCGATCATGTCGTGTCGTGGCAGGCATGTGGCATGTGGCTTGTGGTCTCGTCAGAAGCGATGTCGTGTTGGATGTAAACGTGTGTTTATATACGTGTACCCGCCCAACCCACCCTCCACCCACCCTCCACCCACCCAACCACCCTCCACCCTCCACCCACCCTCCACCCCCCAGACCCTGTATGCCAGCGTTATGAGGAGCAAAGCTTGGGGTTCCATTAATTGGTGCCTCTCCTTCTACATGAGACCTGGGATCTGAAGAGGGGGCGGGGGGCGGGGGAGAGAGAGAGAGAGAGAGAGAGAGAGAGAGAGAGAGAGAGAGAGAGAGGCTTTACAACACGGGGCAATACTGGAGCACCTTGGGCCTATAGCTCTCACCCACTCCCTCCATCCCTCCCTCCCTCCCTCCCTCCCTCCCTCCCTCCCTCCCTCCTTCCTTTCCTCCCTCGTCCCACCCCGGTGACAAACAACAGTCTGCCTTCCTCTCGCTCTCTCTCCCTCCCCCTCTCTCTCTCTCTCTCTCTCTCTCTCATCCCTCTCTCTCTCTTTCACCCCTCCCTTCCTCCCTCTCTCTCTCTCTCTCTGTCTCTCCTCTCCTTCACTCCCCCCTCCCTCTCTCTCTCTCTCACTCTCACCCCTCCCTCCCTCTCTCTCTCCCCCCCTTCTCTCTCTTTCACCCCTCCCTCCCTCCCTCCTCCCTCTCTCTCTCTCTCTCCTCTCTCTCTCCCTCGCCTTTCTCCCTCCCCCTCTCTCCTCTCTCTCTCCCTCCCTCTCTCCCTCCCCCTCTCCCTCTCTCTCTCTCTCTCTCTCTGTCTCTCTGCACTTCGGGGCCGTGTGATGGACAGATCCTCACATGTGGACCATGTGTCAAAAAAATCCTCTAATTCAACCTTTACATGCTCCCCCCCCCCCCCCCGCGACCCCCTCTCTCTTCTCTCTCTCTTTGACCAGACACTAGAGATAAGGCTCTCTCGCCCCCGCCCCCCCCCACCCACCCTTTAGATTCCTGAGTGCACAGTCCAAGTGGAACCAGTTCTGCGGAGCCGTAAACAGACGTCGGTAAATAGGAAGCAGAACAATCCTCTGGTTATTTTTCATCGAGTTAGTCGAGTGTAAATATTGTTTTCATGTTGTCTTCATGCGCACCACGCGGTTCTAACTCACTCACTTTCTGGGACTCTTTTGTGTGTGTGTGTGTGTGTGTGTGTGTGTATGCGTGCGTGTGTATGTGCACATATGTCCTTGTGTGTGTGTGTGTGTGTGCGCAGGCGTGCACATTTATTTGTATGTTTGGTGTTTGTATGCGTTTATGTGTGCACGTGTGTGTGTGTGTGTGTGTGTGTGTGTGCGCTTGTGCATGCAGAATTGTTTGCATGTTTTGTTGTGTGTATGTGTGTGTGTGTGTGTGTATGTATGTGTTATGGATGCATATGTGCGTGTGTGAGTGTGGTTTGTGTGTGTTGTTGCATGGCACGTTTGTTTGCATGTTGTTGTTGTGTGTGTGTGTGTGTGTGTATGCATTATGTGTGCACGTGTGTGTGTGTGGTGTGTGTGTGTGTGTGGTGTGTGTGTGTGTGTGTTGTGTGTTTGCGGTGCGTATGTCTGTGTGTGTGTGGTGCACATGTGCATGCACGTACAGTATGTGTGTGTGTATGGATGCATGTGTGTATCTATGAAAGCATGTGTGTGTGTGTGTGTGTGCGTGTGTGTGTGTGTGTGGTGCATGCGTACGTGCGTGTGTGTGTGTGTGTGGTGTGTGTGTGCGTGTGTGCGTGCGTGTGTGTCCCGCTGGACAACACCGTCCACCTCTGCTCTCCGTTGGCTGCTCTGTGCTGCTCCTGTGATGCCTCCTCCTCTGACTCCTCTCACTCCTCTGACTCTCCTCTGAGTCACAGAGGATGCAGGAGCCAGGACTCCCCAGCCCGTGGAGATCCACAGACCCACAGAGAGCCCCCCCCCCCTCCCCCCCACAGATCCCCAGACTTCCAGAACCGCCACTTTCAAGTGGAGAGCTGCATAAAGCCAAGCATTCCTCCACCCAAAGAAATCCGAGGGAGGCTTGGAGCTCGGGGGCACGGGGGGGCTTGAGCGTAGTAGTGGTGGTGGTGGTGGTGGTGGTGGTGGTGGTGGTTATGGTGGCTTCTCTCTGGAGGTTAAGTGGGATAAGTGTGTGGCTCATGTCAGAAAATGCCCCGCCCTGTAGCCCCCCTCCAACCCTGCACCCCCCCTCCAACCCCCCCCCCCCCCACACACATAGGTTCTGGAAAATTTTGCAATGGGGTCATATTGGATTACTGTGTTTTGGTATTTACATGGAGACAGAGGGCTTTGAAATGGAAACCCATAGGCGGAAAGGCACATGCCACGCAGTCTGAGAGGCTGGCCGGGCTAAGAGAAGCCCTGATTTTCCCTGATGGCTCGGGTATACTGGTTTGAAGAAAAAAAAAAAAAAAAAAAAGAAGAAATGCCCTTTCGTGCACAATCAGGCGTCTTGTTATTGAGACGCGTCCTGATTGCGTCCTGAGTAAATGTTGGATCGACCGACCTTCTTTTTAAGGCACAATCACAACAAATAAACCGGCCACCATATACTACACTATCGTGCTGGGGGTGTGTGTGTGTGTGTGTGTGTGTGGTGTGTGTGTGTCGGTGGAGTCAACAACAACAACAACAACACAACACACACACCACACACACACACAACACGTGTAGGCTCACACATTGCTCTGTGTTTAGGACTGTGGCTCCATCATTCATTCATTTTAATGCAAGCAACAAAAAGGAAGGAGGAAAAAAAAAGGGTTGAATGTGAATGACTTTATTTGTGGACTGGTGTTCACTGGTGAACTGGTTTCCCAGGGATTGCATGGGGGGGTGGTGGGGGGTTGTAGGCTATTGCAGCTCCCAGTAGACATGTGGTGGGAAGCCTTTTAATCCACACAATCTCTCTGCAAAACACTTAAGTCACTTAACTCGGGCATGATTCTTTTTTTCTTCTCCCTCATGTCTTTTAACAACGACGACGCAGTCAGGTGCTGAGAGGGAAACGCAATGGACATTTTATGGTTAGAATGACGTTTACTCGTCGATCATTAGTGAATTAAGTTAATGGACTTAATAGAAGAGTTTATGTTTTTCTAGGCCATAAGACCTATAGGCCTACACGTATTAATACCGCGAAATTATCACATTAATGTTTAATCATAACGCATCTGCTTTCAAATACGTAATAGAAATACAGTCTAAATATAGTCTTAATAAAGACCTGATGAAAAAGCCCCCATCATTGGATACATGTGCGATATTTTTTTTTTTTTTGCAAGTTAAATAACATTCCCGTCATTTTAATGTGCTTCTTTAATCAAGAAGCCTATGATTGGATCCACAAAAAACGGAAATACTTAATTAAAATATTTCACGGACATGGAGGCCAGGATTACAGGCCGATGGTTTTTTCGTCCAAAGTAGTTCCTATAATAATAATTAAATTAAAATCTGTTCCGTGTGCAGGCCTGTTGTCGACGCTTATCTTACCCCCCCCCCACCCCCCCACCACCCACCCTCTTTTAAATGCCTGCTAAAATGTTTAAATGCAGTTTATGGAGATATTAGTCCCATGTACCCCTTTAACCCACTTTTATTCTATTTTGTGTTCAGCCTATTTATTGTGCTCTGTACCTTTAACAAAAATAAAGAGACGATTCATTGTGAGCGGTGACTTTTGAGAGGATCTTGCCAAACTGGTTTCTCCGAGGCCTCCGCGTTATGACGCAAAAGTCAATTAAAAAAAAAGGCCTCACACACCAGCACCAGCACCAGCCCGGGCCTACAGGTGCACAGGGCCTACACACACACACACACACACACATCGAGAGAGAGAGAGAGAGAAGAGGGACCACACACACACACACACACACCACACGACAAGACATTGTGTAGGCAGAATGTACACAACAAAATACAAGAAATAAAACACAGCAACAAAAAACGAAATGACTCAAAGCGTTTTCTTTTTTCCTCCAACTCCAGACATTCGGTTTGCCAAGTAGGTCTCCGCGCCTGATGAAGTGATCCGGTCCTGTGTGTGTGTGTGTGTGCGCTTTTATCGGCCCCTCAAATTGAAATATGAAACTATACGGCGCAACTCATTTACCCAGTTTACCCAGTTAGACAATACACCCAAAACCACATGAGAACGGGAACGTAAGTAGGATGCGGTCCATGCCACTGATGCTTTGCTTTATTGAAGTCCACCCCCACATGTGTTTTGCATGAAGACATGTTTTTTTTGGCGGGGGGGGGGGGGGGGGGGGGGGGGGGGGGGGGAGGGGGTCCTAATGAGGGGACAGGGGGAGGGGACTGGGGGGGGGGGGCACTTGAACGTAAGCTGAACCTACTTGGCTTTTAACTTAAACATTATACAGTAACCGTCCAGAAAAAGGCACGGAAGGGGGGCTGTCTCTCTGGTAAAAAACAATACATACATATATATATACATATATATATACATATATATATATATACAGTATATATTTCCAGTAGGCTTGTTGTTGTTGTTGTTGTTGTTGTTGTTGCTGTTGCTGTGGTCTAGTGCTTCATAATAACCACGCAGACAGGACACATCTAAGCAACTTATTGTGGATGAGAAATGAATGTGAGCAACCGGTAGATTCGTTTTATTTTTGGAACACATTTAATGAACCCCCCCAAGTCACTTCCAGGCCTACACACACATCCCTATGCCTCTCTCTCTCTCTCTCTCTCTCTCTCTCTCTCTCTCTCTCCCTCTCACACACACACACACACGCACACACGCAGACAGAGGCACACAGACACACACGCACACACACACAGGCACACACACACACAGGCACATTAATATAATTGTATCGGCATATCAATTACCAATCCGTCGATTGTAGTCCCATAGGTTAACTAAGTGGACAAAAACAATTTCCTTGTTATTTTGGTTGTTGTTGTATAATAATAATTATAATAATAATTTCCTCCCCCCCCCCTCATCCGCTCCCAGCAATGCGCAATATAATAGAGGAAGCCACGCAAGCCCACGTCCATCCATCCATCCATCCATCCAGCCAGCCCCAGCCAGCCAGCCAGCCAGGCAGAGAGAACGAACCAACAAGCAGCCAACCAATTAAAATCCGATTAGGAAACATCTTAGTTTTTTCCCGGGCGAGGGCAGTGAAAAAGCCCGTGACCTCTGGTTCCCCCGGGGTCACCCACCTCATCAGATCCATGGCCCCCCTGGCCGGTGAAGCCGCGCAGACCCTCACAAATGCCTCTGGCGGCCGAGCGCAAGGGACCTTTGGCACACATGGCAAATTAATTGGTCACCGTATCAAAAGAATAAGGTGGGATTCCAGTTAATTAGTAGTTGGAAGGGGGAGGGGTTGTGTTGGGTGTGTTTGTGTGTGGGGGGGGGGGGGGGACACTATCTGAATTTGTTCCCCCCAGTTTTGTCAATGGAGGTTTTTTTTTTTTGGTGCCGTGTGGATCTTCCATTGTGCGCCGCAAATGAGAGCTGAGTGGCCGTCCCGCTCGGCGCCTGGTGGGAAAGGCCTCCACGGAGAGCCCGGCGCGTCATCACAGGACCCGCCTCATTATCTCATGTCCGACTGTCTGCCGTCGGCCCCGACCCGGGACCCGACCCGGGGTGTGTGTGTGTGTGTGTGTGTGTGTGTGTGTGTGGTGTGGGGGTGGGGGTGGTGGGGGTGGGTGGGGGGTGCCTTAATGAAGAGTGACACACACAGACCTACTTCTGTTGCTGCGTGGAACGTTAATAGCCCCCGTACGCCGACGTGCACCTATTGCGCGCACACACACACACACACACACACACACACACACACGCACACACACGCACACACAGGGACGCACACACACACACACACATACACACACACACACAGAAAAACACACACACATGCACACACACACACACACACATACACACAGAACTTATTTGACTGAAAAAAACATTTTATTCTTTGGATAAAATGTGATGTCCGGCACACATACTGTATAACAACAATAATAATAATAATAATAATAATAATAATAATAATAATAATAATAATAATATTACTGGACCCACGTGTGTGTGTGCAAGTGTGTGTGTGTGTGTGTGTGGTGGTGGGGGAGGGGTTGGGGGGGGTTGGGGGGGGGGGGGGGGGTTTGGTCCTCACAGTCCACGTCACGTATTTTTTTCTTCTTCTCCTTTACCACGCATAGTTGCACACATTAGCAGTTTATCATGTTATAGGCGCCAGCGGTACAGAGAGAGGCAGTGCGAGCAAATACCTCTTCCATTAATATTTAATGCTGTCCACTGAACCATTTATAGATCTTGATGACCGGCTTTGAAGTCCGGGGGTGGGGGGGGGGAAGATCTACTGATTTGTTTATTTGGGGGGGGGGGGGGGGGTCTAGACTATGC
>PIJE02000468.1:2500-5000 GCA_002895965.2 Coryphaenoides rupestris | reverse complement strand
TATGTAAGTATAGTATAGTATAGTAGTATAGTATAGTATAGTATAGTATAGTATAGTATAGTATAGTATAGTATAGTACAGTATAGTATAGTATAGTATAGTATAGTATAGTATAGTATAGTATAGTATAGTATAGTATAGTATAGTATAGTATAGTATAGTATAGTATAGTATAGTATAGTACAGTATAGTATAGTATAGTATAGTATAGTATAATATAGTACAGTATAGTATAGTATAGTATAGTATAGTATAGTATAGTATAGTATAGTATAGTATAGTATAGTATAGTATAGTATAGTATAGTATAGTACAGTATAGTATAGTACAGTATAGTATAGTATAGTATAGTATAGTACAGTATAGTATAGTATAGTATAGTATAGTATAGTATAGTATAGTATAGTATAGTACAGTTTATAGTATAGTATAGTACAGTATAGTATAGTATAGTGTAGTATTAGTATAGTATAGTATAGTGTAGTATAGTATAGTATATTATAGTATAGTGTAGTATAGTATAGTACAGTATAGTATAGTAGTACAGTAGTATAGTATAGTATAGTATAGTACAGTAGTTAGTATAGTATAGTACAGTATAGTATAGTATAGTATAGTATAGTATAGTATAGTATAGTAGTATAGTATAGTATAGTATAGTATAGTATAGTATAGTATAGTATAGTATAGTATAGTATAGTATAGTGTAGTATAGTATAGTATAGTATAGTATAGTATAGTATAGTATAGTATAGTATAGTGTAGTATAGTATAGTACAGTATAGTATAGTATAGTATAGTATAGTATAGTATAGTATAGTACAGTATAGTATAGTATAGTACAGTATAGTATAGTACAGTATAGTATAGTATAGTATAGTATAGTACAGTATAGTATAGTATAGTACAGTATAGTATAGTACAGTACAGTATAGTATAGTATAGTATAGTACAGTATAGTATAGTACAGTATAGTATAGTATAGTACAGTATAGTACAGTATAGTATAGTATAGTATAGTATAGTATAGTACAGTATAGTATAGTACAGTACAGTATAGTATAGTATAGTACAGTATAGTATAGTATAGTATAGTATAGTATAGTATAGTATAGTATAGTATAGTACAGTATAGTATAGTATAGTATAGTATAGTATAGTATAGTATAGTATAGTATAGTATAGTATAGTATATTATCGCGCTGTTGCATATTTCATGCATAATTTGTGTTGTGTTGTCAAAATAGGTGATCGACATCGTTGTGTGTGTGTGTGTGTGTGTGTGTGTATCGCTGCGCTCACAATAATAATAATAATAATAATATTCACTTTTGTCTAACTAGATGATAAACTACTAGTTTATCTATTTTACGATAATCGCCATATATGGCAAATAATGGGACGTTTAACGAATAAAATGGGGTCAATATTAATACGTCGTTGTGCTGATGTATCAGAAAACAGGGGAAGGTTTCTAGGCAGGCTCCAACAGGCTACACACACACACATAGACACACACACACACACACACACACACACACACACACACACACACACACACACACACACACACATATATATATATACATACCGTACATACGTAGTAAATAGTGAATTCATCATTTCCAAAGCATTTACGACAATCCTGACCGGTAAACAATTCATAATCTGTTAGAACTGAGCCGTGATTTACAAACTATATATTTTGCAATGTGTTTAATAACGCTTCATAAACACTTCATGATGTAATTCAGCATTAGTCAAGGTTGTGTAATATAATTCAGCGTTAGTCGAGTCTTTTTGTGGGAACTCGTTACACAAACAACCTTAACTAATCGTGAATTGCAGCACTTATTGAGTGTCTCTCCGTGAGTTACGCTTTATAAATGATCTTATTGGCACACACACACACACACACACACACACACACACACACACGTCTAATTGTGGTATCGATAATTTAGAACTAATTAAGAAATGATCAATTCACGATAAATTCACCATTGATGACGACTTTATTAATGCCTTAAAGTTGCAGTTGTTCTAAACTGCGACCCAATAATAAATATATATACAGTATGTGTGTGTGTGTGTGTGTGTGTGTGTGTGTGTGTGTCTGTGTGTGTGTGTGTGTGTGTGTGTGTGTGACGACAGATACTGTAATCTGTGCTGTACGACACCGTCTCGCCGCGCCTGCAAAACAAACAGACAATTAAAGTCCTCGCGAGCGACGACCTCGTAAACGGTTCGTTTCGGTAGCCGACTCCTCGACGGCGCGTTGGTTCTTCTTGGGTCTATTTTAACGAGGAATCTGTCCACGTTCACACACATACACTACAGCTGTGCATATGCATATAGTATAGATAAGATAAGATAAGATAAGATACAACTTTATTAATCCCGAAGGAAGTTCTCGTGCCGGAGGTGCATAGCAATAGAATAATACACAATAGAATTGTAAAAATACAAAACGTCCATATTTACTGAGAATATATCACAA
>PIJE02000467.1:314724-334907 GCA_002895965.2 Coryphaenoides rupestris | reverse complement strand
ACGAGAAAGACCAATGTTCCTAGTTTTACTGTTTTATGGCAAAAGGTGCAGTGGGCTTCAAAAACATTCCCCTCTACTGGTTTTAACCAAGCACTAAACGTGCTTTTACTCAACCAAGTTTTGTTAAACTTGCACTTCCCCATTACGTTACAAAAGACGCCGACACACCAGTAGACTTTCCCTCTCTTTTAGCTTGGTTGCTGGTTTCTGCGCGTTATATATCAGGAGGCTCCGCCCCTTAGTGTCACGGTCACGACCGGTGTCTCCGGGCTCCCAGGGTTGGTGGGCGTGGCTCCGGTGCCGCCCCTGGATGATTAGCGGCACCTGCGCTGCGTTCACGGCTGCCGTGAATGAACAATCAGTGACAGTATAAAGACTCCGGCATTTCCACCCACTAGGTGTCAGATCATTGTTGCACATACTGTTACAAATTACTTGTTGTTGTGTTAGTATTGAGTTAATCCGTATGGATTGTAAACCGTCTCCAGCCAGCCTGTCCCTCACCTGCCTGCCTGCCTGCCTGTCTGTCCCTCACCTGCCTGCCTGTCTCTCACGTAAATAAATACCACTAAGTACTGTATAACTGAGTCTTGCGCTTGGGTCCTCCTGCTCACCCCGTGACAGAATGATCCGACCACAAATGGACCCAGCAGACTCAGGCTTGGGGTTAATCAGCCTTTGGCAGTACTTGGCCAACCGGTGCGAGCCGCTGCCGACTTTTAAGACCCAGCCGGCACCGAGCTACCTGGGGACCCGCCTGGCCCTGGGGGGACCTCGTAGCGTCCAGCGGGCTCACCGGCGTCGGGGCAGGCAACCCCTGCCATCCCGGGTCCCGGTCCCGGCTGGACCGCCACAGCCCCTGCCGGTTCCTGCTGCCAGGTGCCAGCCCCTGCCGGTTCCTGCTGCCAGGTCTCAGCCATCCCGGGTCCCGGTCCCGGCCGGACCGCAGCAGCTCCTGCCGATCCCTGCTGCCAGGTCGCAGCCATCCCGGGTCCCGGTCCCGGCTGCAACGCCGCAGTCCCTCCCGGTCCCGGCTGCACCGCCGCAGTCCCTGCCCGGTCCCTGCTGCCAGGTGCCAGCCATCCTGGGTCCCGGTCCCGGCTGCACCCGCCGCAGCCCCCGCCGGTTCCTGCTGCCAGGTGCCAGCCATCCCGGGTCCCGGCTGCACCGCCGCAGCCCCCGCCGGTTCCTGCTGCCAGGTGCCAGCCATCCCGGGTCCCGGTCCCGGCGGCACCGCCGCAGTCCCTGCCAGTTCCTGCTGCCAGGTGCCAGCCATCCCGGGTCCCGGTCCCGGCGGCACCGCCGCAGTCCCTGCCAGTTCCTGCTGCCAGGTGCCAGCCATCCCGGGTCCCGGTCCCGGCTGCACCGCCGCAGCCCCCGCCGGTTCCTGCTGCCAGGTGCCAGCCATCCCGGGTCCCGGCTGCACCGCTCCCGGTCCCGGCTGCACCGCCGCAGTCCCTGCCAGTTCCTGCTGCCAGGTGCCAGCCATCCCGGGTCCCGGTCCCGGCTGCACCGCCGCAGTCCCTGCCGGTCCCTGCTGCCAGGTGGCAGCCATCCCGGGTCCCGGTCCCGGCTGCACCGCCGCAGCTCCTGTCGGTTCCTGCTGCCAGGTCTCAGCCATCCCGAGTCCCGGTCCCGGCTGGACAGCCGCAGCTCCTGCCGGTCCCTGCTGCAAGGTCACAGCCATCCCCGGTCCCGGCTGTACCGCCGCAGCTCCTGCCGGTTCCTGCTGCCAGGTGGCAGCCATCCCGGGTCCTGGTCCCGGCTGCACCA
The DNA here is from genome assembly GCA_002895965.2 of Coryphaenoides rupestris. Lineage (NCBI taxonomy): Eukaryota > Metazoa > Chordata > Actinopteri > Gadiformes > Macrouridae > Coryphaenoides > Coryphaenoides rupestris. The sequence continues at coordinate 333,134 of PIJE02000467.1, read as the reverse complement.
CCGCAGTCCCTGCCGGTTCCTGCTGCCAGGTGGCAGCCATCCCGGGTCCCGGTCCCGGCTCCGACGGCACCGGTATCCCCCGCCCAGCCTCCAGGTCGTCCACCGGAGGGTCTCTGCTCGGCTTCTGCCCTGCCTCGAGGTCGTCCACCGGAGGGCCCCTGCTCGGCCTCTGCCCTGCCTCCAGGTCGTCCGCCTGATGGTGCCGGCCCGGTGATCGTGGGTCGCCTGGAGGCTCCCGTTGAGGGGGGGGTACTGTCACGGTCGCGACCGTGTCTCCGGGCTCCCGTGGTTGGTGGGCGTGGCTCCGGGCTCCGGTGCCGCCCCTGCATAATTAGCGGCACCTGCGCGGCACTCGCGGCTGCCGTGAATCAACAATTGGTCCATGTATAAAGATTCCGGCTTTCCACCCACTAGGTGTCGGGTCATTGTTACAAATTACTTGTTGTGTTGCACATACTGTTGTTAATACGTGTTGTTGCAAAATACCCGTATGGATTGTAACCCGTCTCCAGCCAGCCCATCCCTCACCTGCCTACCTGCCTGTCTGTCCCTCCCTGCCTGCGTGCCTGTCTGTCCCTCATCTGCCTGCCTGTCTCACGTAAATAAATACCACTAAGTACTGTATAACCCCAAGTCTGAGTCTTGCGCTTGGGTCCTCCTGCTCACCCCGTGACAGAATGACCCGACCACAAATGGACCCAGCAGACTCAGGCTTGGGGTTAATCAGCCTTTGGCAGTACCTGGGCCAACCGGTGCAAGCCGCTGCCGACTTTCAAGACCCAGCCGGCGCCTGGCCCTGGGGGGGCCTCCTAGCATCCAGCGGGCTCACAGGCGTCAGGGCAGGCAACCCCTGCCATCCCGGGTCCCGGCTGGACTGCAGCAGCCCCTGCTTCCCGCTGCTGGGTCGCAGCCATCCCGGGTCCCGGCTGGACCGCAGCAGTTCCGTTGTCCCGCTGCTGGGTCGCAGCCATCCCGGGTCCCGGTCCCAGCTGCACTGCCGCAGCTCCTACCGGTCCCTGCTGCCAGGTCTCAGCCATCCCGAGTCCCGGTCCCGGCTGGACCGCCAGTCCCTGCTGCAAGGTGGCAGCCAACCCGAGTCCCGGTCCCGGCTGGACCACAGCAGTTCCGTTGTCCCGCTGCTGGGTCACAGCCATGTGACCTTTCTGTGTGCATTGTCCCCAGAAGGCCTGCGGCAGCATGTAAGCCTGGCTGCACTCCAGTCGCTCGACGATGCTCGCAGGAGGACGAGTGGGCTGAGGCCATCTTCCTCAGCCAAGCCACCCCCCAATGTGGATCCTCTGCCCGTCCACACGTCAGAGCGACAGGCCACGAGCTGGGGGAGAAGGACAAAGACGACGGGGATGGGGAGCCCATCCACCAGGTGCCACCCTCCGTTCCTCAGGCCCGGCAACGACCAGCGCGGGCTACCACCGGCTGTCGTCACTGTGACGAGCCTGGTAACCGGGCACCAATGGGGAACCTGCTGCCCACACATCACATTATCTGTTCATTCTGTATGTTTAAATCATTTATGTTTATGTTGTGCCAACATTGCTCCAAGGTGTGCTGCCAAGAATGACCCCCAGTGTGTGTTTGGGTGGAAGAAAATAAAAAAAACCTTATTGATGTAATCGCATTGTCCAAGTCGGTGGTGTTTTGCTTCGCCCCCTCCGTGGCGCTCGCCACAATATAATGTAGAGTTATAAAGCTCTGATGATAGGGATAGTGTGGTTAAACAACACGGTGTAGAAGTGAAAGGTATCAGTCAATTATATCATATAAACGGAAAACAACTTAATGTAAGAGATCGACTAGCGGCCCTAACTGTCTGATTGGAGTGTGTGGAGAAGGTGGAAGAGAGATGTGACAGATCAGGGATTGAGTTAAGTGGTATGGAAGTAGTTTTGAAACCTTTTAAACTGTTTGGAAAAGGGCAAAATGCATGACAGATGATTGAATAAACAATTTTTCAATTGCCACGTCCGTAGCTACCAGTAGATCCTGATAGGCAGAGGTCGGTAGAGTAGCCAAAAATTGTACTCAAGTAAAAGTATTGTTACTTTAATATAATAATGTTTCAAGTAAAAGGGCCTCCCTGTGGGCTCACCACCTGCAGGGAGAGTCATTGGGGTCGGGTGTATTGTATACCGGGCGGTAGGCAAAAGCGGGGTCCTGGGCGTGCGGATCCCCGTCATCGCCGACTGGTTCTAGGGACGTGGAACATCACCTCACTGGCGGGGAAGGAGCCGGAGCTGGTGCGGGAGGTGGAGCGGTACCAACTAGATATGGTTGGGCTCACCTCCACGCACAGCACCGGGTCTGGAACCAAACTCCTGGAGAGGGGCTGGACCCTCTACTTCTCCGGAGTTGCCCAGGGTGTGAGGCGCCAGGCGGGTGTGGGGATACTCACAAGTCCCCGGCTGAGCGCCGCTGTGTTGGAGTTCTCTCCGGTGGACGAGAGGGTCGCCTCCATGCGACTACAAGTCGCTGGGGGGAAGGCTCTGACTGTTGTGTGTGCCTACGCACCAAACAGCAGCTCAGAGTATCCGGCCTTCTTGGAGTCCTTGGGTGACATCCTGGAAAGGGTTCTGGACTCCATAGTTCTACTGGGGGACTTCAACGCACACGTGGGCAATGATGGAGAAACCTGGAGGGGAGTGATTGGGAAGAACGGCCTGCCCGATCTGAACCAGAGTGGTGTTTTGTTATTGGACTTCTGTGCTAGTCATGGACTGGCCATAACAAACACCATGTTCGAACATAGGGTGGTTCACAAGTGTACCTGGTACCGGACCACCTTAGGCCAAAGGTCGCTGATCGACTTTGTAATCGTATCAGCAGATCTGCGGCCGCATGTTTTGGACACTCGGGTGAAGAGGGGAGCAGAGCTGTCAACTGATCACCACCTGGTGGTGACTTGGATCTGATGGCGCGGGAGGCTGCCAGACAGACCTGGTAAACCCAAACGTGTAGTGAGGGTGAACTGGGAACGTCTGGTGGAAGCCCCTGTCCGTAGTGTCTTTAACTCCCACCTCCGGAAGAACTTCTCGTGCATCCCGGGGGAGGTTGGGGACATGGAACATGAGTGGGCCATGTTCAGAGCCTCCATTGTAGAGGCTGCAGCTCAGAGCTGTGGTCAAAAGGCTGTCGGTGCCTGTCGTGGCGGCAACCCAAGAACCCGTTGGTGGACACCAGCGGTGAAGGAAGCCGTCAGGCTGAAGAAGGAGGCCTTTCGGGCCTGGTTGGCCCAGGGGTCTCCTGAAACAGCAGACAGGTACCGGGAGGCCAAAAGGACCGTAGCTTCAGCGGTTGCTGAAGCAAAAACCCGGGTGTGGGAGGAGTTCGGGGAGGCCATGGAGCAGGACTTTCGGTTGGCCTCAAGGAGGTTCTGGCAAACTGTCCGGCGACTCAGGAAGGGAAAGCAGGGCTTGGCTCAGGCTGTGCTCAGTCGGGGAGGAGAACTGCTGACCCAGACTGAGGATATTGTCGGGCGGTGGAAAGAACACTTGAGGAGCTCCTGAACCCGACCAGTACGTCCTCTGGGGAAGAGGCAGAGTCTGAAGACTCGGGGGAAGTCTCACCCATATCCTTGGTAGAGGTCGCTGAAGTAGTCAAAAAGCTCTTCAGTGGCAAGGCGCCAGGTGTGCATGAGATTCGCCCTGAGATGCTGAAGGCTCTGGACATTGTCGGGCTGTCGTGGCTGACACGCCTAGTCAATGTAGCGTGGAGGTCGGGGACAGTACCTGTGGAGTGGCAGACCGGGGTGGTGGTCCCCATTTTCAAGAAAGGGGACCAGAGGGTGTGCTCCAACTATCGGGGTATCACACTGCTCAGCCTCCCCGGGAAAGTTTATTCCAGGGTGCTGGAAAGGAGGCTCCGGCCGATTGTCGAACCTCAGCTCCAGGAGGAACAATGCGGATTCCGTCCTGGCCGTGGAACAGTGGACCAGCTCTTTACCCTCGCAGGGTTGTTGGGGGGCGCATGGGAGTTTGCCCATCCAGTCTACATGTGCTTTGTGGACTTGGAGAAGGCCTATGACCATGTCCCCCGGGGAATCATGTGGGGGGTACTACGGGAGTATGGGGTACCGGGGCCGTTGGTACGTGCCATTCGGTCCCTGTACGAACAAAGTGCGAGCTGCGTCCGTATTCTCGGCACAAAGTCAAGCATGTTCTCAGTGGGTGTTGGACTCCGCCAAGGTTGCCCCTTGTCACCGGTTCTGTTCGTGATCTTCATGGACAGAATCTCAAGGCGCAGCCGAGGTGAGGAGAGTGTCCGGTTTGGGGACCTCAGAATTGCATCTCTGCTCTTTGCAGATGATGTGGTTCTGTTGGCTACATCAGACTGTGACCTCCAGCATGCACTGGGGCGGTTTGCAGCTGAGTGTGAAGCAGTCGGGATGAGAGTCAGCACCTCCAAGTCTGAGGCCTTGGTTCTCTGCTGGAAAACGGTGGAGTGTTCCCTCCGGGTTGGGAGTAAGTTGTTGCTCCAAGCGAAGGAGTTCAAGTATCTCGGGGTCTTGTTCACGAGTGAGGGCAAAATGGAGCGGGAGATGGACAGACGGATTGGTGCAGCGTCTGCAGTGATGCGGGCGCTGTACCGGTCCGTTGTGGTGAAGAGGGAGCTGAGCCGGAAGGCAAAGCTTTCGATTTACTGGTCCATCTACGTTCCAACCCTCACCTATGGTCACGAGCTTTGGGTAGTGACCGAAAGAATGAGATCGCGGATACAAGCGGCCGAAATGAGTTTCCTCCGCAGGGTGGCTGGGCTCAGCCTTAGAGATAGGGTGAGGAGCTCAGACATCCGGAGGGAGCTCGGAGTAGAGCCGCTGCTCCTCCGCATCGAAAGGAGTCAGCTGAGGTGGTTCGGGCATCTGATTAGGATGCCCCCCGGGCGCCTCCCTTTGGAGGTTTTCCGGGCACGTCCAACTGGGAGGAGACCCCGGGGCAGACCCAGAACCCGCTGGAGAGATTATATATCTCGTCTGGCCTGGGAACGCCTCGGGATCCCCCAGGAGGAACTAGAGAGTGTGGCTGGGGAGAAGGAAGCCTGGGGGGCCCTGCTTAGCCGGCTGCCACCGCGACCCGACCCCGGATAAGCGGACGATAATGGATGGATGGATGGAAGTAAAAGGGGTTGATCAAGACCTGGCTTGTGTCCAGATAGCTCTACCCCACCCACAGCTCTCCATTCCTGATCTGCAGCCCTCTTGAGGAAACTTCCTCAGTGACCAACTTGATTGGTCAGTCACAAGAAACACTTTGCTAAATACTTGCTAACAGTGGCGGCTGGTGATAAGACATTTTGAGGGTGCGCAAAAAAATATCTGCATTTGCATCAATGACTCACCCACATGATAGGTTTCCACGGAACATTGGACAGTCATTCTGAGTAGTCTGTCACCCCCACACAAGCAACACAACACACTCTACAGATGCCTCTTTATAAACGCAAACATTCATTTTTCACCCATAATCCTTTGCCCCCAGAATTGTCAAATCACATCAGAACGTGAACACGAAAACTATACCAATTCGCTGCCAATAAAAGTGGGAGGGTCCGTTGGCTGGCTCACTATAGTTTAGAGCAGGGCCTAGGTTTTGTGGATAACTGGCCCTCCGTGTGGGACCGCCCTGGCGTGCTGATGAGAGACGGCCTTCACCCCACTGGGTTAGGCGCCTCAGTTATGTCGGTAAACATAGATAGTTGCCTTCGTCAGGTGTGACACATCCACCTACAGCACGCTGGGATGCAGGTGATTAGTGAGCCTGCTAGCAACACAATAGCCAGCGTTGCAGAGTCTAGAACACTGAGTGGGCTAACTAAGCTAGTTAGCTAGTTAGCTTGTAATGCAGACACTGAGGCGCCTCCTAGCTCAGGCAACAGCAACAACTGTCAACTGGAGGTTTATAGTTTACCTACTGCCATTAGTCGAGCCAGTGGAGGGCGCGGAAGAGAGGGATTACATGGGAGAATTTTGGTAGGTTGAACACGAGACATGCTGCTGCGTTCTGGATGCGTTTGATTGTTTGATTGTTGAGGCGGGGAGTCCAGCCAGGAGAGAGTTGCCATAGTCAAGACGAGTGATGACGAGCGATTGGACCAGGATCTGCGCTGCTTCACGTGTGAGAAAGGGCATCTTGCGGATGTTGTAGAGAGCAATTCTACAAGATCGGCCACAGAGGTAATGTTGGTGTTGCAGGACAGCTGGTCATCCATGGTTACTTGCAGTGGGTGCAGGGGAGAATTTGATGTCCTCAATGGTGACAAGTAGGTCCATCTGAGGGCAGTCTTTCCCCAGTATGAAGAGAAGCTCAGTCTTGTCGAGGTTGAGCTTCAGGTGGTTGGCGGTCGTCCATCTGCTGATGTCGGCCAGGCATTTTGAGATGCGTGTTGCGATGTGGGTGTCTGAGGGCTGGAAGGAAAGAAACCGTTGGGTGTCATCAGCATAGCAGTGGTAGGAGAAGCCGTGGGATGTGATTACAGAGCCTAGAGATCTAGTGTATAAAGAAAACAGAAGGGGTCACAGTACTGAGACTTGGGGTACTCCGGTGTCAAGGGTGCAGGGTCTGGACAGGGAGCCATTCCATGTGACCTGATAAGTGCGATCTGTCAGGTAAGAAGTGAACCAGGATAACGCAGTTCCAGTGATGCCAAGCTCTGCCAGGGTGGAGAGAAGAAACTGGTGGTTCACTGTGTCGAAAGCGGCGGACAGGTCAAGAAGGATGAGCCCAGATGAGAGGGAAGAGCTTCTGGCATCGCGAAGGGACTCTGATACTGCGAGCATTGCCGTCTCTGTGGAGTGCGCCGCTTTGAAGCCTGACTGATGAGGGTCGAGCAGATTGTTCTGGGAGAGATAGGATGATAGTTGTGTGGAGACAGCACGTTCTATGGTTTTGGAGAGGAATGATAGGAGCGATACAGGTCTGTAGTTTCGGACGTCGGTGCGTGTCCGGGGTGGGTTTCTTGACAAGAGTGGCTTGATTCTGGGCAGTCTGAAGGCAGTCGGAAACAGGCCATCTCTGCTCTTTGCAGATGATGTGGTTCTGTTGGCTACATCAGACTGTGACCTCCAGCATGCACTGGGGCGGTTTGCAGCTGAGTGTGAAGCAGTCGGGATGAGAGTCAGCACCTCCAAGTCTGAGGCCTTTGGTTCTCGTGCTGGAAAACGGTGGAGTGTTCCCTCCGGGTTGGGAGTAAGTTGTTGCTCCAAGGGCGAAGGAGTTTCAAGTATCTCGGGGTCTTGTTCACGGATGTGAGGGCCAAAATGGGAGCGGGAAATGGACAGACGGATTGGCTGGCAGCGTCCTGCTAGTGATGCTGGGCGCAGGCTGCTACCCGGTCCGGGTTGTGGAAGAGGGATGCTGAGGCGCGGTAAGGCAAAGCGTTGGTGCGGAGGTTAGCTGGGTTCTCCATCTACGTGGTCGCGAACCCCTCGACCTAGTGGGTCACGAGCGTTTTGGCGGGGTAGTGACCGAAAGGATGAAGATACGCCGGATACAAGCGGGCCCGTAAATGAGTTTCCTCCGGCAGGGTGGCTGGGCTCAGCCTTAGAGATAGGGTGAGGAGCCTTCTAGACATCCGGAGGGAGCCTCGGGTAGAGCCGGCTGCTCCTCCGCCATCGAAAAGGACAGTCAGCTGAGGTGGTTCGGGCATCTGATTAGGATGCCCCCCGGGCGCCTCCCTTTGGAGGTTTTCGGGCACGTCCAACTGGGAGGAGACCCGCGGGGCAGACCCAGAAACCGCCTGGAGGGATTATATATCTCGTCTGGCCTGGGAACGCCTCGGATCCCCCAGGGAGGAACTAGAGAGTTGGCTGGGGAGAAGGAAGCCTGGGGGGCCCTGCTTAGCCGGCTGCCACCGCGACCCGACCCCGGATAAGCGGACCGATAATGGATGATGGATGGAAGTAAAGGGTGTGATCAGACCTGGCTTGTGTCCAGATAGCTCTACCCCACCCACAAGCTCTCCATTCCTGATCTGCAGCCTCTTGAGGGAAACTTCCTCAGTGACCAACTTGATTGGTCAGTCACAAGAAACACTTTGCTAAATACTTGCTAACAGTGGCGGCTGGTGATAAGACATTTTGAGGGTGCGCAAAAAAATATCTGCATTTGCATCAATGACTCACCCACATGATAGGTTTCCACGGAACATTGGACAGTCATTCTGAGTAGTCTGTCACCCCCACACAAGCAACACAACACACTCTTACAGATGCCTCTTTATAAACGCAAACATTCATTTTTCACCCATAATCCTTTGCCCCCAGAATTGTCAAATCACATCAGAACGTGAAACACGAAAACTATACCAATTCGCTGCCAATAAAAGTGGGAGGGTCCGTTGGCTGGCTCACTATAGTTTAGAGCAGGGCCTAGGTTTTGTGGATAACTGGCCCTCCGTGTGGGAACCGCCCTGGCGTGCTGATGAGAGACGGCCTTCACCCCACTGGGTTAGGCGCCCTCAGTTATGTCGGTAAACCATAGATAGTTGCCTTCGTCAGGTGTGACACATCCACCTACAGCACGCTGGGATGCAGGTGATAGTGAGCCTGCCTACGCAACACAATAGCCAGCGTTGCAGAGTCTAGAACACTGAGTGGGCTAACTAAGCTAGTTAGCTAGTTAGCTTGTAATGCAGACACTGAGGCGCCTCCTAGCTCCAGGCAACAGCAACAACTGTCAACTGGAGGTTTATAGTTTACCTACTGCCATTAGTCGAGCCAGTGGAGGGCGCGAAGAGAGGGGATTACATGGGAGAATTTTGGTAGGTTGAACACGAGACATGCTGCTCGCGTTCTGGATGCGTTTGATTGTTTGATTGTTGAGGCGGGGAGTCCAGCCAGGAGAGAGTTGCCATAGTCAAGACGAGTGATGACGAGCGATTGGACCAGGATCTGCGCTGGCTTCACGTGTGAGAAAGGGCATCTGCGGATGTTGTAGAGAGCAATTCTACAAGATCGGCCACAGAGGTAATGTTGGTGTTGCAGGACAGCTGGTCACCATGGTTACTTGGCAGTGGGTGCAGGGGAGAATTTGATGTCCTCAATGGTGACAAGTAGGTCCATCTGAGGGCAGTCTTTCCCCAGTATGAAGAGAAGCTCAGTCTTGTCGAGGTTGAGCTTCAGGTGGTTGGCGGTCGTCCATCTGCTGATGTCGGCCAGGCATTTTGAGATGCGTGTTGCGATGTGGGTGTCTGAGGGCTGGAAGGAAAGAAACCGTTGGGTGTCATCAGGCATAGCAGTGGTAGGAGAAGCCGTGGGATGTTGATTACAGAGCCTAGAGATCTAGTGTATAAAGAAAACAGAAGGGGTCACAGTACTGAGACTTGGGGTACTCCGGTGTCAAGGGTGCAGGGTCTGGACAGGGAGCCATTCCCATGTGACCTGATAAGTGCGATCTGTCAGGTAAGAAGTGAACCAGGATAACGCAGTTCAGTGATTGCCAAGCTCTGCCAGGGTGGAGAGAAGAAACTGGTGGTTCACTGTGTCGAAAGCGGCGGACAGGTCAAGAAGGATGAGCCCAGATGAGAGGGAAGAGCTTCTGGCATCGCGAAGGGACTCTGATACTGCGAGCATTGCCGTCTCTGTGGAGTGCGCCGCTTTGAAGCCTGACTGATGAGGGTCGAGCAGATTGTTCTGGGAGAGATAGGATGATAGTTGTGTGGAGACAGCACGTTCTATGGTTTTGGAGAGGAATGATAGGAGCGATACAGGTCTGTAGTTTCGGACGTCGGTGGTGTCCAGGGTGGGTTTCTTGAAGAGTGGCTTGATTCTGGCAGTCTTGAAGGCAGTCGGAAACAGGCCTGAGATGATGGAGGTGTTAGTTAGGGTGGTGAGGAAGAGAAGGATGTCACCCGAGATGTCTTGGAGAAGATAGGATGGGATTGGGTCAAGGGGGCAGGTGGTGGCATGGTTGGATGTCACAAGCCTGTTGACTTCTTCAGAGGAGAGGGGGTTGAAGCAGGTAAGGCTGGTAGGGGTGGGTGGAGGGGGAGGGAGGGAAGAAGCAGGGGTGAAAGAGGAGGTAATGTCCTTCACCTTATTTGTAAAGTAGGTGACGAAGTCATCAGCCGAGAGGGAGGAGGGAGTAGGAGGGGAGGGAGAGTCGAGGAGGGAGGAGAACATGGAAAAAAGTTTCCTGTGGTTGGAGGCGGAAGAGGTCTTTGTATGTTAGAAGGCAGATTTGGCTGCTGACACAGTTGAGGTGGAACGTGAGAGGAGGTGGAGGTAGTGAGAGAGATCACCAGCAGAGTCAGATTTCTTCAATTTTCTCTCAGCTGCCCGCAACTCTGTTCTATGAGCCCGCAGAGTTTTGGACAGCCAGGGAGGTGGAGGAGAGGCTCGTGCTGGAGGCTTCCTCTACTGACAAGAGGGATAATTGTTGGTGGGGTGGTAGTGAGGAGAGGACAGTTGCAGAGAGAGTAGAGGGAGAGAGAGATTTCAGGTTTCTACGGGAGGTGACGATGTGAGGCGGATAGGGAGGTGGGAGATCTTAGGGGGAGGGAGAAAGCAACAAAATGGTCGTCAGACACAGGGAGGGGGGTAACAGAGAGTGCCGAAGTGGCGCAGGACCTTGTGAAGACAAGGTAAAGTATCCATCCAGAACGACAAGTGGGGTATCCATCTCGCCAAAGAAGTTGCCAAGAGGACCTGGTGGTCGGTAGATCACGGCAATGTTGAGCTTGATCGGAAGGGTAACAGACACAGCATGGAGTTCAAGTGCCGATTTGGTCAGGTGTTCCAGGGGAAGGGCCTGATATGACCACTCTGGAGAGATGAGGAGTCCTGTTCCCCCACCTCGCCCAGAGGGTCGGGGTGTGTGTGTGAAGGAGTAGGTCGTGGAGAGGGCGGCTGGGGTGGCAGTATTTTCCGGGGTGATCCAGGTCTCTGTGAGAGCCAGGAAGAGGAGAGACTGGAGGGTGGCATATGCCAGGATGATCTGTTTTCTTGACCGACGATTGGCAGTTCCAGCGTCCCCCTCTCACATCAAGGCCTGTGTAGGTTGAGATTGTAGGGTAGAGGATTATTTGAGGGGTTGCGGCAACAAGTGGAGGGTCTTCGGTGACACCTGCCACAGTACAATGTCCAGACTGTAATGGATTGTAGGCACATGGCTAGCACAGGAGGAGGGAAGGTGAAGATGTAGGACTAACCTGTAGCTGTAGGACTCCCTGGACGGACTCCCACAGAATTACTCCCTTGTCTTTGTTCTGGGTCTTTGTTACAGCGGCCTGACGCTACAGCTGATGCTAAGATACTGGCTCTGTATTAATAGCTGTGCACAAGTGCACAAGGGGGGCTTCTAAAATGGCACCGTACGTGATGGCTGCCGTGTTGCGAGCTCCCGTACGACGACGCAGTTTTTTGTTATTTATTCTTTTAATTTAAGTCGCTCGCCGCCTACCAGAGTTTTTCAAGTCTTTCGACTTGGACGTCCCGCCCGGAGTCGTGGCTGGACTATCTCCGTCCATCTTAGGCGCAATCACACGCAAGCATCGCCGACAGACAGGGAAGCGAGCCGGCGTGCTAGTCAGGCTGCCCACCATTCTACTGGCTAATGTACAGTCTCTGGGCAATAAGTTATGCGAGCTAGAGGCTCGTATTCAATTCCACCGGGTAACTAAGGACAACTGCATAATCTGCCTTACGGAGACATGGATGTCGGAGGTGGTTGCCGACTCAGCCATCGAGCCGACAGGATTTTCCGTCCACCACGCGGACAGAACAAAGTCTCTCTCTGGTAAAGATCATGGAGAGGGGGTATGTCTCATGATAAACAGATCTTGGTGCAACCAAAGTCATGTGCATACCCTCAAGTCTTTCTGTTCCCCGGACCTGGAGTACCTGATGCTTATGTGCCGATCATTCTGGCTACCGCGGGAGTTTACAGCAGTAACTGTGACTGCTGTGTACATTCCCCCTCAAGCCAACACGGACATAGCGTTGAAGGAACTTTATGGGGCTATCAGCGAACAAGAGTCGGCACACCCTGAGGCTGCTTTCATTGTGCCGGGGGACTTCAATAAGGCGAACTTGAAGAAAGTTCTCCCGAAGTTCTACCAACACATAACAAGACCACATCCTCGACCACTGCTACATCCCCTTCCGGGACGGCTACAAGGCCCTCCTCCGCCCACCATTCGGCAAATCGGATCACCGCTCGATCCAACTACTCCCCGCATACAGGCAGAGACTGAAGCAGCAACCAATCGCTGTGAAGGAGGTCCAATGCTGGTCGGACCAATCGGAGTCTATGCTACAGGACTGTTTTGATCACGCTGACTGGGACATGTTCCGGGTCGCGTCGGACAATAACATCAGCGAGTACGCGTCCTCAGTCACCGGGTTCATCAACAAATGCATAGATGTTGTTCCTACGGTTAGGATTTATCCCAACCAGAAACCGTGGATTAATGGCGATATTCGTGCTGCACTTCGCACGCGCCTTTGACTCCGGGAATATGGTGGAATATACGAGAGACCTACGCAACACCATCGGCTCTGCCAAGCGGGAGTATAAGAACAGGGTGGAGGGCAAATTCAAGAGCCATGACTTGAGGGGTGTGTGGAAGGGGCTGCAGACAATCATGGACTTCAGAGGGAGAACCAGCGGTGTAGAGAACTCCTCTACCTCCCTCCCAGGGGAGCTAAACACCTTCTTTGCTCGGTTTGACGTGAACAGCAGCCCGCCGAAGTCAGCGCTGCCTGAGGAGAGCAGCCTGCTGAACATCTCAGAGGCTGACGTGTGCAGAGCCTTCAAGCGGGTGGACATCCGGAAGGCGACGGGCCCCGACCACATCCCGGGGCGCATCCTCAGAGCATGCGCAGACCAGTTGGCAGGAGTCTTCGCAGACATCTTCAACCTGTCCCTGTCCCAGGCTGTTGTTCCCGAGGTCTTCAAGATTTCCATTATCGTGCCTGTCCCTAAACACCCCAAGGTAACCTGCCTGAATGACTGGAGACCGGTAGCCCTCACCTCGATTGTCAGTAAATGCTTCGAGAGGCTGGTCAAGGACTTCATTTGTTCCATGTTGCCTGCCACACTGGACCCATGGCAATTTGCGTACCGTCAAAACAGATCCACCGAAGACGCCATTTCCATGGCACTTCACACCGCCCTCTCTCACCTGGAGGGGAAGAACTGTTGTGTGCGAATGCTGTTTGTGGACTTCAGCTCAGCGTTCAACACGATAGTTCCTGCCAAGCTCGACACCAAGCTCAGGAGTCTAGGCCTGCACCCGACCATGTGCAGCTGGATACTGGACTTCCTGTCGGGCCACCGCCAGGTGGTGAGGATGGGCAGCACCACCTCAGACCACTGACCCTCAACACTGGAGCCCCTCAGGGATGCGTGTTGAGCCCTCTCCTCTACTCCCTGTACACCCACGACTGCATGGCTATGCACAGCTCCAACGTCTTCATCAAGTTTGCTGACGACACGACAGTGTTGGGACTGATCGCCGATGATGACGAGACAGCCTACAGGGAGGAGGTCGGATCACTGGCACAGTGGTGCCAAGAGAACAACCTCGCCCTCAACGTCAAGAAGACCAAGGAGCTGATCGTGGACTACAGGAAGCGGAGAGGAGAGCACGCCCCCATCTCCATCGACGGTGCTGCAGTAGAGAGGGTCAGCAGCTTCAAGTTCCTCGGCGTGCACATCTCCAAGGACCTCACATGGTCCACGCACACCACACACGTGGTGAAAAAGGCCGAACAACGCCTGTATTTCCTCAGGCGATGTTGAATTTTCCTGAGGAAATTCAACATGTGCCCCCGCATCCTCAGAACATTGTCACGATCGCGATAGTGTCTCCGGGCTCCCGGGCGCCAGTGCCGCCCCTGGAGGATTAGTGGGGCTCCCGGGCGCCAGTGCCGCCCCTGGGTGGTTAGCGGCACCTGTGCTACTTTCGCGGCTGCCCGCAATGAACAATTATGCACGGCATAAAAGCCCCGGCATTCCACCCACGGGTGTCGGACCATTGTGTTGTCTTGGTGTCACTAACGTTCCTGTTGTTATGTTGCACATACAGTTGTGTATGCTTGTTGTTGCCAACTACCATATGGATTGTAACCCGTCACCTGCATTCCTGCCTGTCTGTCCCTCACCTGCCTACCTGCCTGTCTCTTCCTCATCTACCTGCCTGTCACACGGTAATAAATAACATTTCTTGTACTGCAAAACCCTGAGTCCTGAGTCTTGCACTTGGGTCCTCCTGCTCACTCCCGTGACAGAATGTTCCGACCACAAAAGGACCCAGCAGACTCAGGCTCAGGGAAGATCAGCCTGCTGCATTACTTTATCAACCAGTGCGAGCCGCTGCCGACTTTTGACGCCCACCCGGTGCCGAGCTACGAGGGAACCCGCCTGGCCCTGGGGGGTCCTCGTAGCGTCCAGCAGGTTCACCGGCGTCGGGGCAGGCAACCCCCGCTAACCAGGCTCCCGGTCCCGCAGGAGTGCTACGCGGGTACCCGCCTGGCCCTGGGGGGGCCTCGTAGCATCCAGCACCGCCGCAGCACCTGCCGGACCTTGCTGCAAGGTCCCAGCCACCCCGTGTCCCGGTCCCGGCTGGACCACAGCAGCTCCCGCCGGTCCCTGCTCCCTGGTCTCAGCCACCCCGAGTCCCGGTCCCGGCTGGACCACAGCAGCTCCCGCCAGTCCCTGCTCCCTGGTCTCAGCCACCCCGAGTCCCGGCTGGACCACAGCAGCTCCTGCCAGTCCCTGCTCCCTGGTCCCAGCCACCCTGAGTCCCGGTCCCGGCTGGACCACAGCGGCTTCCGCCAGTCCCTGCTCCCAGGTCCCAGCCACCCCGAGTCCCGGTCCCGGCTGGACCACAGCAGCGCCAGCCAGTCCCTGCTCCCTGGTCCCAGCCACCCCGAGTCCCGGTCCCGGCTGGACCACAGCAGCGCCCGCCAGTCCCTGCTCCCAGGTCCCAGCCACCCCGAGTCCCGGTCCCGGCTGGACCACAGCAGCGCCCGCCAGTCCCTGCTCCCAGGTCCCAGCCACCCCGAGTCCCGGTCCCGGCTGGACCACAGGGGCTTCCGCCAGTCCCTGCTCCCTGGTCCCAGCCACCCCGAGTCCCGGTCCCGGCTGGACCACAGCGGCTTCCGCCAGTCCCTGCTCCCAGGTCCCAGCCACCCCGAGTCCCGGTCCCGGCTGGACCACAGCAGCGCCAGCCAGTCCCTGCTCCCAGGTCCCAGCCACCCCGAGTCCCGGTCCCGGCTGGACCGCAGCAGCTCCTGCCAGTCCCTGCTCCCTGGTCCCAGCCACCCCGAGTCCCGGTCCTGGCTGGACCACAGCAGCTTCCGCCAGTCCCTGCTCCCAGGTCCCAGCCACCCCGAGTCCCGGTCCCAGCTGGACCACAGCAGCTCCCGCCAGTCCCTGCTCCCAGGTCCCAGCCACCCCGAGTCCCGGTCCCGGCTGGACCACAGCAGCTCCCGCCAGTCCCTGCTCCCAGGTCCCAGCCACCCCGAGTCCCGGTCCCGGCTGGACCACAGCAGCTCCCGCCAGTCCCTGCTCCCTGGTCCCAGCCACCCCGAGTCCCGGTCCCGGCTGGACCACAGCAGATTCCGCCAGCCCCTGCTCCCTGGTCCCAGCCACCCCGAGTCCCGGTCCCGGCTGGACCACAGCGGCTTCCGCCAGTCCCTGCTCCCAGGTCCCAGCCACCCCGAGTCCCGGTCCCGGCTGGACCACAGCAGCGCCCGCCAGTCCCTGCTCCCAGGTCCCAGCCACCCCGAGTCCCGGTCCCGGCTGGACCACAGCAGCGCCCGCCAGTCCCTGCTCCCAGGTCCCAGCCACCCCGAGTCCCGGTCCCGGCTGGACCACAGCAGCTCTTGCCAGTCCCTGCTCCCTGGTCCCAGCCACCCCGAGTCCCGGTCCCGGCTGGACCACAGCAACTCCCGCCAGTCCCTGCTCCCTGGTCCCAGCCACCCCGAGTCCCGGTCCCGGCTGGACCACAGCAGCTCCCGCCAGACCCTGCTCCCTGGTCCCAGCCACCCCGAGTCCCGGTCCCGGCTGGACCACAGCAGCTTCCGCCAGTCCCTGCTCCCAGGTCCCAGCCACCCCGAGTCCCGGTCCCGGCTGCACCACTGCAGGATATAACAATGTATATTTTAGTACATTGATTTATATGTGTACTGCTCACTTGGATATTTTGTTTATTTCATTTTATTTTATTCTTATTTTACACAGAATTTATATTTATAGTTCTATTTCTATTTTGCAAACTACTTCTATTTTGTATTCTTTTATAATTACAGTCGGCTGTCGGGCGTTTTGCACAAAAGGTTTTTCACTCACTGCTTATACTTGCATGTAAATTGTGAAGTGACAATAAAATACTTAAACATTCATTAAGTTGATTATCAACCATCGTTTGCAAGTATGGTGACCAAAAACCTTGTTTTCGAATTTTCCTCATTACTTCCCCCCTTGCGCAATGGTCAAAACCATGCGCATTAGTGATGAGCAATCCTAACAACGCCGTTGGTGCCAACAACATACAGTACAAGTACAAGTATTTTTATTGTAACTTCACAATTTACACGCGAGTATAAGCAGTAAAAACTTTTTGTGCAAAAAAAAGACAGTAATTATAAAGAATACAAAATAGAGTAAAACTACAAAATAGAAATAGAACTATAAATAGACTTCTATATAAAATAAGTAAATTAAATCTAAAATGAAATGGAATATACAGTAAAATATACAGTAAAATATCCATACACATATAAATCGATGTACTAAAATATACATTGTTATATGCTGACATTCACAGAATGTCACGGGATACCTTCCCAGACAGTCGACACAACACTAGCACCAGCAGTTGGCACCAGGACTAGCACTAACACCAGCACCAGCACTAGCAGTAACACTAGCACCAGGACCAGCACTAGCAGTAACACCAGCACAGCACTAGCACCAACACTTAGCACTGCTACCAGCGCTAGCTCCAGCAGTAACAACTTATCACCAGGACTAGCACTAGCAGTAACACTTAGCACTAGCATTTAGACATTGATGCCGAACTTGTTCAGCAGCCTGATGGCCTGACTGTGGAAGCTGTCTCTGAATCTGCTCGTGTGGCATTTGATACTGCGGTATCGCCTGCCTGACGGTGGGTTCTCCATAACCCTGTGGGGGTGCGTACAGCACCCCTCTTTAGCCACATGTTTTGCTCATAAACTCCAGCTTTTTTCCTGCATACGAACAACATCTTCTTCTGTAGGCACAGCTTCAGGCATGATCAATACTGCCTGGACTGCCCTGCTGCTTTTTGAGGCCACCGTGGCAGCCTCATCTGCAGCATTGTTACCTTTTTATGACATAATCATTTCCTTTCTTATGCGCTTGACATTTGATTATTGCCACCTGTTTGGGCAGTAACAGTGCCGACATTAATTCCACAATCTGATCACAATGCTGTTTTCTTAAATGCCCTCATTTTCCATACTGCTCCGAACAAATGACATACACCATGTGCATACGCAGAATCTGTGTATATATTTACCGTTTTACCTGCTCCCTCTTGGCAGGCAGCTGTAAGAGCTCTCAACTCAGCTAACTGTGCTGAACATGGCTGTTTACAATGACAACTTTGAAGAACAGAAAACGTTTTGTCTGGGTTCTGTCTCACCACTGCAAACCCCGCCTGGTTTCCCAAATGATCCTTGAAACATGATCCATCCACAAACAGCTCTTCCTCTGCCCCCAACTATAGGCGTTGATGATAAATCCGGCCGTAATTTGGTATAAGTCAAAGAGTCAGCTACACAATCATGTGGCGTTCCTTCAAAATCATGCGGAATTCTTTCTGCTGGATTTACTGTAGAACACCTTTGTATGGTAACATCTGGAAATGTTAAATATTCCATCAACCTTGAGTTTGTCAATACAAACTTTCCTTTTTCAATCAATTCAGTGACTTTGTGATGCGTAAAAATAGTTACTGGGTAACCCATTGTAATGGTTGAGGCCTTGTCATAAGCATACTGTACCGCATCTAATCCCTGATAACAAGGCGGATAGCCTTGTGCTACTGCGTCTAACTTTGAGCTATAGTAAGCTATGGGTTGTTTTCGCCTCCCACTACATGACTTGCATTAACACCGCTGACGCGTATCCCTGACTCCTATTTGCCACATACAATAGGAATGGTTTCGCGTAATCTGGGTTTGCTAACGCGCTTGCTCCCTGCATTTCTTGTTTGATGCCTTCAAAAGCAGTTAATGCATCTGCATTCCACGTTAGTCGAGCTTGTAGATCTGTTGTGCCTGCGGTCTTCATAATTTCTCTTAATGACGCGGTTTTTAGGGCATAATCCTCTATCCAATCTGAACTAAATCCTGTCATTCCCAAGAATGTCATCATTTGTGCACTTTACTCATTCCTTCTAGCCTGGGT
>PIJE02000467.1:291443-312334 GCA_002895965.2 Coryphaenoides rupestris | reverse complement strand
TGGGCTGGGCGCTTATCGTTTTAGTTGATAGTGCTATCAGTCTCCCTAAAATATTCTACTCCATCTGGCAATACTGAATTTTTTCTGTGACACCTTGTGTCCCTCCCATATTGCCAATTTGGTTTAATACAGTCATGGATCTCAGTGACATTGCTCCAATTGGGAGAAATATCAGAAAGATCTCCACATTTACTGTCATCAGAGTCCCATGTAAAACCACTCCTCCAAATCATCTTTCAGTAACTTGGTTCAATACATGTGGACAACAGTTAAAACCTTGTTGGCAATTCATTGTATATGTGTATTGGCTTACCTCCTATAGCGTGAATTGCAAATAGATGTCTACTTTCCTCTGCAGGATGGCACAACTAAAAATTCCTCCACATAAAGTCAATCACTGTAAAATATTAGCATCAGGAGGGACATTGTCAGCAGTGTGTGTGATTGGAACTTCTGCCTGGCATATTCCTCTACCACTTCATTTACAGCTTTAATCATGTACTAACCGCACTTTTGTTTGTCCGCTTTAGTACTGGAAGCAAAGGAGTGTTACCAATCGCTTTTTGTTTCTATCATCACCTGCAGCTAATTGAACCTTCTATGGTAGGGTGTATCCCTTCTCAGCCTCTGGTTCATGTAGTAGTTTTTCGCATGGTAGTTTTAGCATTTTTGTCCTAATCTGGATTCTTAACTGGGTGAGGCAGAATCACTAATCCTACAATCTGTGTCGAATTTAGCCAGATACCTGAAAGGTAATGGTCCATCATCAAGAGCATGAGTAGATCCCGCCAGAGAGCAACAAACCGAGAGAGAGAGATGAGAGAGGGGGATATAAAGTTAGTTATCGCACAGCATGAGGTAAGAGCAGATGATGCACTATCAGCGAAAGACAAAGTCAGCTAAAGTAGTGAGAGATAGACCACTTGATGAAGGGCGTCCGGGAGAGTTATATGAATTATTAGGGTGAGAGGTCCACAATGGTCTACCTCAGTCCTGAGAGAGAGACACAGAGGGATAGAGAGAGAGAGAGAGGTAGAGAGGGAGAGAGAGAGAAGAGAGAAGAGAGGTAGAGAGAAGGGTAAGAGAGAGAGAGAGGTAGAGAGAGAGAAGAGAGAGGGGAGGAGAGAGAGAGAAGAGAGAGGAGAGAGAGAGAGAGAGAGAGAGAGGAGAGAGAGAGAGAGAGGAGAGACAGAGAGAGAGAGAGAGAGAGAGAGAGAGAGAGAGAGAGAGAGAGAGAGAGAGAGAGAGAGAGAGAGAGAGAGAGAGATAGAGAGAAAGAGAGAGAGAGAGAGAGAGAGAGAGAGAGAGAGAGAGAGAGAGAGAGAGAGAGAGAGAGAGAGAGAGAGAGAGAGAGAGAGAGAGAGAGAGAGAGAGAGAGAAGAGAGGAGAGAGAGAGAAAGGGAGAGAGAGAGAGAGAGACAGGGAGAGAGAGAGAGAGAGAGAGAGAGAGAGAGAGAGAGAGAGAAGAGGAGAGGAGAAGAGAGAGAGAGGGGAGAGAGAGAGAGAGAGAGCAGAGGAGAGAGAGAGAGAGAGAGAGAGAGAGAGAGAGGAGAGAGAGAGAGAGAGAGAGAGAGAGAGAGAGAGAGAGAGAGAGAGAGAGAGAGAGAGAGAGAGAGAGAGAGAGAGAGAGAGAGAGACGAGCAGAGAGAAGCACAGAGAGAGAGACAGAGAGAGAGAGAGAGAGAGCAGAGAGAGAGAGAGAGAGAGAGAGAGAGAGAGAGAGAGAGAGATGGATATGTATATAGAAGTAGAGAGAGAGAGAGAGACATGGGACCAGAGAGTAGAGATGATGAGAGAGCATAGAGAGTAGAGGGGGGGAGAGAGAGAGAGAGAGATAGAGAGAGAGAGAGAGAGAGAGAGACATGACATTAGAGAAAGTCTTTCTTGACGTCACATTGATCACGTTTCAGTATAAATGTACACATTGATACATCACAAAACACAAAAGATGACGACTATGAAATCAGAAGTACTTCCTGTTTCTACCACAGGCAGTGAGCCTCCTGACCTGATCACCACTCAATTAGTGGACTTTTGGATTATCAGACTGTTGTCGGATTATTGGATTTACACTGAGTATTACTACACTGAGTACTTCGACAATGAGTGTGTTACACTGAATACTGTACTGTTACACTGAGTACTGTTACACTGAGTACTACTACACTGAGTACTACTACACTGAGTACTGTTACACTGAGTACTGTTACACTGAGTACTACTACACTGAGTACTGTTACACTGAGTACTACTACACTGAGTACTGTTACACTGAGTACTGTTACACTGAGTACTGTTACACTGAGTACTACTACACTAAGTCTTTTCCTGACATTATCCTCCTCATCACTGTCATCTTCCCACTCTTGCCTCACTCCCTTAATTTCTTTGTAACAATCCATGTGTAAGTGTGGTCCCAATTTCGGTCCTCTATCTCTATTTCCTTTACCATCCATTACTACCTCTCCTTTAATGTCTACTGTTCCTGATATCAGTGGGTATAGTCCTGTGTCGTAGGGTGGTGGCCGCACTTTAGAGGGTATTGGTTCTAATTTTTTATCCCTATTAAACATCTCCCTTTCTGTTTTTTCTTTTTGTCTCCAATTTTCCCCTTCCTTCTTAAACATGGATAGTATTATCCTTTCTCTTTCCCTTTTCTCTATTATTTTCTTTCCTGTTTTATTAAGCTTGTGATTTTTCATCATTACTTCCATCTCCTCACACACCACCACATCAAATGTCCCCTCCTTTGGCCATTTAGTTCCTGCTTTCCCTGTTCTTTTCTCCCATTTTTCTGAGATCTTCATTATCTCATCTTTATTTAACGGATTCTTTTTACACAATATTTCTACCGCTGATAATGGCATGGTTACTTTTTATATTAAAGAGCTTTCTAATTCTTAATTGTGTGCCTCCAAATGAACCGCTACAGAAATTATTTCTCTCTATTCACCAGTTCTATAACGTGGAACTGAATCAATTAAGGATCTTACCTATAGTATCCTAATCAAATAAGGACACCTCACTTTAAATCAACTAAAAATCAATCCAAAAAATCAATCAATCAAATGGAAATCAATTTAGAAAATCAATTGAGAAAATCAATCAATTAAATCAATCAATTAAATGAAAATCAATCATCTATTTATTATTATCTAAAATATGCTTGTTACTTTCTCATAGATACACAGGTTTTCTCTACACTTTTTATAAAGTCCAAATAGTTTGAAAGTACACACTATGATTAAGTATACTAATATAAGATTAACTTGAATGTCTTTTGTCTAACCCTATGTTTTTATCTCAACACAAAGCATTAGCATTAGCTCTTTTGTACAAACTAAAATGATTTGCAAACTGGACACTAGGGGCACTGTTTCCTTTATCTGTTGCTTTAACTTCCTGGACTACAACATGCAGTGCAGGTTTCCAACACTTGGGGTGCTCCTCTCTTTACTCGACTTTAATTAATACTTGGTATTGTGAATTAAATGCAAGAACACATATACCTTATAAACGCTTTTGACAGAGAAATGACTAAATTAATATATCATTCACTACTTATATCAATGCTTGAATTCTTCAATCAATCTACCCTTCTTTGCATCTACTCATATTATAGAAAGAGAGCAATAATATCTTCTCTTTTATCTTATTTTATTTTATTTTATTTTTACCTCTCCCACTGATTCCAACCACAGGGGCTGGACTTTATCATACAGTCCACCCCTCTCTCACCGGGACACGCCCTCCTATAGTCCTGGCTTGTCTCAGCGACTCTCCCACCAGTCTCTCTAACCCACCGAGCAGACACAACATGAATGAGTGAATGAACACGTCCAAAATGACCGTCCAGCTAAACCGGTCGGCAATACTAATGAGACGCTGCCCCCTAGTGGCCGGCGATAAACTCTTCACAATCTAGCGGTGTCCTGCACCGACAACACACACAACGACTAACATACAACATAAAACAACAACTAACATATAACATACAACAAGCACAGACTTTCAAACAAACAATAAGGACCTTTACAAGCTAGCTATTCAACAATTGGTGTATTCAATGCATTTCATTCATTTAATGGCTTTCATTCACAGTATCTTTTCTGCACCACACTTTTTTTCCAATCCCGTCCTTTTTTTTTCTTTCCTTCTTCCCCTGTTCGCCTTCTTGTTGGGTCCAGCTAAACCGGTCGGCAATACTAATGAGACGCTGCCCCCTAGTGGCCGGCGATAAACTCTTCACAACCTAGCACCGACAACACACACAACGACTAACATACAACATAAAACAACAACTAACATATAACATAAAACAACAACTAACATATAACATACAACAAGCACAGACTTTCAAACAAACAATAAGGACCTTTACAAGCTAGCTATTCAACAATTGGTGTATTTAATGCACTTTCACTCATTTAACACTGGAATGCAATCCAAATGAAAATGACATCTATCTCTATATTCTTTTACAAAAAACTCAGAGAATGTTTTTTGAACACTCACACAACTTAACAATGCACAAAAATGACCACACGGTGTTTTTTACTCTTAACACCCTTCCCCTTTATATTCGTCAATTTAAATCATAACTGAAGTCAGCTTCTAAGCGCTAACTTATTTTCAATTTCTTTTTTACTTGCCACCTACTTTACAAAGAAGGTGAAGGACATTACCTCCTCTTTCACCCCTGCTTCTTCCCTCACTTCCCCTTCACCCACCCCTACCAGCCTTACCTGATTTAACCCCCTCTCCTCTGAAGAAGTCAACAGGCTTGTGACATCCAACCATACCACCACCTGCCCCCTTGACCCAATTCCATCCTCTCTTCTCCAAAACATCTCAGGCGACATCCTTCCCTTCCTCACCACCCTAACTAACACCTCCCTCACTTCAGGCCTGTTTCCGACTGCCTTCAAGACCGCCAGAATCAAGCCACTCCTTAAGAAACCCACCCTGAACACCACCGACGTCCGACATTACAGACATGTGTCTCTCCTATCATTCCTCTCCAAAACCATAGAACGTGCTGTCTCCACCCAACTATCATCCTATCTCTCCGAGAACAACCTGCTCGACCCTCATCAGTCAGGCTTCAAATCGGCGCACACCACGGAGACGGCCCTGCTTGCAGTATCAGAGTCCCTTTGCGATGCCAGAAGCTCTTCCCTCTCATCCGTGCTCATCCTCCTTGACCTGTCCGCCGCTTTCGACACAGTGAACCACCAGATTCTCCTCTCCACCCTGGCAGAGCTTGGCATCACTGGAACTGCGTTATCCTGGTTCACTTCTTACCTGACAGATCGCACCTATCAGGTCACATGGAATGGCTCCCTGTCCAGACCCTGCACCCTTGACACCGGAGTACCCCAAGGCTCAGTACTGGGACCCCTTCTGTTTTCTTTATACATTAGATTTCTCGGCTCTGTAATCACGTCCCACGGCTTCTCCTACCACTGCTATTCTGATGACACCCAACTGTTTCTTTCCTTCCCCCCCTCTGACACCCACATCGCAACACGCATCTCAAAATGCCTGGCCGACATCAGCAGATGGACGACCGCCAACCACCTGAAGCTCAACCTCGACAAGACTGAGCTTCTCTTCATACCGGGTAAAGACTGCCCTCAGATGGACCTACTTGTCACCATCGAGGACATCGAAGTCTCCCCTGCACCCATGGCAAGGAACCTTGGCGTGGTACTGGATGACCAGCTGTCCTGCAACGCCAACATTACCTCTGTGGCTCGATCTTGTAGAATTGCTCTCTACAACATCCGCAAGGTCCGGCCCTTCCTCACACGTGAAGCAGCGCAGATCCTGGTCCAAGCAACGTTATCACTTGTCTCGACTACTGCAACTCTCTCCTGGCTGGACTCCCCGCCTCAACAATCAAGCCCTTACAACGCATCCAGAATGCAGCAGCACGCCTCGTGTTCAACCTACCTAAATTCTCCCATGTAATTCCCCTCTTCCGCTACCTCCACTGGCTCCCGGTAATCGCTTGCATTCGATTCAAGACACTGGTACTGACTTTCATGGCTGTCAACGGAACCGCCCCTACCTAACTCCAAACATTAGTCCGACCCTACACCCCAGCCCGAGCACTCCGCTCAGCAACTTCTGCCAAACGACTGGTACCGCCTTCACTAAAAACAGCCAAACATCGCACTTCCAAATCCCAACTCTTCACGGTTCTGGCTCCGCAGTGGTGGAATGAGCTCCCGGCTCATGTCAGGACGGCCGAGTCGCTCGCCAGCTTCGGCAAGAGACTCAAGACCCACCTGTTCAGAGTTCACCTGGACTCTACATAACCCCCCTCCTTAACAAGAGACTCAAGACCCACCTGTTCAGAGTTCACCTGGACTCTACATAACCGCCCCCTAGCACTAACCTGCGTGTTTCGTTCTCAGATGTTGTAGCATGCTTAGAATTGCACGCCTGCCCAGCTACTTATGCAGGCAACTTAGCAATTATGAAACTCGTTCTATTCGTCTCGTAAATATGAATGCTCAAACAGCTCTATTCGAAATCTTCAGGTACCACAGTGATATATTGCTGCCTCTCCTTCAACAAATGTACTCTTTAAGTCGCTTTGGATAAAAGCGTCTGCCAAATGCCCTAAATGTAAATGTAATGTACCAGGGCCGTTGGTACATGCCATTCAGTCCTTGTACGAACAAAGTGCAAGCTGTGTCCGTATTCTCGGCACAAAGTCAAGCACGTTCTCAGTGGGTGTTGGACTCTGCCAAGGTTGTCCCTTGTCACCGATTCTATTCGTGATCCGGTTTGGGGACCTCAGAATTGCATCTCTGCTCTTTGCAGATGATGTGGTTCTGTTGGCTACATCAGACCGTGACCTCCAGCATGCACTGGGGCGGTTTGCAGCCGAGTGTGAAGCGGTCGGGATGAGTCAGCACCTCCAAGTCTGAGGCCATGGTTCTCTGCCGGAAAACGGTGGAGTGTTTCCTCCGGGTTGGGAATGATGTTGTTGCTGCCTCAAGCGAAGGAGTTCAAGTATCTTGGGGTCTTGTTAACGAGTGAGGGCAAAATGGAGCGGGAGATGGACAGACGGATTGTTGCAGCGTCTGCAGTAATGCAGGCGCTGTACCGGTCCGTTATGGTGAAGAGGGAGCTGAGTCGGAAGGCAAAGCTCTCGATTTACAGGTCTATCTACGTTCCAACCCTCACCTATGGTCACGAGCTTTGGGTAGTGACCGAAAGAATGAGATCACGGATACAAGTGGCCGAAATTAGTTTCGTCCGCAGGGTGGCTGGGCTCAGCCTTAGAGATAGGGTGAGGAGCTCAGACATCCGGAGGGAGCTCAGAGTAGAGCCGCTGCTCCTCCGTGTCGAGGAGCAGCGGGAGAAGGAAGCCTGGGGGGCCCTGCTTAACCAGCTGCCACCGCGACCCGGCCCCGGATAAGCGGACGAAAATGGATGGATGGATGGATGGATGGATATTGTTGATTTATATTTTATTCTTCGTTAAACGCGCATGATCAGTTTCTGTTGTGCATTAAAACTTCTTGGATCCTTCGTAGACGACTCCGTCCTCTCCTTTGATTTAGAAGACAGAACTCGAACAAGCCACGGAAGAGGCATTGTGGCAAAAACATTGCTACAAGGCAAAGCCTAGCAGCTATGCCGACAATCATTGAACTATTGTTATAATAACATAACTATCCCTTCTAAAGTAGCCCAGAATGGACAAACGACTAGACCGGTCTTTTGCGTTATTAATTTTGATGGGTGGCAAGATAGCACCCATTGGAAAACAAAGAAGAAGAAAGAAGAGGAAGTGGTTGCTGCCGTGCTTTTTGTTTTGTGAGAGAACATTTGACAAATGGAGGATCATATTATTAAGTCCTTGCAGTGCATTTGGTGCTAGCATTAGTATTGGGTGCTGCAGTAGTCCAGATGGGATGAGCGGTTTGGCTCAACAGGTGATGGATTTTTTCAATATTCCTGAGATGGAAGAATTAAACTTTGGTGATGTTCTTGATGTGGGTATTAAAGGATAGTTTGCTGTTTAGTATCACTCAGGTTGTGGACTTCACTGGAGGGGAAGACCCTAACACTGTCTATGGTGCATGGTTTTATGGCTGGGTATGGGTTCCAAGAAGCTTTTCACAGCTGAGCTGTAGACTGTAGAAGCTCAGCTGCATTCAGGCTTTTATATCCTTCAGGCAACCACTGCTGGTTGGCTGCAGCTAGTCTTACTGCTGGATGGCTGTATTGAGTCCTGCTGCTGGTTGGAAGAAGTCAGCCCTGCTGTGCTGTTTGGCTGACTGTAGAGAGACCTGTTATAGTGAACCTGCTGTTGGTTGGCTGTTGTGAGCCTTGCCTGGTTATAACAATGTGTGTTGTATCCAGGGTATTGTTGCTTGACATGGACATCATGCACAGTACAATATGTCAATACTTTGTATTCATTTAAGGTCAGGTATGGATAACTGCGTATTTGGTCCTGTTTGTAAACTATATGAACATGCAAATATTTTGATCTGCGTATATGTCCGACCCCTAATTCACACAATTGGCTCGCATATTAATTATTCACTATTCACTGTCCCAAAAATAGGCTAATGAATGAGATATTTGATAAATATTGCTATAACAATATACATGTTGTATACATGACATATAAAGTTGTACTTTTTACACTTTTTTTTAGCAAGAACATTAAAGCAAGAATATTAAAGTTATATTATCAGAATCTGTTGCTGCTATAATCCCCCTATTGTAATGCAAAGAAAAGAAAAAGAACACTATAAAGCCACAGTATGGACTGTATATTGTACATGTATTCTTATTATACGATATAAAGCATTGGCTTTCTAATATAATTATGTGTGTGTGTGTGTGTGTGTGTGTGTGTGTGTGTGTGTGTGTGTTGTGTGTGTGTGTGTGTGTGAAGAAAGTGGAATAAGTATTGGAGAGTTCAACTGAGGTCTATGCGACTGTTTAACTTGCAGATCTTGATAGACCCCACCACATGCTGTCCTTCTCAATCAAAGTGAAGGCACTCGTCAGGAATACCGGTGAGTTATCTTTGTCCTCTCAAGGACAATGAGAAGAAAACAATGTGCGGTGAGCAAGACGACTCGGGTTACACCTCCCTTGTTCCACTCCCACTGAGTGAGGGACAGCAACAGCTAGGCTCTACTACATATTCTGAGGCCCTGGGGTCCTTAGGGGTAATATTTCATATATGTTTACACAGTGTTTAGCTCTGGGCTCTCAACTCAGACTGGTACACCACCACGGCCAGGGAGGAACCTGTAAACATGTACTAAAATGCCTAAATCCTCATCTAAGTCAGTATAATCAAAATGATGTATCTGCCATTTAATCTAAATAAACGGAATACCAACCTATTAATACAACCTAGTAATTGTAAGTAATATATACATAGGACAGAAAAATTACCTAGCACAATATTTGCAAAATGTAACTGCATGGCTTCTATATTTCATTCAAAAAGGAATTAACTGAATGCTACGTTATTATTCGTGATAGTCCATTATCCATTATCCATAACCCCCGACCCCGCCTTCCCTCTGTGAACCCTAGCACTAACTTACGTGTTTGTTCGTCTTGTCGTTATAAATAGTATTTAGCATTGTTTAGCATATTGTATGTTTTTAGATGCTGGTAATGCACTCAGAATGGCACGTCTGCTCTTATCCCAGCTATTATGCAGGCAACCGAGCAATTATGAAACTTGTTCTAACTATGAATGCTGGGAACCGGCTCTATTCTTATCTTTATGTACCACAGCAAAATATTGTTGTCTCCTTCAAATGTACTGTTTGTAAGTCGCTTTGGATAACAGCGTCTACCAAATGCCCTAAATGTAAATGTAAATTATGTCGACCATATCCATTTGTATCTTATAAAATCAAACAATTGACTCACCTCTCCAGAAAGCAAGTGTAACACATTTTTGAAGTGACCTTCTGCAAGCATCTTTGCTGCAACAGGCCAAGACAATATGAATTGACAAAGAGAATGAAAGTGAATCACATTGGTTAGTCCGAATGAATGAGTCTAAATGAATTAACAGTTAACCATAAGCATTTCATTCTTTCTACTTGACATACGAAGTATTTACCCAGCATTCATCAGTAACAACTTGAGAAAGACATGACCCCTGAGTGTGGTAGCAGCTCAGTGCGAGGTGTGAAGTTGTTGCATTTCAAGAGGATCCTAAGGAGGTGTTTGTTGTCTTCTGGGCATCCGAGAAGGGGAAGAGGAATAATTTCTTGTTGTTATAATCCAAGTGTTAACTTGATACTTTCCTTGGGGAAGTATACCCTTGACCAGTACTACTGGAGATGTTACAGCCTTGGCAATTAACAACTTTAAGTGCCTGTCTTCACTGCTCTGTCTTGTGTCTGTCTGGCTAATATTGGCACATTGTCTCCAACAAATACATATTAAGTATACAATTTCATAATTCTAATAATTAATTAATAATTATTAGCATTATTGTTATTATGCAGCTATTACTGCTACTACAACTAATAATAATAATAATAATAAATTATTATAAATATAATAATAATAAATATTAGAATAATTATTAGAATAATACACCATAGTAAATAGTATTTACATATTTAAAAATGATTTTATTGCTTGTTTATTCAATACAGTTACTGAAAGCCCAAGTGCACTGGACTGTATTCTTTGTTTTATTTATGTATGTCAAGACCTTCGCAGCAACAGACACCTGCTACAAAGGAGTCGTCAGAACAATGAAAGGGCAAGGTCTGGCAATCAAATCCACTTCAACAGCACTAAGAGGACCTCAAGAAGAATTTCACAGGTTTATCTTTGTCCTCAGGGATAAAGAGAAGGAACCATCAACCAAACAGG
The DNA here is from genome assembly GCA_002895965.2 of Coryphaenoides rupestris. Classification (NCBI taxonomy): domain Eukaryota; kingdom Metazoa; phylum Chordata; class Actinopteri; order Gadiformes; family Macrouridae; genus Coryphaenoides; species Coryphaenoides rupestris. The sequence continues at coordinate 301,441 of PIJE02000467.1, read as the reverse complement.
CCTTGTTTTATACTTAGCCTTTACATCTTGCAAGCAAGGTGACCATATATTTTCATTCTCCAATTTATTTTGTTGGTGAAGATATGCAATGAAGCTCAAGTAGAACAAAGGCTTTTATTTAAAATGTAATGACAGATCCCCTGCCGTCTCATCTACAGCCTTTCCATATTGGGAACTGAGGTTTTTTTTTCCAACTCCTTGTGACAGGATTCTTTATCGGTCAAAGACATAACCAACACAAAGCCATATGTTGATTGTCTTGTGGTATATCTGAATGATTAATCCCCTGACCTTGTAAGGAAAGACGGCATCCTTTATAAAGAGGGATGGAGGCCTGCACCATTACAGTTAGCAGACAGCCTGAAGGTAAGCACCACTGGGGACACAATTACCAATGGCTCATCACTGATAATTGAAAACGAGATTCTTGGTCAGAAAGATCTCCTAGATTTCCTGTAAATTAGTTAAATCTGCATTCTTGTTACACTTTCTTGCAGAAATCCATTTCAAGAATTCGCCAAGGGACTGAAAGGTAAGAATGTATTACCAAATTTGCACAGCAGTGTAGTTAATAGAACAATATTAAATGTCTATACATTTCATGTATTTGTTTGTAAGATATATGTATATCAATTTTTAAATCCATCCAGTAAATTGTTTATATACCTGCCTTGTCTTTGGTGCACCATTGTCAATTTATGTACATATTTTAGCTCCAAAAAGCAAAGCCACGATGGGTGCAGTTGCCCCCTTATGGCAGAGTTTTAGCGGACTGCTGCCCTCAGTTTCTACGCAAGTCAGACAAGGAGCGATTGGAGGCCCAAACTCGTGCCTTTGATATGAAGAGGGAGTGTTTCGTACCTGACCCTGAAGTGGAGTATGTCAAGGGCAAAGTCACCAGCAGAGATGGAGACAAAGCCACCGTTGACACTGAAAATGGGAAGGTATACTAAAGACCCACTATGAATTACCATTGCAGTTGTCATGTAAACTAGTATGACCAACATTGACTCTCATTTTAGACCATAACTGTCAAGGAGGTTGACGTCCACCCCCAGAACCCGCCCAAGTTTGATAAAATTGAAGACATGGCGATGTTCACCTTCCTCCATGAGCCTGCTGTGTTGTTTAACCTCAAAGAGCGCTATGCAGCCTGGATGATCTACGTGAGTCCTTTGAAACAATATTAATATTATAACAAGTGTTTACTTGAATGACACAAACAGGTCTTCTTCCACAGACCTACTCAGGGCTGTTCTGCGTGACTGTCAACCCCTATAAGTGGCTGCCGGTGTACGATCAGTCAGTAGTCAACGCCTACAGAGGCAAGAAGAGGAGCGAAGCTCCACCCCACATCTTCTCCATCTCTGACAATGCCTACCAGTACATGTTGTCAGGTAGATAAACTTTTCTCTCGTGTATTTATTTCTTCAGTTGTGCGATGTAATAAATAATAAAACCTTACAATTGGCCTTTATTTTAACAGACAGAGAAAACCAGTCTGTCCTGATCACGTAAGTGCATTCAATGAAGTGGATAAACGATTGTGTTTTTATAATTTGTTACAACTGTATTTTCATTGGTAGTGGAGAATCCGGTGCAGGAAAGACTGTAAACACCAAGAGAGTCATCCAGTACTTTGCCAGTATTGCGGCTGTTACTGGAAAGAAGGATGTGGCTGCTGAAAAAAAGGTTGTAATCATATCCAGAATACGATTCTTATATCAAGTCTTTGTATTAATGTAGAAATGCAAAACCCATATAGATTAATCCTGAACCAGACAATAAAGACTTACAAAATCTGTTTTTGGATAACATTTTATCTTTTCTTAATTGCAGGGTACCCTAGAAGATCAAATCATCCAGGCCAACCCTGCTCTGGAGGCTTTTGGGAATGCCAAAACCATTAGGAATGATAACTCCTCTAGATTTGTAAGTTTTATATCTGTTAAATGCCCTAAATGTAAATGTAAATATCACAAAGCATACATATTTGCGATAGGTTGTTGATGAAATGTTCATGAAATGTTTCCTGAATGTCATTGCAGGGTAAATTCATCCGAATTCATTTTGGTGTTAGTGGTAAATTGTCTTCAGCTGATATTGAAACATGTAAGTACATATACATTATTTGACTAGTTCTTATTTTTGCATCACTGCCAACACTTATGATGTGAACATTTGGGCAGACTTGCTGGAGAAGTCCCGTGTGACCTTTCAGCTGAAGGCTGAAAGAGATTACCACATCTTCTACCAGATTCTGTCACAAAAGAAACCAGAACTTCTCGGTATGAATTAAATATTGGTTTACTTTGATATAATCTTTTAAGGATGTCACCACAAGCAAACTTATTTGGATCTTTTTTCCTCCAGAAATGCTACTCATCACAACCAACCCCTATGACTATGCTTTCATCTCTCAAGGAGAAATAGCTGTAGCTTCTATAAATGACTCTGAGGAGCTTTGTGCTACTGATGTAAGGCCCTACCAATCAAATATAAAAGTAATCTAATACGACGCATGGCAGTGAAAATATGCAAACATCTTACTTCTATTGCAGGACGCGTTTGATGTACTTGGCTTCACCCAAGATGAGAAAAATGCCATTTACAAGTTGGTAGGTTCCATTATGCACTATGGAAACATGAGGTTCAAGCAGAAGCAAAGAGAGGAGCAAGCGGAGGCTGATGGCACTGAAGGTGAACTTAACTTTCACAAATGAACAAAAGAACATAACTTTTATTCTTTTTTTCATTACAGACCTAACTACTACACCATTAACTTATTTTGCAGATGTTGATAAGATTGCTTATTTGATGGGCTTAAACTCTGCTGACCTGATTAAGGGGCTGTGTCACCCAAGGGTGAAAGTCGGTAATGAGTGGGTAACCAAAGGACAGAGTGTGGAGCAGGTCAGTTATTCCATCATTCTTCAATTAGATGATATACTGTATATACAGTGTATATTATAATAATCTAGAAGCTTCACACAAAATCTGAATTAAAAATAACAATAATAATCTTTTTTAGGTGTACTACTCCATTGGTGCACTGTCCAAGTCAGTGTATGAGAAGATGTTCTTCTGGATGGTCGTGAGAATCAATCAGTCTCTGGCTACTAAGCAACCTCGCCAGTACTTCATTGGTGTGCTAGACATTGCTGGGTTTGAGATTTTTGATGTAAATATTGACATATTGTTTAAAAAATATATGCAAAATATATGTAATGAGATTGAGAACAGTTTTCTAACTGCTCCACTCTGTCGTTCCATTGAAGTTCAACACATTTGAGCAGGTGTGCATCAACTTCACGAATGAGAAGCTGCAACAGTTTTTTAACCACCACATGTTTGTCCTGGAGCAAGAGGAGTACAAGAAGGAAGGCATTGTTTGGGAGTTCATTGACTTTGGTATGGACTTGGCAGCCTGCATTGAGCTCATTGAAAAGGTTGGTTGTTTCAGGTGTACCATGCCAAGTATCTTTAAAATGACATATTAGTCTTAGAATTACAGCTGAGACAGAACAGACAAAATGTTGTGATGTAAATTGAAAATTCTAGAGCTAGAGAACATGGCAAGTAGCATAGCAATGCATTTTTCACCTTACTGGTGAAAAATGCTCCTCCTTAAAGGAATGATGAGCCACAGCCATTTACAAATCACATTTACATATTTACAAATTATAGAGGACCATGTGCCATATTGCCCTGTTCAATCTGCCTCAAAGCTTGACCCTCTTGGTTTTATTTGCCATTCACTCGAACTCTAGTGTTTCGCTCTTCTGTTAAGTCACGTTCAAGTTGAAAAAAATTGTTCAGCTAAATATTCGATTTGCCTCCTAGCCTACTTTTCCAAACTACTTTCCCCTTAATTGGCATGAGATACCAACCTGCCAGTGGCTCTTATAAAATTACAGAAAATTTACTTTTAGCCCATGGGTATCATGTCAATCCTTGAAGAGGAATGCATGTTTCCCAAAGCCAGTGATGCAACATTTAAAGCCAAGTTGTATGACAATCACCTTGGGAAGAATCCCAACTTCCAGAAGCCCAGGGCTATTAAGGGAAGACCAGAGGCACATTTCTCCCTGGTTCACTATGCTGGGACTGTTGACTACAACATTGGTAACTGGCTGGTGAAGAATAAGGACCCGCTCAATGAAACAGTGGTTGGCCTCTTCCAGAAGTCAACCCTCAAGGTTTTGTCGACCCTCTTCATGGGCTATGCTGGCGCAGATGGTATAATTCTCTATTTATCTATGGCCAGAAATTTACGACTAGATTGTAATGACCTGTGAATACTAATGATACATTTTGAACACTCTGTATAGCCCAGGATGGTGGTGGTAAGGGAGGAAAGGGAGGTGGAAAGAAGAAGGGTTCGTCTTTCCAGACGGTGTCCGCATTGCACAGGGTACATTCATTTTACACTTATTTGAATGAATAATGAGGTTGAAATTGCTACCTCTTTTGCCAGAAGTAAATTGATGGGGATTTAATCTTCCATCCTGGCAAACCATTGTTGTTGACCTTTGTTGTCCAGGAGAAAATCTACTCAGAAAACCCACAGTACATAACAAATTGCTATGCTCTCATTATTACTCCAATAGGAGAATCTGAACAAGCTCATGACCAACTTGAGGTCCACACACCCTCACTTTGTACGCTGCATCATCCCCAACGAGACCAAGAACCCTGGGGCCATGGAGAATCCTCTAGTCATGCACCAGCTACGCTGTAACGGTGTGCTGGAAGGCATCAGGATCTGTAGAAAGGGCTTCCCTAATAGGATACAGTATGGTGACTTCAAACAAAGGTAAGTAAAGATAAGGCAAAAAATATCAATCAATATCCATGACTGTAAATTATGCATTTTTCCATTAAAATGTTCTAGATATCGTATCCTGAACCCAAATGCTATACCCGAGGGACAGTTTATTGACAACAAGAAGGCAGCAGAAAAACTACTGGGTTCACTAGATATTGACCATGAGCAGTATAAATTAGGACACACTAAGGTAGGCCCAATTGTTTGATAGTAAATAAAAAATACTTAAATTAATTCAAATATTCTCAAATATATCTCAAACATACTGTATACAAATATTTATTAGGTGTTCTTCAAAGCGGGTCTTCTGGGGTGTTCTTGAGGAGATGAGGAGACTACCGTCTCGCTCTCATCATCACAGGAATTCAAGCAAGAGCTCGGGGGATACTTGCTAGATTTGAGTTCCAGAAAATTGTTGAACAAAGGTAACAACTATGAAAAACAAATAAAATGTTATGAACAATATTAAATGAGAGATATAATTACATTTTATATTCAATATTTCATGTTTGTTACCAAAAGGGATGCCTTACTAGTGATCCAGTGGAATGTGCGTGCCTTCATGAGTGTCAAGAATTGGCCCTGGATGAAGATGTACTTCAAAATCAAGCCTCTGCTGAAATCAGCTGAGACGGAAAAGGAAATGGCCAACATGAAGGAAGAATTCCTCAAGCTAAAGGAGGTGTATGCTAAATCAGAGGCCCGCAAGAAGGAACTAGAAGAGAAAATGGTCTCACTCCTCCAAGAGAAGAATGACCTGCAACTCCTAGTCCAATCTGTCAGTGTTCTTTAAATTTGCATGCCATTGTTGCTGCCTGAATAATATCCAATTCAATAACTATGCGCCATTAATGGCCCACAGGAGCAAGACAACCTCTCAGATGCAGAGGAGCGCTGTGAGGGTTTGATCAAGAGCAAGATCCAGCTTGAGGCCAAATCCAAAGAGCTGACAGAGAGGCTGGAAGATGAAGAAGAGATGAACACAGAGCTGACTGCTAAGAAGAGGAAGCTGGAAGATGAGTGTTCGGAACTCAAAAAAGACATTGATGACCTGGAGCTCACTCTGGCTAAAGTAGAAAAGGAGAAGCATGCCACTGAGAACAAGGTGTGGTATAACTTTAACTGAACTAATATTGCTGTCCAATAATAATTTTTATTTAAGAATGAAACATACTGACAGTTTTCTTTTAGGTTAAAAACCTGACTGAGGAGATGGCAGTATTGGATGAAATAATTGCCAAGCTGACCAAAGAGAAGAAGGCACTTCAGGAGGCTCATCAACAAACACTGGACGACCTTCAAAGTGAGGAGGACAAAGTCAATACTCTGACCAAGGCCAAAACCAAGCTGGAACAGCAGGTTGATGATGTGAGTATTACCATTACCTCTTCATACTGACTCTTCATACTGACTCCATGAACTCCATGAGATTCCTTATATTGTTTAACATAAGAATTTCCTTCGGGATGAATAAAGTTCTATCTTATTTCTCACCTTTCTAATAGCTTGAAGGATCTCTGGAACAAGAAAAGAAGGTAAGGATGGGACCTTGAGAGGGCCAAGAGAAAGTTAGAGGGAGACTTGAAACTGAGCCAGGAGAGCCTAATGGACCTGGAGAATGACAAGCAGCAACTCAAAGAGAAGCTGAAGAAGTAAACATCTTGTAAAAAACTATGAAAAATTACAATTTCAGAAAAATAATTAGCTTGAAGAATTGGCCATGGAGAATCCTCTAGTCATGCACCAGCTACGCTGTAACGGTGTGCTGGAAGGCATCAGGATCTGTAGAAAGGGCTTCCCTAATAGGATACAGTATGGTGACTTCAAACAAAGGTAAGTAAAGATAAGGCAAAAAATATCAATCAATATCCATGACTGTAAATTATGCATTTTTTCCATTAAAATGTTCTAGATATCGTATCCTGAACCCAAATGCTATACCCGAGGGACAGTTTATTGACAACAAGAAGGCAGCAGAAAAACTACTGGGTTCACTAGATATTGACCATGAGCAGTATAAATTAGGACACACTAAGGTAGGCCCAATTGTTTGATAGTAAATAAAAATACTTAAATTAATTCAAATATTCTCAAATATATCTCAAACATACTGTATACAAATATTTATTAGGTGTTCTTCAAAGCGGGGTCTTCTGGGTGTTCTTGAGGAGATGAGAGACTACCGTCTCGCTCTCATCATCACAGGAATTCAAGCAAGAGCTCGGGGGATACTTGCTAGATTTGAGTTCCAGAAAATTGTTGAACAAAGGTAACAACTATGAAAAACAAATAAAATGTTATGAACAATATTAAATGAGAGATATAATTACATTTTATATTCAATATTTCATGTTTGTACCAAAAGGGATGCCTTACTAGTGATCCAGTGGAATGTGCGTGCCTTCATGAGTGTCAAGAATTGGCCCTGGATGAAGATGTACTTCAAAATCAAGCCTCTGCTGAAATCAGCTGAGACGGAAAGGAAATGGCCAACATGAAGGAAGAATTCCTCAAGCTAAAGGAGGTGTATGCTAAATCAGAGGCCCGCAAGAAGGAACTAGAAGAGAAAATGGTCTCACTCCTCCAAGAGAAGAATGACCTGCAACTCCTAGTCCAATCTGTCAGTGTTCTTTAAATTTGCATGCCATTGTTGCTGCCTGAATAATATCCAATTCAATAACTATGCGCCATTAATGGCCCACATGAGCAAGACAACCTCTCAGATGCAGAGGAGCGCTGTGAGGGTTTGATCAAGAGCAAGATCCAGCTTGAGGCCAAATCCAAAGAGCTGACAGAGAGGCTGGAAGATGAAGAAGAGATGAACACAGAGCTGACTGCTAAGAAGAGGAAGCTGGAAGATGAGTGTTTCGGAACTCAAAAAAGACATTGATGACCTGGAGCTGCACTCTGGCTAAAGTAGAAAAGGAGAAGCATGCCACTGAGAACAAGGTGTGGTATAACTTTAACTGAACTAATATTGCTGTCGCAATAATAATTTTTATTTAAGAATGAAACATACTGACAGTTTTCTTTAGGTTAAACCTGACTGAGGAGATGGCAGTATTGGATGAAATAATTGCCAAGCTGACCAAAAGAGAAGAAGGCACTTCAGGAGGCTCATCAAAAACACTGGACGACCTTCAAAGTGAGGAGGACAAAGTCAATACTCTGACCAAGGCCAAAACCAAGCTGGAACAGCAGGTTGATGATGTGAGTATTACCATTACCTCTTCATACTGACTCTTCATACTGACTCCATGAACTCCATGAGATTCCTTATATTGTTTAACATAAGAATTTCCTTCGGGATGAATAAAGTTCTATCTTATTTCTCACCTTTCTAATAGCTTGAAGGATCTCTGGAACAAGAAAAGAAGGTAAGGATGGACCTTGAGAGGGCCAAGAGAAAGTTAGAGGGAGACTTGAAACTGAGCCAGGAGAGCCTAATGGACCTGGAGAATGACAAGCAGCAACTCAAAGAGAAGCTGAAGAAGTAAACATCTTGTAAAAAAACTATGAAGAATTACAATTTCAGAAAAATAATTAGCTTGAACTTGATCCTAACATTTGGTTCCAATAGGAAAGACTTTGAGATCAGCCAACTGTCCAGTAAAATTGAGGATGAACAAGCAATGGGGGCACAACTTCAGAAGAAACTTAAAGAGTTGCAGGTATATACAAAATTCAGAAAAAGTATATAAAGACAATTAACTGATAAGCATGGCTTGTTTAATTTCAATATAAAACCCTTTCCTTAGGCACGCATCGAGGAGCTGGAGGAAGAGCTGGAGGCTGAGAGAGCTGCCCGAGCCAAGGTGGAGAAACAGAGGGCGGAATTGGCAAGAGAGCTGGAAGAGATCAGTGAGAGGCTGGAGGAGGCTGGTGGGGCCACTGCTGCCCAGATTGAGATGAACAAGAAGAGGGAAGCAGAGTTCCAGAAGATGCGCAGGGACCTTGAAGAGGCCACTCTGCAACATGAAGCGACTGCTGCTACATTGAGGAAGAAGAATGCAGACAGTGTGTCTGATCTGGGAGAGCAGATTGACAACCTGCAGAGAGTCAAGCAGAAGTTGGAGAAGGAGAAGAGTGAACTCAGACTAGAACTGGATGATGTATGCTCCAACATGGAGCAGGTTGCCAAAGCAAAAGTTAGTAATTAAAATACCTTGGAGTAATATGTGAATGTTTGCTACAATAAAGTAAAATACACGTATGTCAAAACATATTTCCATTTAATTACAAAAACACAACCTGTTTTTCAGGGAAATCTGGAGAAAATGTGGCGCACTCTTGAAGATCAGATGAGTGAGTTTAGGACAAAATCTGATGAGGGCCAGCGTGTCATCAATGATTTCACCATGCAGAAAGCAAAGCTTCAAACTGAGAATGGTGACAATTCACTCAATCACAGAATCATCAGAACATGAGAACTATTGTATAGCTCAAATGAAAGTATTTTCTTCACAACAGGCGAACTTACCAGGCAGCTGGAGGGGAAGGATTCTCTTGTCTCCCAGTTGACCAGAGGGAAGCAGTCATACACACAGCAGATTGAAGACCTAAAAAGACAACTAGAAGAGGAAGTCAAGGTATGTTAATCAAAGTTGATAAAAAAATACTTTGCATTTGTCTTGTTTTAATCAGTGTATATGATGATCTGGCAGGCAAAGAATGCGCTTGCCCATGCAGTGCAGTCTTCTCGACATGACTGTGACCTGCTCAGGGAGCAGTTTGAGGAGGAGCAGGAGGCCAAAGCTGAACTACAACGCAGTATGTCCAAGGCCAACTCTGAGGTGGCTCAGTGGAGAACCAAGTATGAAACTGATGCCATCCAGCGGACTGAGGATCTAGAGGAGGCAAAGTAAGAACTTAAAGAAGAACAATCACATTTCTTTTCCGCCATTTCCTAAGATAAGAGAGTATAAATTAATTCACTTGTTACCAGGGTGATTCAAATGTATGTATCTTGACCTTCCAAGCATATGTTGGAGGGAGCTATATTTGTTTCTGTTACATGAGTTTAGTGACGAGGAACTGGGAGGGACTTCAGATAGGGGGAGATATCTGATTGTGTTATATGTTTCGGGTATATTTTGCTTTCTCAGAAATAGGCATGGCGGTTTCCCCTTTAACTACAGACGAGATAAAAAATGTATATTTTATGTCAGAA